>CM040761.1:24681244-25058744 GCA_022829145.1 Albula goreensis
ATAATGGTGCTTGGCCCAGCATGAGTACCTCCTCGCATTTGAGAAAAAGAAACTTTTTCAGATGATAGAGAAAGCATCTCCTCACCTTAAATAAACCCAAAGCATTCAGCCCTCTGTATCCCAGTGTCAAACAATCGGAGTCAACATATTTAGTCCTCACTGGGTGAAGTGTTCATCTAAACTCCCAGAGAGAGTGTGAGTTTTCGGGTGTTTTCGAGAGGCTTAGAGAAGTGTTTGTTCCTGTTTTGTTTTGTGGCGGTTCTCTAGTTGTCTGCCCTTTCTCCTACTTTCTTATGTTTCTGCCAGGCTGAGGGTGAAAGATGAGTTATACTCAGGCATGATCTAGTTTACTCTCCTTCTTGTGATATTTTAGAATTGACCATCCTCTCGATAGTTTACTCTAAATAGCAAACCTTTATTAAGGTGTGAGCACTTGATTAATTTACAATTTTGCTTTTCATCATTGAACGTGTTCCTTTTAAACGGACCTGTACTCCATCCCATCATGCAAAATTTGGCAAGAAGGTACTAGATGGTTTTCCCAAAAATTGTTAAACATTTTTGAAGTAGTCATTCAATGAACATTCTGGTAACATAGCTGTGTACCAAGAGTGGAGCGATTCAAGACAAGGGTTGTGTTGAAATATACTTTTTTGCTTAGGAAGGTTCCTAACGGAGTGAAATGACCCGGAAGTATCTAAGCGGCAGCCAAGACAAGAGCGGTTTGAATTCTCTAAATGCTAAGGAAAGGTGCTTCAGTGCTTCCTTTCCGTTCTCTTTTAGCATAGGTTACACTGGACCATCCTTTATGAAAGAAAAGCAGATAAATGCCATCCCACAATTCCTTGTGGCAGCAACAGACTTTGTGTTGTAAGTCGCTCTGGATAAGAGCGTCTGTCAAATGCCTGTAATGTAATGTAATGTGATAAAGCGATGCACCAGTCGGCCGTTTACGAAAATAAACAATCAACATGACAGACAAGGGACGCAGATCATAGCCGCATTTCTTTCAAGAAAACGAGATATGTGACTTTTTTTTAGCCAGATGATGTTTTTAATTCACCTCGTTTGAAGCCTGAGAATGATACGGAACCCTAAAGTCCCGAAAGGTGATTTTTTTTTCATCTTGTGCGCACAAGATAAATCTTGCTGTTATAAAAGTGACATTTTAAGCAGCTGCATTTTATACAACTGCCGTAAAATGGTCTCCACAACTAATACCAACATTATTCTCCATTTGTAATAGTCAAGTGTCACTGTGTATTATATTTATGATTGCACTTTGTACTGCATGTTGCTCTGGATAAGAGCATCTGCTAAAGGCCTGTAATGTAATGTCATGATTAAGGCTCTTTATGGACAAGGTCTGAATGACTGAGCCGGCCAAATATTGTATGTGCTTATTAGCTCTGGTTGCCATGGATTTGGGCAAGGGACAAACGCACAGACCCAATTAGCACAAACATCCTGTATCACAGCATTAATGTCCCAACGCCACATGCCAGGGTCAAACAGATTCTGTGTCTATATAACGGGCAAAGCATTTTGAATGTTCTGGCACTGTCATATATATTTATATTTCCATGAGGAGAAAACAAAGAAAATTCCATGGTTACCTTAAAACTATTTATTATTTACAGGAAGAAAAAATAAAATGCAACAGTTTTGGAATTCTCACTCTTATTTCTTTTTTCTCTTAATCCAAAAGCTGTGCCTCCTCAGTCTAGCTACACTGACCTGAGTTTGTTGAGGGGTCTCAGCCTTCTAAAGATGCCTTTGTAAAGGTACAAATACAATAGAGCCAAACAGAAGTGATTTTGAACTGAATTGGATTTGGACTGAATGTATTGTATGAACTGCGCAGTGGGGAAGGGGTGAGGGAGACATGGCGATGGTTGAAATTAGCTTTCATCAGTCCCATCACTAGCTGTGGGGCCTGGGCTGGGGAGCTGACAGAACCCTGTCAGGGGGTGAGGGGGTGAGAGGGTGAGGGGTGAGGGGGTGAGGGGGTGAGGGGCTGAGAGGGTGAGGGGTGAGGGGGTGAGAGGGTGAGGGGTGAGAGGCTGAGAGGGTGAAGGGGTGAGGGGCTGAGAGGGTGAGGGGGAGGGGGTGAGAGGGTGAGGGGGGGAGAGGGTGAGGGGGTGAGGGGCTGAGAGGGTGAGGGGTGAGGGGGGTGAGAGAACCCTGTCAGGGGCTGAGGGGGTGAGGGTGAGGGGGTGAGAGGGTGAGGGGGTGAGGGGCTGAGGGGCTGAGAGGGTGAGGGGCTGAGGGGCTGAGAGGGTGAGGGGCTGAGGGGCTGAGGGGGTGAGGGGGTGAGGGGTGAGAGGGTGAGGGGGTGAGGGGCTGAGGGGCTGAGAGGGTGAGAGGCTGATGGGGCTGAGAGGGTGAGGGGGTGAGGGTGAGGGCTGAGAGGGTGAGGGGGAGGGGGTGAGGGGCTGAGAGGGGTGAGGGGCTGAGGTGAGGGGCTGAGGGCTGAGGGGTGGAGGGTGAGGGTGAGGGGGTGAGAGGGCTGAGGGGCTGAGAGGGTGAGGGGGTGAGAGGTGAGGGGTGAGGGGTGAGGGGTGAGGGGTGAGAGGGGTGAGGGGCTGAGAGAACCCTGTCAGGGGCTGAGGGGGCTGAGAGGGTGAGGGGTGAGGGGGTGAGGGGGTGAGGGGGAGGGCTGAGGGGCTGAGAGGGTGAGGGGGTGAGGGGGTGGAGAGGGTGAGGGGGTGAGAGGTGAGGGTGAGGGGGTGAGAGGTGAGGGGTGAGAGGGTGAGGGGGTGAGGGGCTGAGAGGGTGAGAGGTGAAAGGGTGAGGGGTGAGGGGTGAGGGGGTGAGGGGGTGAGAGGGTGAGGGGCTGAAAGAGTGAGAGAGTGATGGGTGAGAGGGTGAAGGGGTGAGGGGCTGAGAGGGTGAGAGGTGAAAGGGTGAGGGGTGAGAGGGTGAGGGGTGAGGGGGTGAGAGGGTGAGGGGCTGAAAGAGTGAGAGAGTGATGGGTGAGAGGGTGAAGGGGTGAGGGGCTGAGAGGGTGAGGGGGTGAGAGTTGAGAGGATGATGGGTGAGAGGGTGAAGGGGTGAGGGGCTGAGAGGGTGAGGGGGCGAGAGTTGAGAGGGTGAGGGGTGAGAGGGTGAAGGGCTGAGAGGTGAGGGGGTGAGGGGCTGAGAGGGTGAGGGGGGTGAGGGGCTGAGGGGGGGTGAGAAGTGAGAGGGTGAGGGTGAGGGGCGGAGAGGGTGAAGGGCTGAGAGGTGAGGGGCTGAGAGGGTGAGAGGTGAAAGGGTGAGGGGTGAGAGAGTGTGGGGGTGAGGGGTGAGGGGTGAGAGGGTGAGAGGGTGAGGGGCTGAAAGGGTGAGAGGGTTATGGGTGAGAGGGTTGAGAGGGTGAGGGGTGAGAGGGTGAAGGGCTGAGAGGGTGAGGGGGTGAGAGGGTGAGGGGCTGAGAGGGTGAGGGGTGAGGGGAGTGAGGGGTGAGGGGTGAGGGGGTGAGAAGTGAGAGGGTGAGGGTGAGGGGGTGAGAGGGGGTGAGAGGGTGAGAGGGGTGAGGGGCTGAAAGGGTGAAAGGGTGATGGGTGAGGGGGTGAGGGGTGAGGGGTGAGGGGCTGAAGGGCTGAGGGTGAGGGGTGAGAGGGTGAGGAGGGGGGTGAGGGGGTGAGAGGGGGTGAGGGGGTGAGGGTGAGGGGTGAGAGGGTGAGGGGGTGAGAGGGTGAGAGGTGAGGGGGTGAAGGGCTGAGGGGCTGAGAGGGTGAGAGGGTGAGGGTGAGGGGCTGATAGGGTGAGAGGGTGAGGGGTGAGGAGTGAGGGGGTGAGGGGGTGAGAAGTGAGGGGTGAGAGGGCTGAGAGGGTGAGGGGGTGAGAGGGTGAGGGGTGAGGGTGAGAGGGTGAGGGGAGGGGCTGAGGGGTGAGAGGGTGAGGGGCTGAGGGGGGTGAGAGGGTGAGGGGTGAGGTGAGGGGCTGATGAGGGTGAGGGGTGAGGAGGTGAGGGGGTGAGGGGTGAGGGTGAGGGGGTGAGGGGGGCTGAGAGGGTGAGGGGGGTGAGAGGGTGAAGTGAGAGGGGTGAGGGCTGAGAAGGTGAGAGGAGGGAGTGAGAAGTGAGGGAGAGGGTGAGGGGCTGAGAGAGGGTGAGAGGGTGAGGGGCTGAGGGGCTGAGAGGGTGAGAGGGTGAGAGGTGAGGGGCTGAGGGTGAGAGGGTGAGAGGGCTGAGAGGGTGAGGGAAGTGAGGGGGTGAGGGTGAGGGGGTGAGAGGGGTGTGAGAGGGTGAGGGGTGAGGGGCTGAGGGGCTGAGGGGGTGAGAGGGTGAGGGGCTGAGAGGGTGAAGGGGAGGGGTGAGGGGGTGAGGGGCTGAGGGTGAGAGGGTGAGGAGGTGAGGGGCTGAGAGGGTGAAGGGGGTGAGGGGGTGAGGGGTGAGAGGGTGAGGGTGAGGGTGAGGAGGGGAGGGGGTGAGGGGGTGAGACGGTGAGGGGTGAGGAGTGAGAGGCTGAGAGTGTGAGAGGGTGAGGGGTGAGGGGCTGAGGGGCTGAGAGGGTGAGGGGCTGAGGAGTGAGAGGCTGAGAGTGTGAGAGGGTGAGGGGGTGAGGAGTGAGGAGTGAGAGGCTGAGAGTGTGAGAGGGTGAGTGGTGAGGAGTGAGAGGCTGAGAGTGTGAGGGGGTGAGAGGGTGAGACGGTGAGGGTGAGGAGTGAGAGGGTGAGAGGGTGAGGGGGTTTGGTGACCCGGGGCCCCTCAGGACTTTTGCCATCACTGGTACAGCAGGTACTCTCTGAGCTGCCGTGGGAGGGGGAGACCGGGCACCATGTGGAGACGAGAACGCCCCAGAGTCCGGCGAATACAGAGGCGACACAGCTGGCTGAGGACAGAGGGCCCTGGGGAGCGAGAGCCCAGAATAGAATAGAATAGAATACAATAGAACAGAATAGAATAGAATAGAATACAATAGAATAGTTCTGTTTTTCCCAGGAGGAGCTCCAGGTGAAGCAGGCATCACACAAGAAATAATTTACACAAATTACATCAAGAAAATTATTACAAAAACATTTTCAGATTACCTAAATTACATTCCCATTATTACAAAGGAAGGTCTAAGTCTCTAATATTGCGTTAAGGTTAGTTTGAATGTGCTGTGTTATTGATGAGTCTAGCAAATGCTGACTGAACAATACAGCTGCTGAAGGAAACATTACACATTATATATTATATATATTATGTTATGAAAATGTGTCCCCCCACTTTAATTCACACTTTCTCTTATTTCTGCAAATTTAAAGAAAACCATCCAACCCCCATTCCCCACGACATGTGGAATTTCTGATTCTCTTATCCAGAGTACCTTACACAGTTTCCTTATTTCTTTTAAAAAGAAATCCATTTATGTGGCTTGATATTTACAGAACTGATCTGGGTTAAGTGCCTTACTTACTCAAGAGAACAGCAGCCTTGGTGCACCAGACAGCTGAACCTGTTACCTCTCAGTTACAGGCTCTGCTCCCCAGCCAATTCGCTACACTGCCTCCCGATTGGCTGAAATTGAAAGCTGCCGTCATTATGAATGAAATAAGTCACTGCTGCTGCCGCTGGACTCTGGATCTGTAATTACTACAGTCTCATTAGAATATCTCCTCTGGTTAGCATCTTTCATAAAAATGCCAGCCATCCTTTTTTTTCTCAGTTTAGCTGCATATTCAATATGGTCATTTGGCTAAAAATTGTCAGTATGTACCTTTCTGCAAATTGGTTTTCAGCCATTGTATCTAAAAGCCTAAAAGGTTCTACATTATGACAGAGAAATCACTGACTCTGAGTGCCGAGTTCACTTTAATTCCAAAAAAAAAATTCCACTTAAGAACTGACAGCATTACAAGGAATGCCTTCAGCAGAGGGACGTGTGTGTGACTCTGAGTGCAGTGTGTCTGAGTGTGTGTGTGTGTGTATGTGAATGTGTGTGTATGAGACGCTGAATAGGGTGTCTCTGTGTGTGTGCGTGTGTGTGAGTGTGTGTCTGTGTCTATGTGTATGGGTTTGAGAGTGTGTGAGTGCGTGTGTGAGTGAGTGTTTGTGTGTGTGTGTGTGAGTGGGTGAGTGAGTGTGTGTTGGTGCGGGGTGTGTGTGTGTGTGTGTGTGTACGTGTGTGTGTACGTGTGTGAGTGAGTGTGTGTGTGTACGTGCTCTGGCTCTCTCACCCTCTCTGAGCTGCAGTACTCTCTCCACAGGGCTTCCTGGCATGGCCAGCTCCACGGGCCGGCTCCCCTGGGCGTTTCTGCTCCTGACATCAGCCCCATACTCCAGCAGCAGCTCCAGCAGCCTGACGCTCCAGCCCTGAGCTGCAGCATGCAGGGGAAGTCCTGCAGCCTCCCACGGTACACATCAGCACCTGGAGGGGGACGCACACACTGCATCAACACACACACACACACACACACGCTCACACACACTGCATCAACACACACCCACACAAACGCTCACACACACACTGCATCAACACACACTCACACACTCACACACACACACTGCATCAACACACACCCACACACACACACGCACACACTGCATCAACACACACACACACACACACAAGCACACACTACATCAACACACACCCACACAAACGCTCACACACCACATCAACACACACTCACACACACGCTCACACACACACTGCATCAACACACACACACACACACGCTCACACTGCATCAACACACACCCACACACACACACGCACACACTGCATCAACACACACCCACACACTCACACACCGCATCAACACACACCCACAGAAACGCTCACACACACACTGCATCAACACACACTCACACACACACGCACACACTGCATCAACACACACCCACACAAACGCTCACACACACACTGCATCAACACACACTCACACACACACGCACACACTGCATCAACACACACCCACACAAACGCTCACACACACACTGCATCAACACACACACACACACTCACACACCACATCAACACACACCCACACAAACGCTCACACACACACTGCATCAACACACACCCACACACTCACACACACTGCATCAACACACACTCACACACACGCTGCATCAACACACACCCACACAAACGCTCACACACGCACTGCATCAACACACACCCACACAAACGCTCACACACACACTGCATCAACACACACTCACACAAACGCTCACACACCGCATCAACACACACACACACACTCACACACCACATCAACACACGCTCACACGCTCACACACCGCATCGACTCACACTCACACACACACACACTCACACACCGCATCAACACACACTCACACACACACACTTACACACCGCATCAACACACACTCACACACACATACACACCGCATCAACACACACACACACACCACATCAATACACACTTACACACACACACACACACACACACACACACACACACACACACACACACCGCATAAACACACACTCACAAACACATACACACACACACACACACACACATCAACACACACTCACACACACACTCACATACACACACCGTCTGCACACACGCATACACACACACATGCATACATCACACTCACACACATACACACGCACAGACGCAGAATCACAATGTGCTCTCATGTCTTTCAGTGACATTACACAACATTTCACAGTTTTGACAGAGACAAACGTTCTTGATTTTCTTATTATTCCCGAGGACAGAAGAGACTGACCCAGCTGCAGGAGTCTCTCCACACTGTTGGTCTTCTGTGACACACAGGCCACAAAAAGGGGGTTCCCTGCCCTGGTATTTCCAGGTCAATGTTCACTCCATTGGCAAGCAGAATCTCCAAGCACTCCCTATGGCCTGTAAACAGAGGGCCAGAAGCATCACCATCCATCAATCACTCTTTGAGAGAGGAAAGATTCGCTCTTACACCAGGACAGCCGTCGGAACGCTCTGCTACAGAGTATAACATTGTTTTTATTTCACAACAGGTGGTACAGTCAGGTGATGAGTCCCAAAGCAAGTTTCTCACCATTCAAGAGTACGTTTCCATCAACACACAATAAACTGACACAGAGGAGATGACACCACGTCCACTTCCTGGGTTTTATTCTGCCAAAGAGGCTTTATGGTCAGTCCTGGCTCATGTTTGTGTGTGATTCACATGTCTTATTGGAGGGTACCGAAGTCAAAGCCATCTTATTATCTGGGCTGCTTTAAAATTGAATTTACACAACGATTTAAAATGGCCTTTAGGTACATATTTGTCTTTAGCTGTACAAAAAAAAAAAAAAAGTTTAAATAAATGCCAAGATGAGCACATCTTACCAACAGATGGCAGAAGCATTAAGTAAACCTTTATTTGAACAGAACAGACAACTAAAACAGCTTATGAACGGATAAAATGAAAATAAGCAGTTTGGTAGTAGCAAGAGGCTGCCGAAACATGTCAGTGGGCCAGAAAATGTTTAAAATGGAGTTCACCATCCTGACTGCCTGTTAGCTATTTATTTACTATTCACAAAATTTGGACCTGACAAGCACTTCCAAGGAATCCTTATGAGTCAAATTTGAGTAATGATGGCACTTAAGTCCCGGTGGGAAACAGATCCTACACCCACACCCTCCCAGAGGCCGGGCTTCACTGTCCCAGGTGTGAGCCTTGGTGATGTCATGTCTACGGTTGTCATACATAGGGGAGTAAATAAGTCCCTGGCTTCCAGTGAGGACACACAGCTCAGAGCTCCCTGGCTTAGCACAGACAGGATTTGAGAGACATAAATGCAAATTTAAAATGGGGATGTAGACAGAACGAAACGAGGGGAAAATTTGCAAAGAAAAAAACCGATGTCCTCTGGAACTGTTTCGGTGACATCACTGGAAAATTAAAAATAATTAAATCAGCCGAAATCGTAAAGGATTCCCGGAAATCTTTCAGGCACAAAGCTGGGTCAATCAAGACGTGGTGATCGGCTGAATCAGATGGTTAACTGTCAGGCTGGACTGAATTATAGTCCCCTACAGCAGCGCACAGCACGCTGAATGATGGAGCCATCTTAAGGGGCTTAGGAGCGGGAAAGAGAAGAGCATGCTCACTGCAATCCAGAGCTTCATTTTAGGCCACTCAACCTTCTCACTCCCAAGAGTGTCATATGGCATAATTTCATGTCCTTAACAGCTGCTGGGGGTGGGTGGTGGTTGGGGGGGTAAGCTCCTCCTTCTTTAACTGGTGCATCTCAGTACCTTTCATTCTTTCTTTCCTCCACTCACCCACTACCAATCGTTTCCCGTGTGGAGGAGAGGAGGGGAGGAAATGAGTGGAGAGTGGAGTGGAGAAACAGCATTAGTAATGAGAAGGAATGCAGGAAAGAAGGTCAGGAGTGAAGATTCTTGGGACATACCCTACATCTTTCACAACGCCTAAGACATCTTATAACTGGTGTTAAAGTACAGTGCCACCTGTTGTTTTAGAACATAACAACAGGCATTCATATTGCAAGTACAAAAAAAAAATTTTGGCCAACGTATCCTCAAAGCTAATGGTGTTTTTGGTTTTTAGGTAATTTTTATCTACACAATATTACATCTGGATATTTGCTGAAATGTACACTCACTGAAAGGTACAATGGCAGTTCCCTAAAAGGGACTTGAACCCACAACCCTTGAATTACAAGTTTAGGTCCTTAGCCATCAGAGGTGATTCTGGGGACTTTTGGGGCCCTAAGCAGAAAATGTCATGGGGACCCCTTTTGCCAGCACCTCTGCCAGCCTGAACCATAATGAGGGTGCAGAATGCACATGCCGGATTTCGGTCACCTCTTTTCGCTGCTTCGTGGAGGGGTGAGGCCACCAGGTGGGCGGGGTGGGGGGCGGGGCTGACCTCCAGCAGCAGGCGCACGCAGTCCGCGCTGCCGGCACAGCACGCATTAAAGAGCGGGGTGGCCTTGTTGATGGTCATCGCGTTCACCTTGAGACACAAACAACGCACGATTGCATTCAAACCTCACGGCCGGAGAGGGTTCTGGCCTTGAGAAAATAATCGATACCATGAGTGGTTTTAATGGAGGTTGAATAGCATACATCGGCTCCATACTCCAGCAGCACCTTGGCACAAGCGACATGGCCCCCGAGACAGGCATCATGCAGAGGAGACACTCCATCCATGGTGGTGATATTAACATTAAAACCCTGGGCAAAAGCAGCAGAAAAACAGTGGGTTTTGTAATGGAAAATGCAATGCCTCGGTAGAGATGGTTGGAAAGGTTTATGGTTAAGTACAGAATGTCTTTCCCCAGCGTTGTTTGCTGAGGGGTGATTGAGTGCGTACCTGCGCAATGAGCGTGTGGAGGGAGAGCAGACAGCCATGGAAGGCAACTTCATGGAGAGGGGACCTGTCTGCCCAAGACCCTGCAACACACAGACAGGCATGCACGCACACACACACGCACACACACACGCACACACACACACACACACACACACACACACACACACACACACACACACACACACACACACACACACACGAGGAAATAAACACACAAACACATACACACATATATGAGCAAACAAATATGCACAAACATACTCACACCTGTTATTTTCACCTAAAATTCTAAAACTCAAGACGCCAGGTGAGTTAACTGTGTAATTAATTGTTTTAATTGGTTATTGTATGCTAAGAAAAAGCAGAACCAGTTTAAGATCATCCACTTTAAGACCGCTGCTCTAGATTGCATTTCTTTCTCACAGTTATGCACAAACATAAATTTCACTTACAGCCCCCACCAAATTCAAAAGTAAACTTGGTAAAACGTTTGCTAACGTTTGAGACAGTCATTAGCTGTTGTGTCTGGTATTTATTTATTTGTGTACTTTTTGCTACTTTAACTTCAGAAGCTGCACCCCACTCACCCCCTTGAAACGTATGACAAATATAATTTCCATAAAGATCTTTTCTGGAATCCCACGATAAGCCCGAGATTCCCGTGATATCCTGCCTCTTTGGTCTGCAACTCTCCGGTAAAGGAGTCTGGTTTTCCGACATGCTTTCCTGCTCTCTACAGTTTAATAAACGTCGCCTTTGCAGACGAGTTTGTTTACTGCTTGTTGTTTTGTTGTACGCAGCTGTAGGAACACGTGCTTCAGTGGCGTGTTCGCGAGAAAAGGGCAGGAGCGCGCGATTACTTTTACACGTGTTGTTCCCTCGCGCCTGCCGGAGTCCAGCGATTTTGTCTTTAGACTCAGAGCCATATTGTTTTTCACGTTGACACTGAGGGGAGTCTCAATCGAACAGAATAAAAGTAATTATATAAATCGTTCAGATGGATTGTTACAGACGATGTCTCAATGACTTAAAAGGAATCATCAAAGGATTCTTTTCAAGAGAAAATTTGACATGATTGTCAGTTCTCAAAGGGTGGATGCGCAGTGAATTAACCTTCTTTTCCTTTAATGAACAGTAAATGCTCAGAGAACCAAATAAATTGTAAAAGGCAATGGCTTGTGGTTGGAGTGTGGCTATTTTTGGGCAAGCTATTGTTGAGTCACGTGTTTTCCCCTAGTTATTTCATATTGTTAAAGCACAGCACTTAAGCGTTATTGTGATTCTGAAGGACAATGAGTGTGTGAGCAGTTTTCTGTGAGGATGAAGTAAAACCTTTCTTCATTTAATTATTCCAGTCAAAGGAAAAACAAATCACAATTAAATTGATTATTTTGAGCAACAGGGTGGCATTTTCAATTTAAATATAAAACATTTCTGTTTACAGTTTACAGCATAGCGCACATATAAACATTAGTTAATATTTCCATGGTTCCATCATTTTAAAAACGGGAACTTTTGTGGTGGCAGAAACAAATTATGAGGAATTACACTCCTTGTCTAATCTGATTTTAATCCACATCCAGGAAATGGAAAATACTCTGGAGGTACATTTATCCCATACTCTGGAACAAACATTTAATATTTTGCATTGTAATGCTCACTGGAGAACGAAAGTTGAAAACCACATAAATTACTATTGAATATGATTGACAGTAATTGCAATGAATCCCAACCCAGACCCATTTTAAATGGTGCAGACCCACCACCGTACCCAGCCAGTTACACATAGTAACCTCTCGCTGTGATAAGTGTTCAGTCTATAAGGGTGCAATCTTGCCCCTCAGAATACAAGCGCAAGAGGTGTCTACAGGGTTTTTGGTGTGCTTCAGAAATGATTTGATTCCTTTGAATCATGGATTGGCTTCAGAGTTACATACCATGCTTCCAAAGGCTTGAACTGGTTTCAACTCATGTTGGGAGAAGTGGCTGCTTCTGTCTGAACCGCTGGTTTGAGCAGCCAAGCGCAATTTGAGTGAAGATTAGGCTGCCGCAGGAAAGTGCGTGTGTGTGTCAGAAAGAGCGCATTTCTTCCACAACGTGTGCCTGAGATGGAATTGAATGAGAAATATGTTTTGGACTGTTTGTTATGAATTTACCGCAGCTTAGGGGGAGCAATTGACATAGCGTGAAAAAGCATATTCGACCTTTGTATGTTGATTTTGATCCAATTATGAACGAATGCTAATATGTACATTAGCATCTATTTATACCAGCCGTACATCGCATCTCTACGACTTCCCTGGTGGTCTAGTGGTTAGGATTCGGCGCTCTCACCGCCGCGGCCCGGGTTCGATTCCCGGTCAGGGAATGACTTTTTTTGTATATAGTGGATGTATTCATTGTCACTTGCATAATTTCTCCGAACCTTGCCCAGTGACTAAACTGATGCTTTGCCTCTACCCTTCACCTCAACATGAACGTGCCCATACAGAGCTCTGTTTTGGCTTTAGGGATAAGTGTGTATATTCTCCATGGGTAATACCCTGTCAGTTTTACCTTGGGACCACATCACACCACCCTGTACTGGATTATTGTCATTCAGCTTCAATTCCACAGTCCGTCATGGGTTATTCTTCACATGTCTAAACACTTCCTGTGGAAATGACAATGACAGAGTGAATTTTTGCATCCTTCTTTTGGTATTAAAGAGTACTGGCCCCAATACAAACATCTCATCATATATGAATGGCTAAATATGGCTTTGTACCACCATGGTAAACATTACAGTCCTGCAGCTGTTTCGTTGACTTGGCATTTATGATTCAAATAAGAATAAATTATCAAACAAAAATAATTGTATTTTTTCATATATTTTTATTTACATACATTTACATCGTAATCACTAATGAAGGGAGTAAATTATAAAATACAAAATATTTTTACAAGTAAATTACATGTTTCTCAGTGCATAGTGGACAAATGTAGAATTATTTATGTAAAGTCACAAGCAACAATTATGCATGTTAAGACACTTAACATGGTCTAAACAAAAGGGGAAAAGGGTTCATTGGAACATGAACTGTGTAATATAAATACAGACAAAATAAATAAGAGGAGAACTGTTATCTGCTTCCTTGCAGAATGTCGATGCTTAGGGCTTCATGTAGTCGCTTGCAGCTGTTAGAGATAAAATTAAGACACAGAAATGTGACACGCTGATTAATGCCGGAATTAAAGTGCTGCTACTGTGAGTTACATTTATATTATCACACTTGACAATTCCATTAATACAATTTGACACTCAGTATCAAACTGTATATTGTGTACACTGAAATAAAAGTGACACACGAATATAAGAAGATGTCAATCTAGGACAACTAGCCTTGCAGCACCTTGGTTACAGCTAGCCCAACATGGCAAAATTTACCTGCAGGAGATGCGGTCAAACGTTTGCCTTTTTCAGTGTGCGCACACACAGCGGCGTACGCGTGTCACGGGGAATGGGGTCTGGAGCTGTTCTTTAGAACACAGTCACAGCGGTCAACATCGATGTCACAATCTGACATCCTGGGGAAGGCGAATGAGTCTGGAACATAAAACGGTTATTATCACTGATGCCATTTCAGCAACACATTCATTTCAACATTCCTTTGATTTCACACCAGCATCTTACGAGTAATCCCTAAAAAAAATGCATGGACCCTTTCACAAAATAACTTGTATCACTGAACCATTCAGGACACTTCTAATACACTTTTACTCTACACTTTTAATACACTTCTAGGAGATACAGTTCACTTTTTTGAGCTACATGTCCAGCTTCCATTGACTTCCATTGAGATTACCCAGAATTCACTCTGCTCCAGGAAGATATAGACATGGACGGAACTTGGGCCGCACCTTGTTTAGCGGAAGGGTAAGGGACACATCGGTCGGCCATGCAGTCCCAGATTAAGCCACTGGCACACAGCCTGTGTGAGCCCTCGGTCTCTGGCACAGGAGCGCACCTGACAGGTGAGAGGTATAAAGAGACAGGCTGATACTCTAGTACAGTATGAGCAGTGAATTGCTGTAGTGGTTACCATGCTGGAATCAGTCCTGTGTTAATGGTCTATGGACATATTGAAACATTACATGAAGTTATATTACAGCCATTTCGCACAGCTTCTTATCTAGAACAATTCAGATAGGTAACCTGACATACATGAGTCATATATAATAGAAATAACCCAGAGAAAGTGTAATTTAACAGTGTACTTATGATCAGGCTTCAGTCTATATGGGCACAGTCAGCCCTACTGGACAAGGTATTCTGCTTTAAAGGGTTCTTCATTTCTCCTCCTGAGGAACCCTTGAAATGTCTTCTGAGATACTGATGTCTGTCGATAGTTCTATGTTGAACCTTATTCAGAGAACAATACGAGGAACCTTACAGAAATGTCAGCATCTGTGAATAACCCTTGAAGGTCTTCCCAGGAGGACAAACGAAGACAAACGAATGGTACTATACTAGATACAGCCTTTTTTTTCTTTTTTTTAAAGATTTTTTCTTTAAGTCTTGAAGAGAGCTTTGAAATTGCAGGTTAAATGGACTCACCATCATCATGCAATATGTTGCATTATGTAACTCTGGAATTACAGCTCAGAATACGTGAAAAGTAAAATCTTGCATGTTGATACATGTCGGCGTGGTCCAGACTCACCCGCTCCTCCTCTGCGCACGGACGTGTCGTCGGATCAGCGGGGGCTCCATGCATTTACAAGCCGTGTGATTGGCCACCTGTATCAGAACCGGTTCCGGCCCGTGCTTAAACGGTATCACCGTAAGAAGCTGTGGAGACACAAAGTGGGTTTGGGTAACGCTCTGCAACAGCACTGCAGCAGCAGAGAAAAGGCCTCAAAGCTTTAGCGGCTCAGTCTGTAATAACTGTGTTCACGCCATAACCTTGTGGTCTCCAGGGTGACGTGTGATTGACACTCACAATGAGGCCTTATTTTGATGTATTCAAACAGACGTCCAGAGAGGTATTTTCAGACAACCCCTCACTCAAACCTGACCACAGTTTCACGGGTTTAAAATCACCATGTACCTTCTCTCCCATCAAGCCCCCCCAACCCCCCCTTCACATTTCCGTCTGTCAGGTCGACTGTTCTTTCCTCTGTCTATCACCTTTGTATTCCAGCTGGGGGTGTGGGGGGGAGGTGAGAATCAACTCACCAGAATGGTAAGCCATGACTCCGCCTCCTTGGACTCAAAGCCCAAGATCAAATATCTGTACTGATATACTACTCACCACTTAGCAATTAATTCCCTCCACACACATTCAATGTTAAACTCTTTCCACATGAATGAACATGAAATAATTAATTCCACTGAATGAGAGAGTAATTATAGCATTGGTTGTGGCAGGGACCTTGAGCCCACCCTGTAATGATAGCATTTGAAATTAAATCATTGAAGTAAGAAAAGAACAGTGCTCACTGTTTTATTAACATAGGTAGTACTTGTATTTCTGCATGTGATGCCCTCGTTGTTGCAGCAGCCGTTGCACCTGAAGACGGAGACGCAGGGTGGCTTGAAAAACATGCCCGTGCCAGTGCCAAGCTCCTTAGCCACGTCGACGCAGCTTTCCCTGGGCATGCACTGGGTCTTCTGCCACTCGTCATCAATGGCTGCAGAGGCACACACACACACACACACACACACACACATGCATACACACACACACACACACACACACACACACGCATACACACTTCTTATTTGAGCACGTATGGTCATCATCATGTAAAATATAATAAACCATTTTATTGCTGTTGTTGGCAACTTTCTTCCTTTTTTACATTAGGCATGAGTTTAAATGCATGTTATGGTTTTTGTGTACCGGTATATTTACATGTACATTTTAAATAGTTGTCCCTTTGATGAAGTGTTCTGGACTGCGTTGCCAAGGTGATCAGCAAGTTCGGTTCAAAGAAATATGGAACTCCCTCACCTTTCAGGATCTCCAGGCTGTAGGAGGTGGCGGCGTAGCGGGTGGAGCGGTGAGAGCTGGCTGAGGAAGAGGAGGAGGAGGAAGGGAAAGATAAGGAGCGATATTCTGGATGTGGCGGTGGAGGGTCCATGTGCTTCAGCTTCAGCCGGCACTTCCACAGCTTCCAGTCAGGGAAGTCGGTCAGCTTCAGCAGCTCATCCAGACTGGAGGCGGCCCTCACGTCCTTCTCCCACTTCTCCCTGTTCCTGTTCTGGGGCGAGGGGAGGGGGTGAGAACGGCACATCAATCAAAGCAACCCCCAACCTGCCCTCGTACAGATACCACCCCAATCTGCCCTGGTGCAGATACCACCCCAACCTGCCCTGGTACAGATATCACCCCAACCTGCCCTGGTATAGATACCACCCCAACCTGCCCTGGTACAGATATCACCCCAACCTGCCCTGGTATAGATACCACCCCAACCTGCCCTGGTACAGATATCACCCCAACCTGCCCTGGTACAGATATCACCCCAACCTGCCCTGGTATAGATACCACCCCAACCTGCCCTGGTACAGATATCACCCCAACCTGCCCTGGTATAGATACCACCCCAACCTGCCCTGGTACAGATATCACCCCAATCTGGTTGTGAAAACTGAGGACGCAGAAATATAAAATATATTACAGTATTTACTTTTTTCACTGAGCCACAAGTTTGGAGTGTTTACAGATAGAGCCTAAAAGCTAATCTCCAAAAAAAGTTTTCTAAGTGTACAAATCCACAAGAGGGCGTCATTCACTCACATGAATCCATGCTCAAAACGCTCTACCCAACACTTTTTGCAAATGAGTTAAAGAAACATTTCAATTCAGTAACAGCCTTTATCTCTGGGGTGTCTTCATGAAGTAGAATCTCGTGTCAGTTCATTTAGGCCTCACCTTAACTCGTATATTATAATATAACATAATTCACTTCCATGCAACTCAGGAAACAACCTGGAAAAATAACATTTTAACTACGACATCAGCTTGGCAAATAAAAATATCACAAAGTCAGGCATTAATTGGGTGCATATATGTGCTAGAGGCACATTTTCCACGTTGTTTCATGAAATGAATGGAAGTCAGTCTCCGGTCCAGTTATTATAGCAGCCAATGGGGCAGAATCCATTCAGTACCAGGATTTATTACAGTGCTCACAGCCATGCACAAACGATGAATAGACTGATGGAGCCTTTTCATGCATTCTCATGCGCGCCTCACAATTTAATGAAAAGTAGAGAACTAGACTCAATTTGGGGCCGTATCTAAACGACTGGACAGTACGGCCATAGTTTCCTCTCACGTCCTGGGCTTTATGATTTATGAATGAAGTGACGAGGGTAGTGACAGTGGGAGCCTGCATCCATGAGACGGATGTGTAATAGAATTCTAAACAGGTGGAATTCTGCATTTTGATTGGTGCTTCTGATTGAGCCTACGCTGCCCATCAGCATGAATGGGAAGTGTGCTGAGAGCAGCGACGCTTTCTCCAGGCCCTGGAGACCAGCATTGTACGCTGGTTGTTGTTTTCTCCAGAAACTTTTACCACCTCAAATTCAAACCCAAGAAAACCAGGTGAAGTGAGATAACAGTGTAAGCAGCTGTTTAAATTGGAAATTAATAGGAACTGAGTAACAGTAAAAACTGGCATATCCTGCCGTTCTCAAGCACCAGGACTGAGTCTCACTGGTGCAGTGGCTGATGGAGGGAGGATCTTAGAATCAGCAAGCTGATTGGTCCAGATGATTACGAAATCCTGGGCTCTTACATATGCTCCATGTCCATGACATGAGCTAACCCTCACTTCAAAACCAACAAGTACAGTGAGAGCATGTTTCCCTTTCTTTTGTCCAAGACCAAACAAGTTCCACCTCTTTTTCTTTCAGTGTGAAGTGTCAACATGCAGGCTCCGGATCGGTCCTGGACATGGATTGGGGGGGTTATATAATGGGGGTGGGGATTGGGGGTGAAAGCCCGGAGGTTTTCGGGCTGGACAGCCTGGAACCTCGGTGTTAATGGGGGCGTAATCAGTGAGCCGCTAGTGATCACTTGCAGCTGTCTGTGGGAGCGCTGACGTCAAGACCGACTGCAGCGTGCTGTGACCATGGTGACCACGGCAACCACAGCGACCATGGTGAAAGTGTTCGGCTGGGAGGTTTCACCCGCATGCCGATGGAACTCATCGACGCCTCATTTATGGTGCTGACCGCCATTTCCTGCTCAGGGTGTTTTGGCTGTGTTTATGAAGTCAGATGGGTAAAAGTGTGCTGATTGGCTTTTTGGCAGGTGGAAGTGTGCTTATTGGTTCTTCGGCAGGTGGAAGTGTGCTGATTGGCTATTCAGCAGGTAAAAGCTTGCTGATAGGCTGCTTGGCTAGGTTTAAAGAGTGCCGACTGGCTGTTTGGTAGAAGTGCTCATAGGTTGTTTGGCAGTCCAGCTTTGCTTGAACCCCTGTCTCCCCCACCCTAAAAAAATTAAAAAAAAAAACCTTCCAAACCCCAGATTCATCCCATTGAGAACAGCTGGGCCCAGGAAGTAGGGTGCGGATTTCCGTGTTCCCTACAGCCACCTGTCAGCCGACTCCTTAGGACATAAACACCCCGAGTGGAGCTGGGCAGGAACACCCCGCTGTGGTCTGATGTGTGGGTTTACGATGGCTCCAGCATAGCGTGACACAGCTGCTCCGTAGTCATGGTGAAAAACCTGAGAGCTCTCGCTTTGCTTTTACAAGGAGCTACTGTGGAGAGTGGCCCCGGACTAATGCGGGCGGACGCTAAGCACAGGAAGGGCTAGGTAAAGAGCGTATTGCCACGGTTTCTTTCAGGATTTTCTGCCCCTTCACCTCACCGGGGGAGGGAGGGAGGGGAAGAGGCGATTAAGCAACACTGCTTTGACACTGGCCAGCTCCCCAACACTTGCTCAGCTTGTAAAACAGGCCACGTTTGCTTACAGTTCCCCAAATGCTAATGTTAAAAAAAAATAATAAAACAGCTAAACAAGCGGAGGGATTGTTTATAACTCTCACATAAACAGAGCCATACCCTGAGCTAAAAACACGAAAAGAAAGGGTGCAAATTGCCAGACATCAGGGCTTTTTGTAAACATTATCCAAATGGCGTCAGCACTGCGTTATTGTGTTGCGTTCGGGGCAATCCCATTAAAGTCCCTTTTGTTTGTAACAGGGCGGGTGGGTTGGATTTTGATATTAACTGTGCATAGGGTGCATGGGCTGGAGTAAAGGAAGACTGAAGGCCGAGGAGGAGAGGTGCAGTCAGTTGTCCTTAGCGAGACAGAAAGCCGCAGAACGGATGGGAAATTTAAACTGCTGAAAAGCCGGGACAGGAAAAGCTGTCATGAGACATTAGAACCGGGCCGCAGACACAGAACAAGGTCCGGGCTCTCTCCGCCTCGCCCCGTGTAGCTACAAGGACGCCTCTGATCCATTCAATATGCCAGGGCGGGAGAGCCTGCTTCCACTTAGCGCAGACAAAAGCAACATGAAACGGCAGAGAAGAGGAAGCGAAGTGGGGAGGGCGTGTGTGTGTGGGTGAGTGGGTGGGTGTGTGTGTGTGTGTGTGTGTGAGCGGGTGGGGGCTAGGGAGTTTTCCGATTGCAATTTAGGGCTGAGAATATGGGGCACAAATGAGGAGCAGGAGCCACGAGGGGGGGGAAGATTGGGGTGGGATGGGTGGGGAGCTGAGGGACTGGATGTTTATGAACTTCAAAAAGACTTGCTACCTCACTCTGCCATTCTTTCACTCTCTCTCTCCTTCTCCCTCTCACTCTCTCTCTCCTTCGCTCTTGCTCTCCCTTGAGGCGAAGGTTTTGGGCAACATGGTAGATGCTAATTACCACCTACCAGGCCAACCAACCAATACATTAACCACATACACACACTGCTGCAAAAGTAAATTTGTGAACCTGTGTGTGCGCCCGCGTCTCTCTCCCTCTCTCTGCCTTACTCTCATGGAGCTCCTTGCCGCAGCCACCCCACGCTCCGTTGACTCTCGGTTCCGCCTGGCGCGTTGTATCTGGACACACCTAATCAGATAATCGGATCCTAAAGTACGCTTTCCCCCTCTTTGAAATCGATGTGCAACACTTACATAACAAACAAGCCCCCTGCCAAAAACAACCCACAATGCCTGCTTTCTGTGACCGATGGCTGCTAGGCTATTAATCTCTGGAACAAATTTAGCAGGAGATCCTTCAGCCTTATATTTATGTTTTCCAGTATCCCTGCCCTGTGGAACCGGCAGCTGAATGCTGGGGTGGTTTTGGTGCCATACTTGGGTTTGAATTTCATTTGACCATTTCCATAAAAACGCTTCTTCCATATTCCCTAAATAGCCGCTCACATAATTTATGATGTTAAATTTATTACTACTGTCAGTTGTATTAAAGTGGATGTGAATTAACTGCAGGTGTCAAAAAAAAAAAAAAAAAAAACTTTAAGAAGGAGTAAATCAAAAAGCAAGCTCTCAGAAATAATGGGCTATACATCCTCTGAGATTTCATAACTGAGACGTTGCCAAGTGACCATCACAATCCTTCCACTGCATTGAAGATTACAGTTTTCTCTCCATGACCAAAAACATATTTGAGAGGAAATACGTTTATACATTTTGTTCTATTAAGGCACATATCACAGATTGTGTGTGTGATAATAAATCAGCATAATAAAAACTTCATTCCTGCATATTTCTCATATCCGCTTTTGATACATGAGTATAAATCTTGCATCACCATTCATGCTCTGTCAATGTTCCATGACTCTGCGACTAATAAAGCTTATTCAAAACACGATGTTGAAAAACTTGCCTAATTTACTGTTAAATGTAATAACAAAAAAGTGTATATCATTTCCAGAAAAGTTGCCTTTCCGAAAACATAAGGTCTGTTTTTATGACATTGACAATATCTGAACTATGTCTTAATAATTATCTATTTGAGACTCAATAAGATTAAGTTGCTTTCACTAATGTAGCCAAAAAAATAATCCCACACAGTGACACAGTATCATGATCGCCAATGGCAACAGCATAAGTACTGAGTGATACGCTGAGGTTCTGACTCACTCTCTGGGTGCTGGCGTCCTCTTGGTCGCGCGGTAGCGGCGGCCGCAGCTCCGCGCAGGATGTCGACGGCAGCAGCAGCAGGAGGAGGAAGAGGAGCAGCCCGGTGCAGGGGAAGTGCGTCTTCATCACCGCTCTGCTCCGCGCTCTCTGGCCTCCAGGCGCTGCGCCCTGCGTCCTGTTCTGGGATCAGTCAGAGAGGTGTGGCATGAGAGGCGGGAGGCAGGGACCCGTCCCCGGCCCCGGCCCCAGAGCCTGTCAGAGAGTAGTTAGCAGGGGGTGACAGTCTGAGAGCACCAGAACACCTGTGGCACCGGCATGGGCGCTGGTGCCCCAAAGCTCAACCCTGGATTCAAACCTGCAACCGCTCTTCAGGAGAATTAACCCCGCAATAGGATACCAGTATGTATATATGTATATACATGCACTGCTGTATATTGTGCAGTTACAAACAGATGGACTTATATATTACATATTCGAAAAAAGTGATAAGTAATAAAAATACAAAGAGATGCAGTGCATATATATATATACCATGCAGTGTTGCAATATCTAATCTAATACTGGTACTTATATATTTTCATATATTTATACATTTGCTCTTCTGTGTAGGTAACCCTCAGCAGACGCAGAGAACAAAATCTCACCCACAGAAAGAGTTCCCTCAGAGAGGGGGAGAGCAAGGCAGAGGCTAGGAGGCGCACCACGGACCCAGGAGCCGAGAGCTGCTCCCCAGTCAGTTCCCTCCCTGCAGCGGCCGGGCTGGGGTCTGACAGCAGCACATGTTCTTGTTCCCAGAGGTGGATTAGTCCGCTATCACCGCCGCTCTCCCAAACAGCCTTCCCAGCTCTAGACCGTCCCAAACGCAGAGAGGAGCACGCGTTTTAAATATGATCCAGACCTCAGCGGTGGGCAATAAGGGAAAAAAAATAAAACAAAAAAAAAAAAAAAAAAAAAAAAGTCTGGCTCTGGTCCCATCCAAACTCTGCTGATTGTCTGGAGAGGAGTTTGGGGAAAGGGGGGCAGGCACACTGCTGATTGGCTGAGTGAGATGTCACTCATCCTCCTGCTGAAATGAGATTGAAATATGAGACAAGCCGATCAGCCTGCAGGAACGGCAGCGCTCAGAGACACTGAGAAGGGCTCGCTGCACAGTGCAGCGGTACTACCCTGCGCAGCACTCAGAGACACTGAGAAGGGCTCGCTGCGCAGTGCAGCGGTACTACCCTCATCAACGCTTGAATAATCATCTGTGCATTGTTGTGGGAATTAACATTAAAAGATGAAATTACAATGACAGAGAATAATGCAATTAAAACACTTTCAAAATCTAGTTTGCAATGTTTGATTCTATCTAATCAGAGCTGCTCTACAACAAGGTTTTTTTGTAAATGTGAGCTTGCTTTTCACTGATAAACAATGTTCCATGATGAATTTCAATTATCTTTTTATTTCCAGTTAAAAGCAACATTGAGAGCATTAAATATATTCTTCATATATGCTCTTTCACGTGCAATCACAAAGATATATAATTATAATTACAGGTGCATGTTTCCTAATTTTTCAAAATCTAAATGATTATGTATTAAAATGTACAAAGATCTGAGGTGATTTGTTTAGCATTCATTGTACACAAACAGAGGCTGAAGTGTCATCGAGTACAGAGTCATCGAGTACAGAGTCATCAAATACAGAGTCACTGAGTACAGAGTCATCGAGCACAGAGTCACTGAGTACAGAGTCATCGAGCACAGAGTCATCGAGGACAGAGTCATAGAGCACAGAGTCACTGAGTACAGAGTCATCGAGCAGAGTGTCATCGAGTACAGAGTCACTGGGTACAGAGTCATAGAGCACAGAGTCATCAGGCACAGAGTCACTGAGTACAGAGTCATCAAGTACAGAGTCACTGAGTACAGAGTCATAGAGCACAGAGTCATCGAGCACAGAGTCACTGAGTACAGAGTCATCGAGCAGAGTGTCATCCAGTACAGAGTCATCGAGCAGAGTGTCATCGAGTACAGAGTCATCGAGCACAGAGTCACTGAGTACGGAGTCATCGAGCACAGAGTCACTGAGTACAGAGTCATCAAGTACAGAGTCATCGAGCACAGAGTCACTGAGTACAGAGTCATCAAGTACAGAGTCATCGAGTACAGAGTGTCATCGAGTACAGAGTCATCGAGCACAGAGTCACTGAGTACAGAGTCATCGAGCACAGAGTCATCAAGCACAGAGTCATCGAGCACAGAGTCACTGAGTACAGAGTCATCAAGTACAGAGTCATCGAGCACAGAGTCATCAAGCACAGAGTCATCGAGCACAGAGTCACTGAGTACAGAGTCATCGAGCACAGAGTCATCAAGTACAGAGTCATCAGGTACAGAGTCATAGAGCACAGAGTCATCGAGCACAGAGTCACTGAGTACAGAGTCATCGAGCACAGAGTCACTGAGTACAGAGTCACTGAGTACAGAGTGTCATCGAGTACAGAGTCATCGAGCACTGAGTCATCGAGTAGTATCGTACAACTGGCAAGACAGTTGTTCTTAAATAGAAACTGAAACAAAACTATAAGCAAGTTAAGACCAATGGCCCAGATTCTTCCCACAGATTGTTAAGTCAGCAAAAAAAGAGCAAGTAATCATTTTCATGGCAAAAATAAATGTGAATGTACTCTATATGCATATTACTATAATCTATATCAGACATTTTCAGACTCAGTCAGATCAGAGGACCTACTGTGTATTCTGGTTTTTCTACACCAAACTTAAACAGGTAAAGTTGTGAAAGGCATGTGCTTCTGTCATCATTTTTCCCTTAAACATATTTTAACGCAATGCAGGTTTTCCTGGTTGCTGTTAGCTTTTTATTTTGAATTCTTTATTGTCTAAGGGATGGTTTAGTTTCAGTGACCAGGTATCCACATTTTAACCAGTCACAGTCGACATGATTTCACCCCTCAGTCTACAATTCAATCAAATTGCTCAAAAAGAGAATTAAAATTAAAATTTATCAGACATTTAAAAATTTAAAGTGATCCCGTATGCTAGACTTCCATTCCCTCTGAGGGTTTTGCGATGTCTCAGCCTGTATCAGTGTCAGTAGTCTTGGCTGTTCAGTGTAACTGGCATTATGACCCGGTCCCTGGGACTGACCAATGGGAACACAGCATGCCTGAGAGCCGGAATGTAAACAAACAACATGTGGAAAAGAAGAAAGCAAGAGCCAGCCACATCAAGGTCCCAGTGGACTGTGCGTCTTTGCCAATTAAGGGGTGTACACTCAACAGCAACACATTGAACAGTCTTACCAAGGCTTGTGTCAAGGTTTCTGGATGAGCATTTACTGATTTATTTGGCTCACAATTAAATGAAATCATAATATTATTCGACTGTAAGTAAAAGGCCTGAATGTTTTGTGCAGTATTGACTTAAGAAATTTATATAAATAATAACTGTATTTATATAAATACGATTTAGGAGTAGCGGATTTTGGATGTCCATGTTTTTGCTCTCTCAAATCCATTGGTTCCAGATCTGTAGTCACTGATGGCTTGGTCGATTTCCTCTTCAGTGTTCATGACAAAAGGACCTGGGGGAAAGAGAAAAGGAGAGACTGAATCCGTATATGATATATAAAACCCAATCTCAATCTACTGTTTACTATGCCACTATCAGTAGACGCTGCCATGCAGCTTTAAAGACTGACAACACTGCAAAGAACAAAGCACTATACTGTAGCTGCAATTAGTGAATAACACAAAAACAAGAAAAGGGGTGGAGCTATTATGAATTATTGGTAACTTGCTAAAATAAACCAATCACTGTGTTTCACTGTCAGGAGCAAACCTTTTGATTTGTTGTTAAATATTTTGTTCCTTTCTTGTCAGTGATTGACAGGTAATTCTAGCTCCTCCCACTGTGGGATTCATGAAGCCTTATTATCATGTTACAAGTTGCACTGCAGCACATGCTTGGTCTGAGATATGATGGGCTGGACAGCGATGTAAGAGGATGTGGAAGTACTTTCCTCACTCCCCTGCACTATGAAGCCAGGGGCTGGATAACACGCATCGTGAGACAGCATCAAAGCCCTGTATATGTAAAGACAGGCTTTACTCAATAAATAACCAATCAAGCTTCATTTCAGTCTCTTTGGGTATCATCCAGTCCTCAGATTCATCCGTCTGGTATTTTGTAGGCGGGTGAGAAAAACACTTCCGACCCGGGGCACGCTCAGGAAACCCAATGCGGGGATCATGTGACCTAACACCTGGACCAGAGCTGAAGCATTCCCGAATGAAGCCAAAACACAGCTGGACAAGCACTTGCACAGTGGTCAGGAAATAATTCTTCATCTTATATATGAAAATTTCCAGCCAACACAAAATGCTTTTATATTTCTTTTTAAGACTGTTTATGATTTATTTTCTTTGATAAACTGGAAAGAGTACTACTTTGCAGCTACATTGTCACTCTATGAAAATGGGATTCAGTAACTATGGTAATGTGTAAATGCATATTTCTAGAACACAACCAGTCATTTCTTTGCCTCATAATCAATGACAGTGCGGTCCTACCATGATGTACGACTGGTTCATTGACTGGCTCTCCAGCAATCAGCACAAAATGGGATTCTTCGGATGCCTGAGAAAGACAGAAAACAATTCTCAATGTCAACCTCGGACTTTCAGCCTCCTGCTACTTTACCACATAACCAACAGGAAATCTGTAATCTGTAAATTCTGTTTCAACATTTATCCAAATTCTTTGTGACTAAATGTAGACTGAGGGTGCAGAGGTGAGTGTCTAAAAGGACTGTGCTTCTGTGGTTATTGTAGTCCTTTCTGTCAGAAACCTGGAGAGGGTCCAGACTCTCCACCCTGCAAATACCTGTGGTGTGCCCCCCGCACCTGCAAATACCTGAGGTGTGCCCCCCCTACCTGCAAATACCTGAGGTGTGCCCCCCACCTGCAAATACCTGAGGTGTGCCCCCCCCATCCTCACCTGACCTGGCAGAAGGCATACCGGTCATCACCATAATTTCATAATTTGAGTGCTATACCTTGTTTTCAGCTTTCACCTGGTCTCCATCATTAAAAACCACAGTGTGATGTGGCTCCACTCTTCTCTGGTCATCGTCAGGACCTGGTGAAGGAAGGGGGTATTGAAGGAGGACATTAAGAAAGACAAAGAGAAAGGCAGAATGAAAATACTGAATCACACACAGTGAACATCAATAATTCACTGTTCATTGAATGGCAACATGAAAAAATTAATAATTAATTAATCATTTTTTGACAACAGGTTTCAGAGTGAGCTACAAACTCCAAAGCTTGACTTACCCACATGAACAGCACCTGACAGAGTGTAGATGATTGTTGTCCATCCTAAAAAAAAAAAAATGAAACATGCTGGTTCAAATGGCAAAAAATCAGATTACATAAACACCAGGAAATTAAAATGGCGCACCTTAAAATTTTATCACAGTGTAGCGTGACAGTGACAAAGGTGTGCCTTTGAGGGTCAGTGAATTGATATTTTCTAAAAGTGACGTAAATCACAGTAAATTTCTCTCATACTCATATGCGCACTTCGTCTGTGTGACTTCCCATGTGACAAAAAAAGCCAGTCATTCACAGAGACCGCACCGCTATGGTTTAATTCTTGGCCCAGTGCGCAAGAGTTCATAATATCTCCTCATTGATATCTCCTCATTCATTCGTCTGCATCTCTATTCATCAAAAGCTAGACTAAATGCGGCATGAAGAATTCAATAACCTTTACAAGAAGAAACGCTGTGTGAATTCATGCCGAGAAAACTTACACAAACCCAAACTGAAAGACCATCACACACGGGGAAGGGCTGACATGTGGCACAAATTCAGAGCGCCTCAAAGGGATTGGACCACAGGGGTTTCTAACCTATTCAGAAAGCTCAGTCCTAAAAAACTGCCTTCTTTCTGCGGCAATGAGTCGTGTAAGAGGTAACGTCGATGAAGCTTCCTCTGGGCAGAGCACTGCAAACTCAATCATTTGACTCTTTTTTTTTTTACATAACTTAATGTTTTAAAACAATATTTTTTGATGTGGTATTTTGGACATAATGTAAGAAAAGTGTTTTATAGATAGTTTATTTATTATGTATTATTGGAGGTTTATATTATATGATAATTATTACATTGTTATTAAGATTAATCATTAATATTGTTAACTATTTATTATAAAATACTATGAAAAGGTTCTTATTACTTAAGGATAAACTTTGTTGGGATATGTGAATATCACACCAGCCTTCCTACATCACAACAGACTGAATGCGCCCTGCAACCTTGACTTTGCTAACCCCCTGCAAGCATTTCACATGAAGGTGAACAAAGTTAATGCTAATGGATGCGCAAGAAATTGTGCCTCTCTGACACTTCCACACCACTGAGCTGGGACAGAATGAACCTGCAGTGTTTCTCACATGGAAGCATCCATAATGCTTACATTAAAAACACACAAAAAAAAAAAACTATTCCATATTTCAGCAATTCCCAGAATTGATTCTGGGAATCCATTGTTTATGTTGTGTTTGTTGCAGCCCACCTCTTCATCAGTTATAGGTTTTTGACAATAGCTGTTAAATGTTAGAATTTTTCAACTTAATTTAACACGGTGTATGTTACGCTCATCACAAGTTCAGTCATTGAACTTGTAATATTAAAAAAAATGATCTAATCTTTTCGGTGCCCGCACTTTCAGAAGTTTAACTGGACCACATCAGGACTCTCCTGAGCCCTTTCTCAAGATCTCATTTTTCAAATAAGTTTTGATTATTATTTGATCTGACTGATTAAAAGACGCTAAGCTAATGCATGGCTATTTCTGAATAATTGCACTTAAAGGGAAATCGTCAATCAGCAGACATCACAACTGTCTAATTAACAACAATTAACAACTCACTAGCAAAAAAATGATTCAGTTATTATCGGAACAGGAAAAAAAATCGGAATAAACAACCGGTTATGACGCATGTGCCCGATGATCCGTTGAGCATACACGGTTTCTTTTTATAACAGTCAGAGCTTACTGACTGCACAATGAGTCTGAAGTTTCTCACCTAGAGGAACAGGCTGAGTGAAGTTTGCACCTGCTTCCAGTTTGATGTCAAGGTAGATTGTTGGAGTACGTGTGTAGACTTTTGACTAAGAGAAAGGAAACAAAAAGGGACAGAATCAATTAAATGCCCTACATTAAAGGAATGCACAATCTCTTTTAATATGTTCTATTTTCTTACAGACAAGCAAACATTTAATTTGGAATGAGTTCTTTTTCTTCTAAAATAGAATCACATACTCAGTTAAAGAGACTGAAGTCTGATTTGATTGAATTGCATATGCCTTTAAAAAGACTAAGCCCATTTGACTGAATCTAACCCATCACACTTAGTTTTTTTCTGATGGGAAAACATTCTTATTCAAACAGAGTTACTTATACTTCAGACATTTTGGCCCCTCGTTTCACACGGCTTAGCTTGTTCTGCAGTAAAGGGTGTTCCACTGCAGGATGTAACAACACAGACACATTCCGAACCAAAACCAAGTAGCGGGCCTATGTTACGGTCCCCTGAGGCCTGCTCTCCCAAACAGATCGGCTCCTCTCTGGCAAAGTGATGACACGGGAACAGAACTGAGCAGAATCACACTGCAGATAAATGAGGTCTCTTTGCCTGCTGTGTCAAAGCTAACTGAGGCCACAAAAACAGCGTTTGAGCTTTTGGGAAAGTCAGAGTGTATTAATTTCAGATAAATGCATGGAGGGTGAGTTGGGGATATAGCATCCTCAGGGAAATAAAGCTTTCTCAGTCAAATACTGATAGCAACGCGAAATCATTGGCGAACGAGACTTGGTGAGAAACAACTCAACACCTTAGCTCAAGCACACGCCTTCCAAACCGTCATTCTGCAATCCTCATTTTGGGTCACAACAACGGCCTGCAGCGCACACTGTCACATCACCAATTTTCTTCAGCGAGTGAAGACCCAGTGTTGACACAAAAGGACCAATCCCAATCCAATTCCCATTCACTACTTCGGAAATGGGGTGCTACCAAGTAATATGGTCTGCCAGGGAGTGTGTTTTACCCAACATGCCAGTCGTAATTAAATCTGTTTTGATTTTCATTTGAAAGTTGATGCAGTTCCCACTCATGACCACTAGAGTGAACACATAAATGGATCCATCCATCATCTCGGAGCACACTGCTTCACTCCAGTGACTGGTCTTTCGGCCTCATTAGTGAAAGACCAGCCACAGATGAAGAAGCTGTACAGCTGCTTCTCATCTGCGATCTGTGTCTCCCTCACCCAGTTTCTCATGGGATGAAACGCCTTTTTTTATTGTTCGTGTGACAATTTGTCTGGACGATTTGTTTGAAGCACACAGAGCTCTAATTCGTCTGAAGCACCCACTTTGTCACTCAATATCCCAATGAAGACCTTTCATGGTCAATGCGCGTTGGCTGAGTGTTCTTTAAATTCTTTCCAAGCTTTTCAAACCTTGTTTTGCTAAAAGACAGAAAGCCTTGGACTGCTGGGGGAATATCTTGCTTTCACATGTATGTATAGACAATACATCAATATGCTGGAGAAGAGCATATTTACCATTTCTATGTGAAGCTCACGTACCCCTTTTTGTGAACTCATAACAACAAAAGAACAAAAGAATATTCTGACAAAAACAAGCTATTCAGGCCGAGTAGGTTCACCATGTACCTGAACTTTTCTACAGCCACTGTTTATAACACTTGACCTGGCAAGCTGTCCTTAGCAAAAGTTTTAGCTTCAAAAAAACATCCAATCATGGGCACATATTTTAGCCTCAACAACTGAAAAATCTTTTGCAGGTCACCTTGATTAAACCCTTTTAAGAACTTGAAAACCTTAATTAAAACCCCCGACAGCACATCTGTAGAATGCTAACAGGCTGCTAACAAGGTTACAGAAGCACAACGGCCTCGTGCTGGCCGGGCTAGACCCTCTGCCCTCCAGTGAATATGAAAGTGCTGCCTGACCTACATTAAACCCTCAGCACGGAGATTCTCTTGCCCTTGTGTAACCCCCAACAGGAAATCGCATTTGCATTTGAAACAAACCATTTCCACAGAAATCTGTTCCCAATTTCCTGTTTCTGCGAGACGGAGAGAGGGAAAAAACAAGGATACTCCTGTAATTATGAGTGATGTGGCAGAGTCACATGGCAGACTGGGAGTGGGGGAGGGGTCTGACCCCGGCAGACGGGCCAGTCATCATGGCTGCGGCCAGGGCTTGCCGGCACCACCAGACAGCCAATGTTTACCTTTCTAATGTCGGGAAAACAAGTGGAAATCACTTAAACTACCCTTTGAAAGTCACACTAGCCTTTCCACACATGTTTAATGAAAATGTCTTTGAGTTTGGGCGACTTCTGTTAATCAGACTCAGGCATGTGTGTTGGTATAATTCTGGGAGATGTTTTGAAGAAAGGCCATACAAACATACATCCGAACGCTGATTTTACTGAGGGCGAAATATCCGGTCAATCCAGGTCCAGCAAGAACGACAGCAATCACGAGTAATTTACTGAGAGCTGCCATGATAGCAGCTTATTATGATGTTGATCTATACAAGCATTACTTTCACTGCCGGGGGAAAGAGTTATGTACAATGTATGTGGCCCAAGTTTCAGGGACTATGTGCAGAAAACTTTTATTATGAAAGGAAAACAAGTAGGTAAGTTATAATAAATATAAAATAACTTGCTGTAATGTGCTGAAGGAGCTGAGGATCCTCCACTGAGCCACAGGCACCCCTAAACTATCACACTGCACCCCGACAGGCACCCCTAAACTATCACACTGCACCCCGACAGGCACCCCTAAACTATCACACTGCACCCCGACAGGCACCCCTAAACTATCACACTGCACCCCCACAGGCACCCCTAAACTATCACACTGCACCCCCACAGGCACCCCTAAACTATCACACTGCACCCCGACAGGCACCCCTAAACTATCACACTGCACCCCCACAGGCACCCCTAAACTATCACACTGCACCCCCACCCCTAAACTATCACACTGCACAGGCACCCCTAAACTATCACACTGCACCCCGACAGGCACCCCTAAACTATCACACTGCACCCCCACAGGCACCCCTAAACTATCACACTGCACCCCGACAGGCACCCCTAAACTATCACACTGCACCCCGACAGGCACCCCTAAACTATCACACTGCACCCCCACAGGCACCCCTAAACTATCACACTGCACCCCGACAGGCACCCCTAAACTATCACACTGCACCCCGACAGGCACCCCTAAACTATCACACTGCACCCCACACAGGCACCCCTAAACTATCACACTGCACCCCGACAGGCACCCCTAAACTATCACACTGCACCCCCACAGGCACCCCTAAACTATCACACTGCACCCCGACAGGCACCCCTAAACTATCACACTGCACCCCCGACAGGCACCCCTAAACTATCACACTGCACCCCCACAGGCACCCCTAAACTATCACACTGCACCCGACAGGCACCCCTAAACTATCACACTGCACCCCGAGGCACCCCTAAACTATCACACTGCACCCCGACAGGCACCCCTAAACTATCACACTGCACCCCGACAGGCACCCCTAAACTATCACACTGCACCCCCACAGGCACCCCTAAACTATCACACTGCACCCCACAGGCACCCCCCTAAACTATCACACTGCACCCCGACAGGCACCCCTAAACTATCACACTGCACCCCGACAGGCACCCCCTAAACTATCACACTGCACCCCGACAGGCACCCCTAAACTATCACACTGCACCCCGACAGGCACCCCTAAACTATCACACTGCACCCCCACAGGCACCCCTAAACTATCACACTGCACCCCCACAGGCACCCCTAAACTATCACACTGCACCCCCACAGGCACCCCTAAACTATCACACTGCACCCCACACTGCACCCCGACAGGCACCCCTAAACTATCACACTGACAGGCACCCCTAAACTATCACACTGCACCCCCACAGGCACCCCTAAACTATCACACTGCACCCCCACAGGCACCCCTAAACTATCACACTGCACCCCGCACACAGGGCACCCCTAAACTATCACACTGCACCCCCACAGGCACCCCTAAACTATCACACTGCACCCCGACAGGCACCCCTAAACTATCACACTGCACCCCCACAGGCACCCCTAAACTATCACACTGCACCCCCACAGGCACCCCTAAACTATCACACTGCACCCCGACAGGCACCCCTAAACTATCACACTGCACCCCCTAAACTATCAACTGCACAGGCACCCCTAAACTAAACTATCACACTGCACCTATCCACTGCACAGGCACCCTAAACTATCACACTGCACCCCCACAGGCACCCCTAAACTATCACACTGCACCCCAGGCACAAACTATCAGGCACCCCAGGCACACCCCTAAACTATCACACTGCACCCCCACAGGCACCCTAAACTATCACACTGCACCCCGACAGGCACCCCTAAACTATCACACTGCACCCCACCCCTAAACTATCACACTGACAGGCACACCCTAAACTATCACACTGCACCCCCACAGGCACCCCCCTAAACTATCACACTGCACCCCGACAGGCACCCCTAAACTATCACACTGCACCCCCACAGGCGACTCAAACAAACTGAGCGGAACATCGTTTTTGGGACCTATTATGGTTTACATGCAAAACTTGTTCAGATACTAAAAGCTCTGCTTTGGGAAAGAATAAGCACATTTATCACATGTTAAGCCAAATGGTGTGAACGAATCTAGGACCTAATGGCTGAAAAGAGGCTAAGGAGATGTGCAGCTACAACAACTTTTTTTTTTTTTTTTTTTTTGCCAGAAGTTGAAACTGGTAAATGGCATCTGAACCGCAACAATTATTAAACAAATGAATCACTGCTGTTCTCCGGCATTGCTGGCATGGTGTCTAAGTCCGTGTCATGTTGTGTCACGGGGCCTTGAGCGTCGTCTCTCAAAGTAGCGTCTTCGGGAAACGGCGATATCGTGCATGGCGAGGCACATGGAATCCTCTGACTCACTGCGGGTTACATTTCAGCGCACCAGTAACCTGTCTAAACATCTGAAGAGCATTTGGACGATTTCAAAACCTCTGTCCCACCACTGGCAGTCAACAACTGAGTACCATCTCAGAGTAGAGAGTACAAAACACTCAGTGTTGTCTGCCACATGTTTAGCTACTGTCTCGTTTGAAAACGTGGCCCTGAGTCTCTCTATAGCAATTCACACTTGAGTATCTGTTACTACTTTACTTTCTACATTATGGTTGTTTTTGTGCCACTGAAATGCCGAGATTTCCAATGTGTTTGGTCAGCCAGTGCTGCTGCCAAACAATGCAAATGTGCGCCACTTTCCAGCCGGGCAGTGAACAAACGGCAGTGCACTGTTGCAATCGGCTATTACTGCCTGCAACCCCTCACTCCCAATCGGCTATTACTGCCAGCAACCCCTCACTCCCAATCAGCTATTACTGCCTGCAATCCCTCACTCCCAATCGGCTATTACTGCCTGCAATCCCTCACTCCCAATCAGCTATTACTGCCTGCAACCCCTCACTCCCAATCGGCTATTACTGCCTGCAACCCCTCACTCCCAATCGGCTATTACTGCCAGCAACCCCTCACTCCCAATCAGCTATTACTGCCTGCAACCCCTCACTCCCAATCAGCTATTACTGCCTGCAATCCCTCACTCCCAATCGGCTACTACTGCCTGCACTGCTGCCCCTATATCAGAGCTGGAGAGGGAATGGAAGTCATTACAATTTTCCTTCATTTTTACCTCCTCTTCACCACCAAAGTGCTACAATCACCAGTTATACCCAACTGCAGCGTTTAAAAAAACCACTGTCTATCCACGAACCACTGAAACTGTGAGTTCACCTTTGTAGGGTCATTTCCCCTCACATCCAGAAAGAGTAAAAGCATACGTTCTCAGTGAACACATCAGACTGATTACAGGTCTTTAAATAACTATGGGATATTCAACTGATGTGACATTAATATCTTACCATATATTTTATAATATAAGTAGGTATTAAAAGGGTTGGGATAAACCCAGCACACACAGGGGTACCCCAAAACTAGGGCTGGGAACCCTTGTAAAACCTAAGTTTTACATTATATCTCAGTGATGTTTGGTGTTATACATGTCAGCAGCAAACCCCTAAAAACTTACGGTTTATTTTTTAATACCCTGTGTCAAAAACTGTTAAAAACCAAGTGAGAGCAGCAGGGAAGAGCCTGACGCCAATATTGTACGTGATTCCTTAATTGCACCTTGACATTAAAAAAAGAAAACAAAGGCACTTAATAAGGCAAGAAAACACATGAATTCAAAAAATAAAATGTGCATCAACTACATGTAAGCGCACGTTTGCGGCAGGCGGGGACTTTAAACTACTTAATGAAAACCAGCTGAAACATTTATGGCTAAAACTACTTTGATCAAACGATCATCTTCTTTTGTTTTCCTCTGTGAATGACATGCCCATTTTATAGACAATGTGTTGAGAGTGTGGGTTTTTTTTTGGTCCGCCAGAGCGTGAAGCTGTGCTTTAATAGGGGTGTTCTGAGGCCAGGGTCTACTGATACCATCATCATGTCTAACCTACTTTTTTCCCTTTCAACTCACTGACCCAGTTTTGCTTCTTCTTTGTGTCAGACAATGTATATCACATTCTTCAATATAATTGAATGTGTCTGTTCAAACCAGTATTTGTCTGGATATAGCAAACTGTAACACATGTTCCTACAAAAATCAAGAGTTGCCAATGAAAACTGTCTGAGTAATTGCACAATACTTCTAATTAACAGTTTGCTTTTTTGTTTTTAGGTGTGCGTTAAGCAGTATATCAGCCTATCCTGATTATAGTGATTATTTATCTGTTTCATACTTTGTGAGCCTTATTTAATGCCACCAGAAAGAAAATGTACAGAACTGTATCGATGGTGGACTGAACTTTCATGAAACTGAAAATGGTAGCGAGTGTACTTTGCTGTGGAGGGCCAAACATTTCAACTGGTTGAAAACCTGGCAATGACTGACAGCCCATAGTAGCCCCACCCAATATGGGGCACATGAAGTCTCCCAGAACTGCCCAAAACAATGATGTCACCCAGTTCCCCCTTTTATGTTATTGTGCAAGTTGAGAAACCTGAGCAGCCGGAATCACATTCCGTGTGCTCATGGTGCAAGAGTCAAACCGATTTTTATCAAGGGTGAGGAATTGTGCTGAGAAACTGCTTCTGTTCGGATCACAGCATTCCATCTGTTCCAGACTTTTATTTCCTTTCATTGAACAGCCTCTGTCGGTTTCATACCGAGCTCAGTGTGGAGGGGTTTACTGGACCCAATTCATGGCAGTCTCAAAACAAAACCCTAAAAAGGGCTTTTTTCCCTGGCATGGTTTACATCCTTCAGATAGAACAGCAATATAATCACTACTCTGTGGCCTAAAGTAGACCATGATCACACAAGTGGAGCTTAATTTGTCCTTTTTTGTTTTTCAGGGGCCAGTGATTTTTCATGTGGCCAAATTCACCTTTACCCGCATGCCATAGATGGTAGCTCCATCCAAATGTTTCTCCAAACCAATATTTCTAAAGAATTTATTGACTATTTATTTGTTCCTCTGTGCAAAATCTTTTGAACATCATAAGACTTTGGGAGTTCCCCCCTTTAAAAAAAATAGCTATGAAACGGGGACAGGGTTGGTCCTACACACTGTACAAACAACTTCGGCTCTGGACAACCTAATTCCACTTTAGTGGTGGGGCAGATGTGTTTCCTCTCCAGTTGGAACCCACACAGGCCACATTACTGCATTGCGGTGAGAGGGGAAAAAGAATGGAGGACAATGAACTAGGGTAGGACGTGTTCTAAACCACACACACCCACACAAAAACGCAGATCTTCTGCTCAATCACTCAAAACAAAGAGGCTCCTTCTGTGGAAAAACCTCAAAGCTGCGGCTCAGGGCTGCCTTCTGTGTGAAAACAGGTGTGCCTCAGGGCTGCCTCAGCTGCGCAGGTGTGTCCCAGGGCTGCCTCAGCTGCACAGGTGTGTCTCAGGGCTGCCTCAGCTGCGCAGGTGTGTCTCAGGGCTGCCTCAGCTGCGCAGGTGTGTCCCAAGGCTACTCGTGTTTTTCAGGTCAGAATAATGTATAATGCATATTTGAAAGACTTAGATTATTGTCTATATATTTCCACCTGTTTATCCTGTTTAGTCTGAACTGGCCCATCCAACAGCAAATGGGGCATTGGTTTCCTATTAGTCTTATGTCACATGGCATCTCTTGCTGGGCTGGTTTTACTTGTGTGTCCTTGAGCGAAGACAGGAGGTGAGTTTGGCTGGAGTGTGTCTTTAGCCGCCCAAGTGGTATCTGTGATTATAATTATTTAATGAAGCCTTGGGGTTAACAATAACGAAGAGACACATGTTGGAATCAACCAATGGCATCTGAGTGCTCTCAGGCCATTCAGGAGAATTTTCATTAAGGTTATTTAGCAGATGCTTTTAGCTTAAAGCGACTAAGAGGAACTGCATGAGTTCATGAACATGCACACAACATCAGCACCATTAAACAGCATAAGAACTGCAGCGCTAAACAGGCAACACAGACGCCATAAACCCTGTGACAGACCCTGGGGTGTAATGGCCGCCCGGCTTGCAGGCTCCTCACCTTCACCCCCAAAGCCTCCCCTGAGATGACGGCCACGGTGACCCCATCCCGTCTGGGTTTGGGCACCTCCCTGCTCTTCAGCTCCTGGTACCGCGGCTCCACCATCTTCTCGGCGCGTCGCAGGTTCACCCACAGCTGGAGGCCATGCAGGGGCTCCTGGGACATGGGCATCTCGGCGTGCACCACCCCGCGCCCCGCCGTCATCCACTGGAGGCACAGACAGGCAAGAACATATGATGTATTAAAGGGCTGCCTGGCTCATTCTGACTTTCTTTTCGCTGTATATTAAATCCTGCGGTTTGAAATGGTCCCACACAACGATCCAGGTCTGAAAACCAATGGTGTTCAATGAACATATTAGTAACTGGACTGTAAAAGTCCATTTTCTAATGTACTCCTAAAACCACTAAACACGTTCTGTGATGTACGTTTTTACATAGTTACAGACTCGAAGGGAGTGACCCTGTTTGTGAATTACATAGCAAATGAGGGCGTGTTACTTGTTGAAAATGGAAAAGGAAGCACGTTTGGCTGGATGTGCCATTCATTGCATATGATTTGTGATAAATTAAAGTCTGTATAGTAGGGAATAGGGCAGGGGGTTTAGTGACATGAGCAGTCATACATATATGTGCAGCAAACTCAATCAGAAACCTTCCTAACACTATGCACTACGGATTCACATTCAGAGCGTTTGAAACCGCTTGGATTTTTTTTTTTTTTTTTTTGTTAGTGATGTAAACGTGGCTCATAAATAAATCAGTTTACTCTCAATTATTCCAAAGAGCACAGAATGCTGTCGTTTTATAGGTAACCAGTGATTTTCCACACTGCTGTCAATTAGCACTCAGGACCACAACAGCAATACAGTTGTTGACTTTCTTCCGTGAATACAGTGTTGTGTAAGAATGCCTGGCGCTGGCCAGAAGCAGGCGGGCTCTCCCTCAGAAATGGGCTCTGCTCAACGTTTCTTTCAAGGAGCTTTGCCTTGCCACTTTTTTTCCAGATGGGGTTTCAGGCCCAGGATTTGTGTAAAGCTGCTCTGTGATTTGGCTTTTTTTAACAAGCGCTAAATAAATACAACTGAATTGAATAAAAGCGTAATCCACTATTTTTTAAACATATGTACATTTCAAAATCAGTGCTTTATCCTGATTTATGTGTAATTCTACAATTATTTTTTTTTTTAACTTTCAAATAAACCAAACAAATGAGGAACTGTCTCTCATTTGAGTATGATAGTGAGTATACACGCTTTCTGTTAAAAAAAAAAAAAAAAAAATGAAAAGAGTCTATTATTTAAAGTGAACCCTACAGACGGTGATGGGCCGGACATGTCAGAAAGCTGCACTCATCTTATCCATTCTTGGTTAAAGAGGGTACGTCAAACACAAAACCTCTGCCTGGGTTTTTTTTTTTCCAGCAACCTTTTAACAAGCCTTTTAAATAAATGGAAAACAAAAACAACTTAATCAGCTAAACATTTTTTTTTCCAAGGCAATTCGCAAGAAGAGGGTTTAATGCAACCATTATTGTAGAGGCCAAACTCCAGACCTCTGAAATCCTCCGTCTTTCCCAGTGGCGTGTGGTTGATGGAAATTTCCATTCTCCCTCCATAATATCACAGAGCAGAGGAAGACACTGTAGGTGTCTAGCTGTGTGAATGTCAAAGGCTTACGCAGCAGCTGTTTATTCCGTTTCACTGTAAACTGCAGCCCAGGGAAGAATTAAGAACATCAGAGCCTGATTAATGTAGGAAAAGGCACTGAAGTCTACAGCAATTAAGGAGCGACTCTCCATCACTTCAGGAGAAAGGAAAAAGTCGTTCAGCGCCCTTAATGGATTGTACCAGTGTGATTTTCGTTTTGGCTCCTTTTCTACTTCAGCTTTGGTGCAGTAAAGAACCCTGGTGACGTAATCCATTACTCCGATGAGGTCGACCATTATAAATGTGTTAAATGTAACTTCACAACGCCGGAGTCAGACACAGTTTTAATTGAACGGAAAGCAGTTCTGTTCAGTTTGACCAGGAGATGACAGAATCAGTGTGTGGTTTCAGAAACATCTCATGACCAAGGCAGGAAGAGGAGGTTTTCTATACTTTGTGCATGGAGGGGATATACATATATTAAGTCCAGACCCATCCTAAGCGAAACTTAGCTGGTGTTTTCTGCTAAGGTTTGAAGTTTTGCTCTGCCTCCAGTCAGTTACAGTAATGCACACACAGTGACCAGTATGAATAAAATGCCACCACTGGACACAGTCACCATAAAATGAGATAATATTAATTTGGATCCACAGGAGTGGATTTCCATAGGAGTAGAGGACCACTGGAAGGTATATCTACCAAGACAGAGGGAGGATGTAGCTTAGATGTGTGTATGTGAAAATCGACAGGGCTTCTTTACCACTGCAAGCTGGTGGAGAAAATGTGCAGTCCATAAAAACACAAAAGGTCTCTGACCATGACACTCCATGCACGTGTGTTTATATGATTTTATTTCATTCTCAACCTTCAGATCATGAAGAACTATTTATTCTAAAGTTCTAAAATGACACCTGGGCAAAAAGGTTTTTCAGATTGTCACCTGCAAATCTCCCGGCTTCAGGGTTCCACTGTGGCCGCAGAAGTCCTCATGAGCCAAGCATCCTTGTAAAAGGTATGTAACCTGCATCAGAAAAAAAAACACACATTTTATAAAAAAACATAGGAAATTTTCAGTTACAATCACTTCAGACTGAAACATTCAATGGTGACCCACAATATAAATCTGGCCTAAATGTGTTTAACAGTCTCAGCTTCTGTCAAAGAGAAATCAGAGCATGCGAGGACAGAGTTGCTTGAATATGCCATGGTGTTCCTGGCTCTGCATCGCAGTCCTTCAGTAGATGCTCTTATCTGGAGTGACTCCTAATCGTGGGGGGACATAAACGTGTTAACCCGATTAACATAAGCAATAGTGCCGGGCTAAGCTAACGACATTCCCAGACCAGCCAGCGTATGTTGGGGGAGTTCATAACTGCGTCACAGCACTAGGGTCAGCGGGGCTGTGTGAATCCAGGCCTTCGTCCCACACTGAGGTGGGACGGCAGGGAGAGAGCCAGGGGTCAGAGGTCACCAGCTGCATCTCACAGGCTTCCTGATCACCAGCTGAGGACCGGCCTGGGATCTCAGAGTCATGTGACCTTGTGAAAACATGCCATGACGGGCGGTCTGGAGCAGCCATACCACGCCTGACACGCAAAACTCTTTCAGTGTACTCTTCTACTGCTGAATATCAACCAACAACAACAAAGATTAATATATGGTCAATTTATTAAACGGTTGTGGTTTATGAAGTATGACATCTTGTCGGAGAGGAAATGTGATTTATTCATGGCAGTGCAACATGAACAATAAAAAGTCTGGGAAATTATAATGGGTATTATAATACACATATTAATGCAACAAGCACATTTACTTCCGTTTCTGAGATCTTCAACAATTTTTTCACACCAATTGTCAATATTAATTATATTATGATCTACAGTGGCACAGAAGAGATTTTTGAAGTGTGTGGGGGGGGGTGAAACTGTGAGCAAAAGGTCTCAACTTATACAATATATATTTTTTTTTTCTCAAAAGTGGGGGGGGTGGGGAAGGATTGGGATCCCTATGAAACTGGTGGGGACGTATCCCCCCGCCATCTGCGCCCCTGAAGATATATGCTGGCCTTCGCAGCACTGTAATGTACCTAAAAAATTGAACCGTCATATTGAGACGTCCTGATTCATCCTGACTCGACATATTTAGTTTTGGGACTTGCACCCCCTTGTGGAGCCACAAAGCACTTGCACAAATTCTCTTTACACAAACACCGAGGTGAGAATTGGCAACATGAGTCTGGTTCCAGTGACGATACTGAGTAATTCGCTAGAAGGGTTCGTGTTGAAACAGAAAAATAAGCGATTGACACTTACTGTCTCAAAGCCTCTGTGTGGATGGTCAGGAAAACCTCCAGGCTTGACGACTTTAAACTCATCCAACATCAAAAACGGGTCTAAATGTCTGAGCTGTAATCAAAGAGAGAAATGACTTCATTTTGTTTGAAGCAGCAGTTTGTTCCCACATAAGTGGTCACTGATCACTTACAGAGGATTTAAGACAATCACCTGCTTAACCATGGGAAACCTGTTTGCAAACAGTGTTCATAGATTACGGTTATTTTTGTAGTAGGCCTACACTTTCGTTTTATAACTAAGCTCAAAACTAAAGTAAACAAAAGAATTCGTTCACATTTTAGGATATATTCAGAATTTGATTACATCCGAGAAGAGAGGTAATCAAATCAATCCAATTCTAAAATCTTTCCGACCAAACCCTCAATCCCCTTGGATGAAATACAGTGGTGTAATGAGAAGGTGAACCAACTGTGTCCGAAGCCCATATGGATTAATGGTAACAAGAGTAAAAAATGGGCAAACTCTAACAGTGTATAGTCCGTATACTTGCATACACGCTTAAGAAAATGTTCCTTAGCACTGGACTGGGCTCCAGCGCACGCACCTCCTTTCTGCCAATGCTCCGGCGAACCCGCGCTCCTGCGCCCTCCGGCTGCTCCACACTGAGCACCACCTTCCCAACTGTTCGCACTTGCATCGCGTGTAGGGCGAGTTTCCGGCTGGCAGGATCAAAGCTGCAAACGTACACTACCTAGGGTTACCCACAACAATTAACTGGGAAACAACATAAAAAGTAAGACGTATCTAAACTTCAAAGCACGTTGTTTCCCAAGCTGTCAGTCGAGCTAAGATTGTCCGGCTCACGACCGTGACAGTACTCCTAAAGCCTATTGCGGTTTAACTGGAAACATCAAACTGCACAAGCGATTTGTTGTCAAAAGTCGGCCTATTTGTTTAAACGAACTAACTGTAACTGACAGGTGTGGAGCACGGTTTACTGAATCCTAAACAGGAAGACACCTTGACCGTGTTGCTTATCATCGATCTGTTGTCTCTTTGTGCGCATGTACGGAAGCGTTGCTAGGGTAGGTACAAGTGTTGTCAAGTGCCTTCCAAGTTCACAGATTATCACAGCCACTTAATTTCTAAAAAGCTATCAGCGACAGATGTATCAACGGTTTTGAACTATCAGGGAAAATACTTCATGTTTAGACTTCCAACGCATCTGATGATAATTGGTTTGGCTGGTGCCGTGCAGCGCAGTCATTCGGTAAACACAATACAGCACACAAGCGCAGGCTCTTCCTCCTCATGAGAATTCGCTAATAAATATCTACCTTGTTTTTAGCATTGATAGTATTGTATCCGTACAGTGTGTGGGTGGTATCTGTCCCACCAGATAGCCTCGGCTTTCATGGTGTAGTGGGACGGACCGTCTGTCTCTGGGATTCTGGTTTGCCCTCTGCTCAGTGTTCATTTACACACTAAAGTATGGTTCATTAGCTTCACTCGTCAAACACAAAACTGTGACTAATTTCAGACCCTGAGGCTGTGATAAATGGTTAGAATATGCTTTCATAAAAAAACTATTATCCGTTTTGTCCTTTGCTAACAAACCAATACATCTGACAAATCTCACACAAGAGTGTGTTTGTGACTTGAAAAACTGCCAAAGCCAAAATCCACTGTGAGATCTACTGGCACCCACCGGACTGCAGATGTAGGCCAGAAACTTTAACAAAGATATCAAAAAGTTGAAGCATCTGGAGCAGAGACTAAAATGTGATGAAAACCAGCTCATTGCTGTGAGAGATGCTGGAATCTTTCCAGCAGCCAACTTTAACTGAATCCATGTTAAAACATCTGGGCTCCCTGTTTTGAATTTTTATGCATCAAAACATTCTGTCAGTCTGGATCCACCCTGAAAATGTTCAGAGAATAATAAATCACGAAGAACATCCACCAAAGACAAGATTGTTTAAAATTTACAAGGTGGACCAGAAATATTAACTGTTAACCATCTGAGACTGTGTTAGAAAATTCTGTAACGCCATTCTGTAAGGGGGTCACTGACAGTCAGTTTTAGAGAGGTTTTATTTGGGTAGTCATCCCAATATGACTCAAATCTGCTTGCTTTGTTTTTCAACATTTTGTATCTGATCTTTTCTTTAAAGGACTAAACAGTTAAGACAGCTGCCCTTAATTCTCAACTCTGTTCTGTTTTTCATATCTGCTCTTTTTGTGAGGGTGTAATCCATATACTGGCAACTGGGACTTGGTTTTTAGCCAATCGTGATGTATATTGGAAGCCGTGGAAGCTGCCACTAGAGGGCGTCAATGTGCCATGTTCCTCAGAACATCAGTGCATTGAATTTTTCCACTTTGACTAAATCAAGGATGCTTATTCTGATTATTCTGTAAAAGTTATTTGTTAATGTGAAGAGCACAGCTTTCCTGCTCTTTTAATTCTGTGTTCACCCCTATGCATATCTATAAAAGTTTATAAGCCACTCCCAGTGAACGCTAAGTACAACCGTAATATCGCCATCTGCTAGCTGCTTTAAAACACTTCAAAATATAAAATTGGTGATCTGTTTATTTGAAGCCCAGGCTGTACAGACTTGATTGTAGATTTCAATTACTACTGAGGTACCTTTGCTTAAGGGTATGGTGACTGAGTTTTTGGTTCGTTTTGCTGCTTTGCTTTGGGTACTGAAAGAGCTCCTCTATGCATTTTCTATGTCTGGTGCATATTTTATCAGTGTGCAGCTTAAACCGTGTGAAAATGAAACCAACATATGATTAGGAGAAAAGAGGAAAAATTAACAAAAATCACCTCTATGGTCTGGTGCATTTTTATATCAGTTCCAGTTTTAAACCAACATATGATTAGGAGAAAAGAGGAAATTAACATCTCTAAACTCAGAATCATACCTGAAAAAGGGCATGTGTGCATTTGTGTAGCCATTGATGTATTGAGATAATGGATGACTTTCAAGTCAATCGGCCCCTATTGTAGGAACAGATGTAATGTCAGTCAATATAGGGAAAGGGCTCAATCAATCAATCAATCAATCAATCAATGACAGGCATGTTATAACAATATATTACAGCAATAGTTAGATTAATAATATTAATTAGCATGCACACTTACCCAGCAAAATCAAATATGTGAATCAGAGCTAAAATACAACTAAAACAAATACAAACAACATGCCATGTTTGTAATAAGCCATGATAAGAAGAGCATAACCACAAATACTATACCCAAAACCACAGAACTGCATAACTTTGTTTCAGATCAGTTCAGGTATGATATCACCTGTAATGCCAGGAGAGGTGGACGGAGGAGCAGGCTCCTCTGTGATTGCCATCTGGCTGTTGTCAATTCCTGTTCCCCCTGCCCCCCCAGCCTAGAGAGACCAGAGAAGCAGGTTACAGCTATGACCTCAGTAACAGGTAGGTTCACCTGAGGAGGATTTGTAAGCAGCCCAGGCTTCAACCATTGACACTGTTAGTCTAAAACAACAACAGTGTCCAAAAAAGGGAAAATAAAATACCCCTTGGGGAAGTTTTGTTAATTAAATCCTTTGTGTTATATTTCTGGCTTCCTCTCACCTGGACAGTGGAAGTATACATGTGTCACATGATACATGTGGGCAATCAGCTGATTTTGTACACAACTTATTGCAATATTCAGGAGTTTTTCCTTCACTGCATGACACTTTCCATTTGACATACCATTCGACACTCAAGCGAGGTATTTAATTTTAATATGCGCTGTAACAATGATACGCCACATAAAGTTTGGTGGGGGTTTCTTTAAACCATAGTGTGTTTTGGAGAAGTCCACAAACCCATACTCATTTCCTGTGAACATTTATAGATTAGGCATTGAAGTACTGCTTCTTGCAGACAGCATGGAAGCTTGGCTCTGGTAAGAAGTCGTATTTCTCTTTATGTTTTGTTGTTTCACTTTATACAGGAATCACATTTGAATTAGCTTTAATTATATGAATTATGTTTGAACATATACAGGAGTTACATAAGTTTTATACATGCTAGTTTAAAACACACAACCAGTAACTTTGTAGTAACTCAATGATATGCACTGAAACACAATTTTAAAAAATGGTGATCATGTTGCAGATTTCAAACTAATCCTATGAAATAAGACAATTTACAATACATTATGAAAGTATGACGAGAAGCATTTAAAGCTCTGCAATCTGAGAAAATATGAGATTCACAATGACCCTCCATCATGTGATGTGCAGAGCAAATAAATGTGATCTGCAGGGCTGTTAGCATTGCTTGGGACGTATAATATTAGTGTTATAATATGAGTTGGGTCAGTGTGTGTTATACTGACTCAGAGTGCTCACTGTTGCTCTTTGTATGATTGTGAGAGACCATGCCCTACACTGTATGGTCACATGGTGAAGGTTCCTTTCCACCATACTCAAAGGGAAATGCCTATTTTCAAAAACACATCTGAAAACGTCTTTTTGTTTGGGCTTTTACATAAGATGTATGTACCCTGAATGCACTTGTTGTCTTGTTTTCATGTTGGAATAAAAATAATATGAGGATATAGCCTTAGGTTATGTTGAACATAGTTTCAAAAAGTGGACACTGAACAAAGGGAGCTAGTGGCTGATTTCTTATTTCTTTTCCCACTGTAGGTGTTTCCTGTGTTTACAACTTCAGAAAAAGATGCAGATTTTTATATTTTTTGTCTTTCTTGCCCACAACTCTGTATGTTTTGGGATGCTAAGGCAAATATGTGATGTGAAGTCCAACAGTACGGATGTGTTTTTTGACTGCAGCGGGAGGAAACTTACCAAGGTTCCAAGTCTTACCAGCCTTAATGTAACAAGACTGGACCTTTCAGACAACATTATACGCAAAATCTCCAACAACTCCTTCCCAGACCTGAGGAACCTGACCTTCTTGGACCTGAGATACAACAGACTAAATGAGTGTCATGCAATTCAGCATCAAGCCTTTTCCGGTTTGGTTAAACTTAGAGAGTTGCTCTTGGATGGAAATTCCCTTTGCTGTGTTCCTCAATACCTCCCCCATGGACTAGAGCTTCTGAGCTTAAGCTCAAACAAAGTTCAATCAATTGGATCACGAACGTTCCGAAAAGTTCCGAACATTAAAGCGATCATTTTGAATAAGAACTGCTATTTTTCAGAGGGCAACACACTGTCCATTGAAAACGCTACCTTCTCCAGCCTGATCCATCTGAAAAACTTGTCGTTGACACATAACAGATTGAAAAATATCCCTCCAAATCTACCCAAGTCCCTAACTAAACTCGAACTCCTCTTAAATACGATTTCCTATGTCCGTAAGAACGACTTGCAAGACCTGACGCAGCTAAAAATCCTCGATCTCTCAGGTAACTGCCCTCAGTGCAGTACTGCGCCGTTTCCATGCCAATACTGCCCAACACCCAATGGCTCCATGGAGATCCATCCTGAGGCCTTCAGAAACCTGTCAAACCTGGAGGACCTGCACCTGTCAGGAAATTCCCTCAGAAAAGTCTTGCTCTCTTGGTTTAAAAACCTGTCCAGATTAAAGAACCTGTATCTTTCTTTCAACTTTTTGATCAAAGAAATCGAAACAGGAGACTTCCTCTCTGTTTTACCACATGTTGAAGTTATGGACTTATCTTTTAACAGGGACGAAAAGCAATACCATAGTAGAATTAAGCTTTCCATGAATTTTTCCAAGATGATTTCGCTGAAAACACTGCATCTAGAGGGCTATGTCTTTCAGCGGCTTGTTGGAGATGATTTACAACCTCTTTACACTTTAAAAAATCTCTCAGTACTTAATTTGGCGACCAACTTCATGGAGTTCGCAAGTGTCTCCATTTTTTCCAACTTCCTCAACCTTTCCTTAATTTATTTGACAGAAAATAAATTGGTTTTCTCATCTGCTGGAAATAGAGCCACTTCTCTGAGTCAGTGTGAAGGTGAAAATGGATTATACCAGGATGAAGGTGATGAAGAAAGATACGGTCCAACCATTCACACAGATGAAGATAATGGATTATATCCTACCACAGTTAAGCAAGAATGTCGTGATAATGGACAAGTTCTTGACCTAAGTAAAAACAACATATTCTACATCGATCCCAGATTTTTCAAAGGTGTAGAAAACACTACCTGTCTCAACCTCTCTTCCAATTCCATTGAAGATTCTTTCAATGGCACTAACTTTATACATTTCCCAAATCTCAAATATTTGGATTTATCTCATAATAAAATATACCTTGACTACAGCAATGCGTTTTCTGAATTAGGAAAACTAGAAATCCTGGATTTAAGTCACAATAAACACTATTTTATGGTGACAGGTGTCAGTCACAACTTATTGTTTCTAAAAAACCTTAACTCTCTGAGAATATTAAACATGAGCTGGAATGAAATTAGCATTCTCACACATAGTGAGATGAAGAGCAGTTCCTTACAAGAACTTAATTTTCAAGGAAATCGTCTAGACATATTGTGGAAGAATAGCAAAAAGTATTTTGCTCTTTTTAAGCATCTTAGAAATTTAACACATCTGGATATATCCTTTAATGAGCTTCGCACAATCCCACCTAAAGTTTATGAGAATTTTCCCAGAACACTGACGCATCTGACTTTGAGTAGAAATCAGCTTAAATTGTTTCGCTGGACAGGACTGGGCACGTATTTACCGCATTTGAAAGAATTAGATTTGAGCAAAAACAAATTGAATTTTGTGCCTGAACTAGTAGTGCGTGAAACAAGAACACTGCAGGTCCTCAAACTGAGCTACAACAGAATTGTTCATCTTTCTGACGGCTTTCTCATGGGAGCCGAAAGACTGCAAACTCTCCATCTCAGTTACAACAGGCTGTTTCTCCTTAACCACTCCACATTCCTGTCTGGACCAGATAACTACCTTAAGGAGTTATCATTGGATGGGAACCCATTAGCCTGTACCTGTGACCTTCTGGATTTTGTCATGTGGATTGAAAGAAATGCCATGGAGATCCCTCGACTGGCCACTGGAGTCACCTGTGCAACGCCCAGCAAAAACAAAGGGGAGGGACTGATAAATTTTGACACAGGTGCATGCGTGAGTGACAACATGGCGTTCTTTTTGTACCTGATCTCTTCCTCTGTCATAGTGTGCTCCATGGCTGCTGCCCTTACGGTACACTTGTTCTACTGGGACGCCTCCTACATTATCCACTACTGCTGGGCCAAAACAAAGGGCTACCGCCACCTGGGGTCCAAAGAGAACGTCTACGGCGCCTTCATCACGTATGACACCAAAGACCCGCTGGTGTCAGACTGGGTCCTGAACCGTCTGCGGGCGGAGCTGGAAGAGAGTGGGGACAAGCTCCAGCCCATTTGCCTGGAGGAGCGGGACTGGGCCCCCGGCGCCCCCAACATCGACAACCTGTCCCAGAGCATCAGCTATAGCCGGAAGACGGTGTTCGTCCTGACCGAGGCGTACGTCCGCAGCGGGACCTTCCGGATGGCGGCCTACCTGGCCCACCAGCGACTGCTGGACGAGGACACGGACGTGACGGTGCTGGTTCTGCTGGAGCCTGTGCTGAGGCTGTCCCGGTTCCTGCGTCTCCGGCGGCGGCTCTGCGAGGCCAGCGTGCTGGAGTGGCCGTCCAACCCATCCGCGGAGCACTGGTTCTGGCAGAGGCTTCGCAACGCCATCAGGGTGGACAACCAGGCCGTGTACAACAAGCTGTACTCCAGCTACTTCGGCACCAAATAACGCACAGCAGAGGAATCCGGGCTGTGCAGTCCTGCAGACTTTAACAGCTCTACTGTCAGGCCTCCAGCCGGCTCACAAAGTGTAAGCCATGCGATTGGACGCTCAAGACCCAGAAGTGTCATCACTGGCTATGCTCGGAGGTCGACGTTGGCAGGGCAACAACTGTAAAACTCTTAGCTGACATTACGGCTGGTTTCACTCAGCTTAAAGCAAATCTAATAGCTGAGAGAGCCTTTGCCGCCATAGTCCTGTCGAAAGCGATGGGTCTGAAGTATCTTTGCAGAGCAGGGTTTCCCAGCTCTGTAGGGTGCCGGGGAAGGTTCTGGATCCAGCCTGGAGCGGACAACCAGGTTTTACAACACCCTCTACTCCAGCTACTTTGAGTGCTGTGTTCAATTCACTTACATTCAGCTGTTATTCAATGTTATTTGTATAGCCCTGTTTGTAGGAGCATTGCCACAGCACTGATTTACATGGGTCCTGGGCCTGAGACAGATCCTCCCCAGAGAAAGGCTGGAGTGACAGGAACAAGGGAAAAACTCCATTGCTGAAATGAAGAAATCTTGTATGCTTTGCTTGTATGTGTATGTTGTACATAATAGTTTGTATAATTGTTGTGAGGATCTGGGGTACATGTTAAATCTGTTTACTGTTAAGTATGTTTACTGTAATACTTGACCAGCTTGTTGCTTTCCCACTTAGCTGTATGTATATACTGAGGGCTGGGGTGGAGGTGTGGGTATAATATGTAATATTTTATGTTCTACTTTTTGGGGTATATACTATAGATATACTGTATATGTAAAAACCTAATAAACACTATGTTGATTCTGTTCTGTGTGTCTTCAGGTATAGTCATTTTTGGTTATTTATTACACAATAGCAATACACTGTAACAACGTAACTGTATATCATATATTTTTGTTTAATTTTTATTTGGTAGGGACACATACATTCAGTCATTGATAAGCGAGAAACACAAATCTGATGCAATGTATCACAGCATGCTAATTTCACAGCTGTGAAAATTAAAGGTGAATTAAATTAAAGGTGCATATACATACAAAAATGTGCCACTTGTTTATTTTGGTTATTCTTTATATATGGTTTATATTTGGTTTATTATTTTGTTTTGTAAAGATATTTGTTTTGTAAAGGATAATTTACATACAAATTTAAGAACATAAAAGAAGCACGTTTCGCCAAAAATGCTGTGCTCAGAGAGAATAAGCAGCCTTTTCTGTGCAGCCATGCTGTGACCAGTTTAACCAAAGTTTAAACGGAGTATTTATTTAGCTCAGCAAAGTCAAGAGTCAGCTTAAATATTTAGATATACTCCAGTGTAAAAGCTGGCCATGTTGCTATTTCTTGTGGGAAGAGAAATCTGATGGTAATACAGAGAGATAAAAATAACCCCCAACAAGAATGTCTGAGACTGACTAAAAATAGCAATGATAATAAATGTCTGATCTTTTTTTTTTTTTTTTTTTTCTTATTCCCATTTTATCTCCCAATTTGTGATGCCATTTTATGTTCCCGAGCTGCATTCATGACTGCATACTCCACTCTCAGACAGTTCATGACAGCGCAGCCATGCATGATAACTGATTATGTAAACTGCCTCTCTTTTTCATGACACAGTCTACGAGCTGCGGTCTCTCAGTAAGTTAGAGTAACTCCATCTGCAGTCTCATTGTGCCAGACTGAGCATCCTCTGACCAGCAGGGGGCAGTGGTGAGGGATGACACTGACATTTCCTCAGTCTGAATCCCTACATGCAAATCTTATCCATCCAGATGCAGTGCATCTCACCATGTCAAATACAGCAGAGGCTGTGTATGTAAGTATGTAAGAAATAAACATGGCCTGACTGTGAAGCTGTAAGAAGAGAAGTGGAGATTAAAGTAACAGAGTTACCTTTTTGTTTGAAAGCCATTTGCTCTCAATCCTGACTGCTTGCCTGGGGAATTTGGTCTTACATTTGATTTGGGTCAATTTGTTCTGTTGTTTAAAACAACAGAAGGATAAAAGAGATAGCAGCAATATTTGAGATGTAACAGGTGAGGTTTAATAATGTTTATAGAGGACCAGAAAATAATATTAATGGCCTGTGAAAATATGTTAATGTATAGTGTTAGTTTTCCAATTTTGACCACATGGTGTCAGTAAAACATTAAGTGAGAGATTGCAGTGATATTCTCTAAAAGTCAATTCAATGACAATCCACACTCAGACGAATTCTGACAGACGAATCTGACAGAAGAATCAATTAAACAATTAAAATGGGAATTAAAAAATATTTTATTATGTCATAAAACAGACAAAGAGTACCTGTTGTGGTAATTAGATTAAACAAGTTCAATTCAATGATTATGATTATTTTTAAATGACTTAGATTATGTTTGTGTGCATGTGACTGAGTGTGTATGAGCTGAGATCCTGGTGCAGACATCAACAGTTACTTTATCAAAAAAAAAAAAAGAATAAATAATTCTAGATTCATCAAAGATCTGCACCAGGTCTCTACGATGCATGTTTTAAAGATTTTTTTTTTCATATGCCAGTCAACACAAATAAATCATTGGAACCTTTTAGGTTCTTTTGATGACTGTAGTTGCATCCCCTCTGTTACCATGGAGACACACGCACACATTGTATGTTGCTGAGCTGCATTCACTATTACTTTGAAGGCACAACCCACCACCTTAACTGAAAAAACTGTGACTGGTAATACATAGTGTGTGTATATATATCAGGTGAGCACATTGTACTGAGTTAACAGCCCTGCAGTGGACCCATACCCTGAGCTAAAGCTGTTCAGTCTAACCCTCCGTAGTCTTAGACTGGACGCGCCGTCCGGTTTCCACCCGGATATTGAAGGACATTGTGTCTCCTTACGGAGTGTGAGCAGAGGACAAGGGACAATGCTGCTTCTGTGGAGCCGCCACCGGCCCGGCAAACAGGAAGTTGGCCTGGGCAGTTGCTGCTGGGCCGAGGCGGCTGCCTTTGGGCCTGGATAAGCGGGATGGCATCTGAGATTTCATAACTTCCTGAGGAGACAAAGGCGTCGTGTGGACAGGGATGAAAGTCAGCCTGTTAGCGCGCGCGGGTCTGTGATGACTGTGTGGGGAAGCTGGCCAAGCGGACCGTCATAGCCACTAGCGCCCCCCCCATCACATGGCCTCTTTCTTAGCAGTCATGAAAAAAGCACTTCACAACAAGTTTCTGCAACACTAACATTTTCACAGGCTACTGCTCATGCATGGTGCTGTGTTTGTAATCTGTAAAAAGGGTAAAGTGTTTCAGAACTGTGTGATTGCTGAACAATGTCTACATAGTTACAACATTAGGCACATGCAATTATTTCAATGCAGATTAAATGAAGGTTTTATCTATGTGATTTGGACAGTTGTGTGAAACTGCTGAAAGTTGAGTGGAATATTTTGTGGAGGCCTACTATAACAGTTTTTAAACTGAACCAAAGTGATCTTATACTGATCAGCATAATGCAGAAGATATGCAATATTATTTATTTGTTTGTTTTTGTTTTCATAATTTAGTTGTGTTCAGAATTAAATTTCCAAGATGATTTGAAAGGAAATCATTTTTCAGAATTGCTTGATTGAAAGTAATTTCATAACCAGCCACAAGGTGGCACCTTTGAGCAGATCTCGAAACTGGTGCGGAAACTCAAGCAACGACAACTTTCGAATAAATAAACAATTCGCACTAATTACTGAAAATCTAAACATATGTATTTAGCTGCGTTGTTTGTGGAAAAAAATAAACACGTATACGATGGTCTTATGTTGTGTCGATGTGCTCTTTTTTTAATAAGAATGCGATGTGACGTCATGCTCTGCTATTTGCATATTTCAGAGTATATATCCTTTGCCCGTAACGCGATGCTTCAGTCCACCACTGCACCAAGCTGAAATATCCACCGCAAGTCAGTCAAACTCTGGTGAGTGTTAAACGACTTTTGCCGTAAGCCTCCAGTCTGTATAAATGTAATGTTATATACGAAGCTCTTTTTTTATGTAGGACATTTAATTTACGGACGTACACGGTATAAACCAGAATATTTTCCCCAATAAAACGTACCTATCGACACTTTCAATGGAAGAAAACGGACAATAGATGCGATCGGGTCGATTATAAATGCCAGATGCAAACCATAGATCCGTGTGTCCATACACGAAAATTGAATGTGCATAAAACCTTCTGAGAGATGTAGCAGAAGGATATGGCTTGCGTTCTTTGTCTTGCAAGTAATTGCTGTATTTAAAGTTGAGCACTCTATTTAAATACACGGATAACGCATAAAAAGCAATAGTGTGGACCTTTTGAAGATTTCGTCAATTCATTTTAAACACACAGAAAAATGTCATGCGGAACGCCTTTGGGCTAAGATGTGGAATACAATAGATGTGCCGTTAGAAACGCAGTCTGCTGTGAAGATACCAAGCAGGGCGGTGGTTCCTCACATTGGAGACGGGAGTTTTTTTGTGTGTGAGAAGAGAACAAAGCTTCATTGCGTAAAACGTTTCCAAAAAAAAAAAAAAAAACGTGCTCACGGATTAATAGTATGCCTAATCGGTTTTCATCGACATGTTCAGATTATTTCGTCGTATTTTTACTGACGGGTGGACTCAAAAAAAGAGATGCATTTATTCTGCCCTTCCTCCCCGCTGGGTTTTGGCGTCTGCAGCACGTGAACTTGAATTGTTATGTAAATTCACATTATTACTGTATAAGAAGCCGTCTATGGTTATATGTCTTTATCACCCGTTACGTTTCCTGTAAATTATCGGACCGTTAAGATGCAAATTTTCAGCAGTGGCTCGTGCGGACAAAAATAAATAAATAAGTAAATAAATACATCCAATGGCAGCGGCTCAGACCTTAGCACAGAGCAGGTTGCAGACCTCGAGCTGTCTGGCCATCAACATATTTTAAGACGGGTGCTCTTTATTTTATTCTGACCAGATAACCTGCAAACATGTCTGACAAGCCCAACCTGGAAGAGGTCACCAGTTTCGACAAGTCTAAGCTGAAGAAGACCGAGACCCAGGAGAAAAACCCCCTACCATCAAAAGAAAGTAAGATTATATATTAATGCTTAAAAAAAATCATTTTATGTGTTTAATGTGTTCATCATTAGCAGATGTATAGCCTCTATAGTGTGGCTCTGTTTGATATCCAGTTCATTTACAGTGTCTATGCTTAATGATGTGGGTGTGAGCACTAAACTCGATCAGGTTGGTGTTTTTGGGGGTAAACTCAAGGTCCTCTTCCTGTCTCCGCAGCCATCGAGCAGGAGAAGCAGGCCGGGTCATCGTGAAGACTGCGGGGGGCTGAAACATGCACTGTACATTCCACGAGCATTGCCTTCTTTTTTCACTTCTTTTTAGCTGTATAACTTTGTAACCCAAAACCTAAGTTGCGTTGTGATTGGACGAAAGCAGATGACTGTGCAGTACCCCCACCCCCACCACCCACCCCCTCCTCCTCTTCCCCTCCTTGTCCGTCCCCTCAGCCTCGCCTCTGAGCCCATTTTTACAGCAACGATGAAAGAAAACTACTGACTGTCTGTACAGAGAACCTGCCGGCCGTCTCAACCCCCACGCCCCCCAGCATTGTGGTGCAGCTCCACTCTTCCCTTGTTTCCTCCCCCAGACATCTCGCCTGCTTCAGACATCCTCCGCATGGCAATAGGAGGAAGAGCAAGGGTGTGGCCGACCAATCGGAGGAGGCTCCCCGAGCACGCTCTATCACCACGTCAGAATAGTGTGGCTTCTGGCCATTTGTAAAATGCTTTTCAAATTGGGCAGCATTTTGTTATTTTTTTCATTATTTCAATTCTTGGAATGCACATTTTTTGTTTTGATATGCAAATAAAAGTTTAAACCCCATGATTAATCTGTGGTTCAGTTTATGGATTTTTTAATAAATGCTTAATGTACACAAGGGATTTATTTCATTTTTTAACCCCCCCCCCCCCAAAAAAAAAAAAAAACATAAATAAATGGGGAGTAGGATGGTTCCCGATGATGCTAAATCCAAAAATGAGGCAATTTTTTGCTTTTGGTACACATGTTTTAGTTTCTGTTTAAAAACTGGACCTTATTTTGACAGAATATGATTAGTAAAACCTGTGGTGCATCTTGTCTCATTAAACCTTTTTCATTGTGGTGAAATTAATGGATATGAAATGATGTCTTGAATTAGTCTCAAAAACAGTCAGATTGTTTTCTGGAGTTTACTGTAATGAAAATCTGGCTCTGACTGAAGAATCCTGGAAACCAAACTGAGTAATAAACTTTTTTAAACGTACACATTTTGTAGATTTTTCTTTGACTTTATTATTCCACAGCAGATTAGTTTGTGACTATATTGTAACATATTGTACTTATTAAACTGATCACTATGTTGTGAGAATAGAGAGGCGCAGTAAATCTCATGCTATTATCTAGAAGATATATTTAAATCAATGCATGTTTTCCTTCAGTCAAATAGGCAGTTACATTGAGTACTAAATAGTGCTTTATTGAAGAATACAGCTCAGATGCTTTTCATCAGGAAACAATATATTGCTCAAATTCCTTTAGTTGCATTATAACGGAAGACGAAACATCCCTCCGCTTTATGAAATTCCTTGAGTGTCTTCAGCACCACAGCCAATTGTAATACAGGCTGTGGGGGTTATACATTTTTCAATCAAACGGAACCAACAAGGGGATATTTTACAGACTGTATCGTCACTATCCATTTAGGGCTTAGACGAACTTATTTTTCTTCACGTTTTTACTGAATAGCTATGCATGGAACCTACACATTATTCGCGAGCCGCTGCGGTTTCTGACAATCGGATCTCTCCTTGTTCAGGTCAGCCCAGTTATATTTAACCCAGTGAGCAGGTAGAGACGCAAGCGAGCCGACGTCACTCTCAATTGAGAGCACAGTATCAGGCCTAATCGTCGGCGGGGTGGCCCAATCGACAGACGCACTCCCCAGCTCTGACTTCAAAGTGCGCTGGCGATCTCCGAGCTCGCTCGCCGGCTGACCTAGAAAAGCAGCGACGGCAGGGCACTGTTAACGGCTTAACGTCGCACTTCTGCAAACACCGCGGCCATTAGCAGTGGCAGCGCACGGCGCAAAAGGCAAAACTCCTGGGGTTTCAGATGTGTCAAACCTTCAATAAGGAAGTCTTCATTTACACAGCTCAGGAGGAAACTGCCATAGCAGAGACGATCAGCGTTTATTTTCTTCTTTTTGTTGCCGAAAAAGTGCTTGAGTCTTTTAAGTTTAACAGCCCCTTCAGATGCTAGAAAAATACGTTTTTATTGTTGGTTTTTCATCCCATTTAAATCTCCGGTGAATTGTAGAATTGTAACTTTACATTTTTTTGGTATTTTTTGTTTTTAATGACAACGTTCAGTCAGATTTGATTGGATAATTATGTCCAGGTACCTTATTGTTTATTATGCAAATACAGGGCTTGCTGTCTCACTTCCTCATCATGCTCTTTTTAAATGTGGGTACGGCAGCTTGCCAAATTCAGGCTACATAAAAAGCATGTCTCAACATGGTGGTCCCTCAGATCTGGTGACACCAGTGGCCCTCTGATAGTTTTCTGTCAGCACAGTGCCCTGATTTCACCCATTTAGTGCTTTTTAAGGAGAATCCACTTTAAACTTATGCACATTTACTGAGATAGTTGGACATAGCAGAGAGACAGATGAAGGACACAGATGACACAAAAAAATGGTTGTAAAAAGCACAGTGAAAGCAGAACCATGGCTGTAAATAGCACTAAACGAGTCCTCGGTACTGATAATTACCTTATTTTGATATCCATTAATGGAACATTTGGCTCTGTATGTACAATAATGGTTCTATACTACAGTGTCACAGAAGTGGTTCCCTGGTATTATGAGTGAAAAACCTCAGCTGGACCCTCTCCTCTTAGAGTGCGGAAGTAATTACAGTGGGTCCGGATCGTATAACCTTTGGGGCAAACGTGTGTGCCACTGGCCTACCGTTAAACCACAATAGTGCCCTGAGTATAGTGTTATTATTATTATTATTTTTATCTGAATCTTTATGGATGATAAGCTGCGCTGAAAGCAGGGAAATGGATGGGCTATAGAGCTGAATCCATACATAGAGGCCGAGGCTCTTATTGGAATGGTAATGCATTACACATTAGCGATAGCATAAGCAGTTTAAAGGGGATGGGGGTTTTGCTAAGTAAAGAGACAGGGTGAAAAATATGCATGACATATTTTATATATTACTGGGTTAACGTGACATAGGAGGTGTAGGCTGATAATATGAACAGTAAAAGATTATCAAACAATATCATATCATATTAGATTTTATTCTGTGATTCAGCCCCATTGAAGCTTATTCAGTAATTACAAATTTGTAATTTTTTACAGTTGACTTATATCCTCAAAGGTAATAAGAATGATATTTTGAGAGCAGTAGTGTAGTAAGTACTTTTAAGACATGCATTACGTGTTGAGGATTTTATAAAAATGAATTTTTATCTTAATTTTGATGTCTGTATTTGATTTTAACATAACACCCTTGAGATGAAATGATCGCGCGTCAGCGTAAGTGGATTTCTGTTAAGCCGGTTACTCTTATTGGCCCATTAATCCGGTCAAGTACTGTCAAGTTTTCCGCCCCCACCACACACACACACACACACACACGCACACACGCTTTGCCTGCAGTCCGCTTGCCAAAGAGACAGACACACACTATAGGAGTGCGCTGTGAAGTTCCCCTCTTGCCCTAGCTCTTACTTTCCTGTCAAAGGTCATTAACATCCTGAGTCATGCTTACAGTATTTTAGGAAATGAAAACAGAAGTATTGTCCTCATATCTTTAACAGAACCTCTTATTTTTCCCCAGTGCATGATTTTTTGGATATTGAAGCAGGTGATTTCATTGTGTATTTCATGCACCTCGCTCAGCAGGTAGCTGTGAAACCATGCATGTTCAACTCATAGCGTTATGATATTCGTTCAACAAATGTTACACTGACTTGCGATCCCCATAGAATACAACTTCAGGTTTCTTTAAAATGACCCTGGCATTTTTTTTGCATTTAACTTGACCTGGGAGTTGGTCATGTGAAATTGTAGTGTGAGCGGCCGGGGTGTGTCCTGAACTGACCCACAGGGAAGCCGAAGCTGATATCCTCTTTGGATAAGTCACACAGACATAGGGCAAAAGCCAGGCTATGCCCCATTGCCTGACCCTCCCCCAACTCCCCTCGCAGTCGGCATGGTGATGACAAAGCTTCCTTCCTGTCTGCTGTGTGAGGTCGGCCATTGTTCAGAACATTGAGTACAGGAGTGTCTTCCTCAACATTATAACCCCAGCTGTGCTGCGGCTATTTCAGACACAATTAAGTGCTGCCTGCCACTGTCTGGCCCTATGCATCGCACCCGTCTCAGAAACCCCCAGCACCCCCCATCCTGCCGCCGCGAGCGCCCGGGCCTCCCTCCTGTACAGACTGGATATTCTGCCCCCTCTGCGGCTTAGTCTCGTTCATATCTGAGTTTTTTTCCTCTTTGTAATTTCCACAGCATCGTTGCAGTTCTGCCGGTACAAGCCCTGTCTGTCATGGAAATAAGCCAGCGCATCAAACAGGCCCGCCTTGCTTCGGATCCCTGTTTTCTGTCTTCGTTGCCTGCTGTCCAATGAATAGCTGAGTCACTGTCTTCCATGTGAGAATGTCAAACCAATAGCTGAGTCACTGTCTTCTATGTGAGGATTGCTGTTCTCTCCTCTGCTGTCGTCCCCCTCCATTTCCTGTCTCTGAAAACGACTCACCGTGTCACCGCTGCTGGTAGCAGCACAGAACCTCAGAGATACGAACCTCTTAGCTATGAACTGTCCAATAAAATGAATGAGCTATTGACCCATAAGTAGCATGTGCAATTGCCGCCATTACAAATATCAGGTGAATCCAAAAAGGTGAGAATTAATCTGACATAAATTACTGAATTGGACACAACAAAAACACTAAAAATGCTGGCAAAATTTGCCAAGGTGATGGTACTTTTTGGAAATCCATAGTGCTTATTGCATGCTGTAATGAGATCCCGCTTGTAGCTGGTTTGATTGATGGTTAATTTAAATGTTCATACATGCTCATTTTAAGCAGGCTATATACAAAATATAGGGACAGCAATGTGATGCCTTGAATCAATAAAGAATCAAGATAATCTATACTGGAGTGATATTTTTAACGTCACTTTCAAAATGTACCTGACTTTTGAACCTCACTTTTGGAGTTGTGGTGACTGGCGTTTGTGATGTTTCTGTATCGTTTTTATCTCTGGTGTAGTGTAGGTGCTGCTTTGTCACCTGCAGACCTGGGGGTTTTGCATCTGCGTGAAACGGCAGTCAGCTCGCCCCGCCCCTCCTGAGGGCCAGCGGTGTAATCCAGGGTGACAGGTGCGCGGCCGTCCCTTCAGGACATAACCGAATGTGACAGGCACTGGCAGCAGTATCGGGTCACATGGTCTAATGTACAGGCAATCACATGACCAGGCAACCACATGACCCTGAGACAGCCTGTCCAGTAGGTCGCTGACCCAGGTTAAGCGGTGGGGGAGGGGGGTATGTGTGCTGTCCAGTAGCGTTTGATCATTCATCCATGTTTAGAACCGGTCAAACTCAAAACACTGCATCGAAGGCAAATGTGTGTGTGTGTGTGTGTGTGAGTGTATGTGTGTGACATCATCTCAGTTTTTATCCCTCACCTAGAATCAGGCTGGTGCGGCTCAGCCCGCCTCCTCCCTGTTCTGTAATTAAACTGCTGAATGTGCAGCAGGAGGTTGCGTGTTTATATGTTTGCCGGTCTGGGTGACACAGGAGCATCCCCTCCCGCCGGCCGTGCGTTTGCCTTGGCCCCAGGCCACTGGAGGTAAAGTTGAAATTCATTATGGGAGCTTGAGTCTAGCTGTGGGCGGGGAAATGAATATTGAGGCCCTCTGAGGCGTTGGGATGATGAGATTATACCCCCCCCCCCCCACCCCTCGCCCCGCCCTGGCACTGTCGCTAGCTGCTAGCTGCAGATGCTGTCATTGTGTGTGTGTGTCTGTGTTTGTGTGTGTTTATATGGATATTATGTAATAACCTGCCAGGACATGCCTGCTGTGTTTAAACTTAGCTTGCTGCCATCTGCAGTGGAGGCTCACTGTAATGTCATTATCTGCATGCAGCTGCAACGCTGTGCAACTGTGGTGCGTTTCACCCTGCAAATCTCACATACATCCTCTTTCATTATGCTTTTAATACACCATAATGTGAACACAGTGGCTGCATGCTGTTTGCACAAAGGGTTACATCACAATCCATGCATGTTATGTTAATAATGATGTGTCAAATGCAAAGTACAAAAACAAAAGCAAGTTTTTCCACTATTTTTTACACTGTTGCAATGATCGAATACAGTTTCTTAAACTGACTTTGCAAAGTGAGATGGTAAGCCCGGGGTTCGATCCTTAACGTTCGATGCTCTCCCAAAGTTATTATAGGAGAGCTGAGTGTGCCAAGCACAGGCGTCATTAACGCTGGGGCTGCTGGGTACATGTCCCCACCACTTTTTGTCATGGCCTATGTCTTCCCCACCACTTTTTGAAAGCCTTTAGCTGAACCCGTCCTTTTCCTTAGCACTTTTCAAAACAAACGAACACACATGCTGCCAAGTGATAAAATATGACATTTAGTACAGACAAAAAAAAAAGAACCAAACTGTAAAATGATTTCATAGGGAACTCGCACAGAATGCTGTTCCGTCTGCTACTGTAGGATCAGATTACAAAACCACTGCTTGTGAAAACAAATAAAACTACTGATGTCCCCTGCGCTGGACCTGTTTTTCCATCCTGAGAGCCTGGAGCCCTTCCAAAGTGCGGATCAGAGGGAGACCTAAAGGAGGTGAAGGGCTCTGCTCCTCGTTAGGACGCTGGATGTTTCAAAATAAATACTCATTTTTATAGAAAAACTCCAGGGACAGTACTGCACAAAATAATTATCTTACACTGATTGTTCAAAGTTAGCAGCAAAATGCAATGAAGCGAGACAAAATCACTTTGTGTATTTGTTTCAGAAGATCCTTTGCAGTGCAATCACCTACAACTCAGTTTTCGTTGACCATGTTGTATTTTGTTTGATACAAGCAAATGTGTTCTTTGGAATTTGATTAAATTCCAGATGCCTTCAAAGAATCTAAGTGTGTTTGATTGTATCGAGCCCTAATGTCCGTTACAGTGAACAGAGAGAAAGAATCTAAGTGTGTTTGATTGTATCGAGCCATAATGTCTGTTACAGTGATCAGAGAGGTGACCAAGCAGAAGCTGAAACTCTACACCAAAGAGCACAGCGCGATAAACCGAGCCCTTTTTCTCAGCCAGAAATCATACACCACCTGGTTTTAACAGTGAATGGGTCTTCAAGAAAGAGTGAAGTCATTCTGAACACATTCATTAAAGCGCAGCCCTGATCTGACAAGCAGACAGTGTGTCTAAGAGCCAGCTGTGTAATTACAAGCCACATCCAATAACTTAAGTGTCCTGTCTCTTGTGGTGAGGAGTGTTAATTTCGAGGGTATATTTAGCGCTTTGTCTCACGTGGAATGTAATTACAACCTCCATATTTTTTTCTAGCAACCAAATGTACAGTAATTAATGAATATGATGAACTACTATATGTATAATTTAAATGATGTTATTGCAGCATATTCTAGATATTCAGGTTTAAGCAGTAGCCCTTGAGGCACAGCTAAACCTGACTCACACTGGATTCAAACCTGGAACCCCCCTGGCAACCAATCATTTCCACATCAACTTTACCGCATGGCTAATCTGATTAAAACAAAACAAAAAAAAAAAAATGGAAGTGTTCTATGATTTTACTGCATCAGGTCAGATAAGTTTTAGTGTTTGTATATATTTTTTAAAAATACTTCTCTTATCAATGTCAGTGCCATGACACACAGTGAGGACACACCTGGTTATGTAAGCTTTCTATTCATATATCAAACAAAAAAATGGAAATGCAAAGATTTCCTGGGTTTTAAACATGCCACCTTGTGGTATTGAGAAGCAGGTGAGTAACGCCACCCCCCTACGCCTGCTAGCACCCCCCCTCCCCAAAGAGGATGTGGGGATAATTGGTGTTGCCGTTCGGGTCCATGTGCTCAGAAGATTAGACGCTGGACATCTGTGATTCTGCAGATGTATCCAGACTGCAGTCTCCATTCAGACTGTGCTCTTCTTTGTGGGGCTGTCAATATCTGGACCCAAAGCGGGCCGATAAGGCCTGGCCCCATTGCTTTTCCACTGCATTCCCTGCAGTCAGGGTAACCCGCATAGCCCACAGTGTAATAAAGCAGTACAGTAGAGCAGAAATGTGCTGTCATGGATATCTGCATAGCTAAGGGATGTTGCTAGGCAGAACTTGAAGCCTTGCCAATATTCATGATGGCTGATGGCTTCTCAATCTGTCATGCACCAGACAAGTCCCAATCTGTTTTATTAAAATGCATCCATCCACAGAGAACCTTGTAGACTCAGGACTGTAAGAAAAGATCATTCTGAATCCTTAACTTGAAGGCATAATAAGATATATTCCTCCATCAGGTAAAGCCATTTGGTCACCAAACAACGGGAGCTGTTTTCAAAGTGAAATATGTTCTGAGATAGTAATTCTGTTAAACATGAAGAGAGTAAAAATATACTTTTATTGTGAAATTAATTTACATCTAAGTACTTAGCAGACGCTCTTAAACAGAGTGACTCATATAGGTTGTATTTTATGCACTATACTTTTATATGGCTGGATATAAAATGATTAAGGATTTCAGGTGAAGTACCTTGCTCAAGCATACAAGTCCAGTTCCCTATTTAAAAACTGAACTTACAACCTGTACATCACAAGCGTAGCTCCCAAAGCACTATATAACTCTATCGCATAGAAGTTTGGCAAACGACCCCTTTTAAAACGTTGAATTCGGTACATTCTGTCAGGACAGTTTATGAAAAAGTAAATATATAAAATCGTTCACCATCCTTTTGTCACATCCTCAGACGCCGTTGCCAGTCTAAGCTCAAGATAGACCATCTAGGTTTGCAGCAATCTGATTGGAGCGGCATACTTCTGATCATGGATCTGATTGGCCGATGCCAGTTTTTTTTGTTTCATACATCCACTGTCATGGGTCTTGTCAGAGGTAGTGACTGACCATTGGTTTATTAGCATAGCATATTTCTAGAAGTTGGGTAGAGTTACACCACTTTGGAGTAAGAAATTAAACTCATAAATATGAGCTTGGCAGGTGAGATTTCTTGTCTCTCACCTCATCCGAAGGGCCTTGCGTCCTCAATTAAAATCGTCAGTAGAGAATAAAAGATTGATCCCTTATATTTAGTAGCATTGCACTCAATCCTGAGTGCGCAGGCCTAATACAATAGAAGGGGGTTAACTGATTAAGGCGGTAATCTGGAACACTGAATCCAGTAAAAGAGTGATGTCATCCAGGCTAAACCACTGAGGAGAGCGCTCTGTTACCGAGCGAGTTTTATCAAAGGCCAAAGTGACTTGGTTTTATTAGTCTGGGCTGTTTCCCCTCTTCAAAGGACAGTAAGTGTTTATGCTGATTTACTGTGGGATAGCAGGGCCTTATCTCTCAAAATATAGGCATATTTATTTTGCCGCCCAATTTGTGAACAATAACTGGATGAATGTTTCCTGGCATGTTGAGTGTGTGCGAGCATAAGCGCAGAGCAGATGGGGAGTGCGTTTTCCAACAACAAGCCTTCCTAGGCCATTCCTTTCATATTAAATACCCACAGTGCCTTGCTTGTGTAAGGTGAGAACGCTGGAAAAGTGTGATACAACAATGGCGCTAATTCAGCTGAAAAACAGATTTAAATAGCAAATCAGGAAGGCTCATGTGTGAGCAAAAGCAGGGAAGGATCCACCTGTGAATGGGGACAGATACAGGTTTTTACCCAATAAGCAAAGGACAGCTCTGCTCTGGGTTTTTTTACAGGTGGTCCTCAGTGATTAGTGTATAAGTGAAGCACAGCCTTACCACGTCAGACCGATAACTTATTCTTCCCCAAATGAACAAGACCATGAGACTAAAGACCTTTATCAGCCATAGGTAAAATCGTAGCACTACTTCTGAATTTGATCTGTGGACACTGTAGGAGTGGGGGGGTCTGACTTCGTCGTACCCAGCCAGCACTGCTTAACTGAAGTCATAATGTCAGTCATCTTCTAGTGGGAGGACCATCACAAGGAAGTACCTCACAATGGCTGATTCTGGGACAGATAAAAACAGGGAATATTTCTTATACTCCCACATCAGGCCTGGTCAATGTCGACCTCAGCTATGTGATGTTTTTTAAGGTGAAGAGGAAGCTCCTTTTCCGTGCTGAATAAGGACAAGGAGAGGTCAGACTTCGCACCAGGGCCGGGTACATTAGCGGAGACAGGAAACGCAGCTCGTTATGGGGCTGTGATGGGATGGCAGCAGTATAATGGGGTGTGCCCATTGGCACTGGCTTGGCAGACTGCTCTATAGGTGAGCAACGTTTTACTGCATCAATGCAATGACCCCTGTATCTACAAGCATTCATTTAATTATTCCTACATAAATTAACATAACAATGAGGCTGAATCTAATGCTGTCTGATTATATGGCCGAGAGCCAACACTAAAAGAAGAGATTACAGCCAGCGGTCCCTAAGGGAAGAATTGTTCTCTTGGAGACCACAGTTGTAAGTGGCTTATGGTGGAGAATATGCAAACTTTGCAATCAATTATTCTGCTGTGATTTAAGTGTGTTTTGTCAAATGTTAGAGTACTTTTACTTGAGTAGCGTTTTGTGTTGTTTTGTTAAGTTTTCTAACAACTACAAAAGATACAGTGGGTAGAAGTCAATATTCAGCTCTACCAGATGAAAGAGGAAGAACCATTAAAGTTACTGATACAGTGAGGGTGCCAGACACGGGCACTAAAAGGCCACGATGTCTGTTTGTTTCCAGTGTGTTTTGCTACCTGAGTGATTAAGTTTTCGTTAATGATTGACTAAAGCGTCTGACACACCCTCTCCCAAAGGCCCGCACTGTGTGCTGGTTAAAATGAAACCAGCAAAATCTGCAGACAGTCTGAACCTCCAGGACTTGAGTTTATTTTATTGCATTCATTTTTATTCATTTGGTTTTAAATTTAACATTTTAATTTTGATGTGCTTGCACTTTTTTTAACAAAAATGAAATGGACTGACTTATATTTCTGCCTCTGGAGTTGTTCTTTAAAAACCCCCTCTAGATTCTGGCCTAAAGTGGACATCCTGTAAACAGATTTTCCCCACCACCACCTCTGAAAGTTTCTGGACTGTCTCATCTGAGACCGGAACGGTAAAGGACGGCGCCTGAAAACGCAGGGAAATCCATGAGAGCACCTCTCAGAGATAGTTGTGGTCTGATCTTAAACCACCACATAAAGCCTTGTTATCCCACTGAAAAATAAAAAAACATTCCTGTTAATGGCTCACCCGTTATTCGCCGAAACCCGGCAGGGCTGTTAAGCGAATTGGGATAATGCGATCTTTTAAAAGTAATCCCCGGCAGAGTGATGTTTTTCGATGCGTGTCTTTGTAGAACGTAATTCCATTATTGCGCCGGCAGAAGTGGGAGGGGCTAAGGCGGAAACAGCGGATGATTGGCTGGCTGAGAGGGTGATTGGCAGGCTTGGCCCGTGGCCTCGTCCATCTGGCAGAGCAGAGGCGGGAGATGGCTTGACCGGGTGCAGGCCACAGCACTGAGTGGAGCACTCATGCTTAGTTAAAATGCAAATGCTGGTCTTCAACCAAGGGCATATGCAAGCAAAATGGATACTTTGTCTCTAACATGCTATGCTGTTATATTTTATAATGAATATAACACATTCCAATGGGAATGGTTGTTTGTGTCAAATAAACTATAACATACTCAAAGAAAATTGTGATTGCAGGACACATGCCTTAACTAGACTAAATGCATTTGCCTGAGTCCAGCCCAGGGTCTTTCTAAAGGGTCGTGAAATGAGACCCACTTTATCAGCGGCGTGACCCTCAGAATAATGGACTGACAGGCCTACAGATCGCAGAACAAACCCAGAGGCAGAGCCTGCAATGAGGTCATATCAATACTGAGTTCGTTACATTATCTGTGGCTAGATCCTTGTAATTCCAGGCTATTGAAATGGTGAGTGAAAATATAAATGCTACAGTATTAAGGACTTATGTAGAGGCATTCATATGCATTCTACATTATGAATATGGATTTTTTTTTTTACTTTAGTTGTGCAGGCTTAAGTAAGAGCATAGCTTTAAATGTGACTTTGTCCATGGAGGCTGCAGCCAGGTGCTAATCACCCAGGCTAGGTCCTATTTGCCTTAAACATTCCTGTCTTTTGCTGATTAACCATTGAGCTGCAGTTGTTTTAAAAACCCAGCACAAATTAGGTTCATTAGAAGTACACGGAGACATGGTGACAATTTCAGCTACTGATTTCACAACCTTTCCACACAGAACCTTGGTGCAGTCTCTGTGAGGTGTGAGGGATTGCGTTCAGAGTGAGAATCAGACATTTAAACCCCATTTACCACTGTGAAAAATGTTGTCACTACCCCATTTCTCACTCAGCGCAAACAGATAAAATACCCATACTGACACCGAATAGGAGGAAGTATAATTCCGAGTGAGGCCTAGCGACCTTTGCACAGTGACTCAAAACGGTGAACTGAATCCAAGAATGAATCACCTGCCAGTGCGTTATCTCTGAAGGAAGTGGAGAGTTGGGTTTTAAAGAGTTAATGGAAGCCTTGTTCATCTGAATGAAGATGGTAAGGGGTTAGTTGGAGCACACTCAAAATGACTTCTCTACTATTTCTGCACATTTGTTGGTTTGTTCCCTTTGGCTGTTAAGCACCATCTACTTCCTCATTGGTCGGGATAGGCCACTGAGGCCTGCATCAGATTGGGTTTTATGCCAGCTTTTAAATTCACCCAGACATTCCAGCACACCACAGCATTTCAAGAATGTCAGGTGACATTGTCATTAGATTCAATTTAGGTTTACATACAGCATCTGGATTATAATTGTATTGTGACATCTAAGGAGTATTTCCTGTCCCCTGAATGTTGCATCTCAAAACTTGTCCTGTGAAACACTTTGCTTCAGGTTGCCTCAAAAGTATCAAACAATATTAGGTAATCTTTGTCATTTCTATTCTGTTTCCCTGTAAAATGCTACACAAAATATCAATGACGTTTTGATCGAAGCTCATAACTGGAGCAAAACAAGATTTGCGGCTCTTTGGATCTGGTCAGCACATGTGAGATCTTATACAACATCTAGGTCATTTTCTGTTTGTAATAATAACTGATAAGGAAGTATAATTTCAGTTTGAGTCATGTTGACATTTCTTGGGTGGATGCAGATACAATAAGCAGTGCAATTAAAAAGCTCTGCATATTAATAATTGCTTGTTCAAATGAATAATACATCAACAGAGGTGTGCATTGACGATGAAAAAATATGACATCGTTTGAAAAAGTGTGCCTGTCTGTGTATATGATGTTTGTCTGTGTGCATGAAAATATGTCCATCTTTGTCTCATTAAATTATTTACTATTGTTCTGGAGTGGTATGTAAAAGGACTGCCCTTATTCCACATTCCTGGCGTTTTTGGCAGATTTTTGTCTCTGGAGTTTGCTGCGGCATAAATGACTTCCTGCAAAAGGTCACTGCAACCTTGCAGAAACCAACAGCCCAAAAACAGAGAGACATCTGTTTTGCAAGCCACATGATGTGTATTCATTTGTTTCAATATCAGGAAGTAGGTTCCACAGAGTTGATCACACTTCCTGTTTGCCTTTTTGGCAGAGGTCCAGCTGGCCGATTTGACTCCCCAGCTTGTTTCTGGAAGATTGTTTTGATGAATGTTTTAGAGGTGAACCAGCTCATTCAGCATGCTGTGTATTGCAGTGGTTATTGCATTAGTAATTCGGTGTGCTGTGGAGATGGTTCAGATGCACTGCATTAGTAATTCTGGTTTGGACACCCTGCCAGTTTTGCTGAACATCCCCTGTCATACAGACAGAAGATTGTGTGAGTTCCTCAATAACAAACAAACACTTATTATTATGCCAACTACAAGACTAACTGTAGGGGGCCATGTCTGAACTATATCTCCAGGAAATCTCTGACAGCTGCTGAGTGAAATTATGTTAGACTTTAGATGTTATTTTTTTCTGGTCTGCAGAGATGTTGCTCCAGCCTTAGTGTGTGGAAAGAAGTGGGCGTGTCGAAAGAAATGGGTGGAGCTAAGAGTTCTGTTATTGGTCTCTTTGTCTGTCACTCAGAACTTTCATGTCAGATTGACACCTCCGGTGCTGTATGTACACCGCTTCAGCTCTATCAAACCAGAGCCAGAAAATGCCAGTGTATTTCATATCGGTGTGTGCTGGCATCAGTTGGCAAAATGTTTTTCTCGGTTTGATATTTTTTGTAAAGACTGAAATTTGTCAGTTAGTTACACTTCAACATACCATAAATCTGATTATCAGTTATGTTTGATTGCTTTCATTTACATACAAAAAAGTGCTGCAAGTACTTATACATGCCTAGCTCTGTCAGGGAGATTAAACTGTTCAATCAAGGACATCTGCATTTCTGAGTTAAACCCCATTGGGTGGAGCTAAACTGTGATTTCAGCCACTGACTTCTTTGAACCAATCAAAAGGGTTCTGCTGTCCACAGCATGATTTAAGGGTTTATATTAGAGTTGTGATTCAAGGGTTTTTTGGAGCTTGTCTGGGGTGTGAAAATCTTTTGTTTTGTTTGACAACATGTATTTTTAAAGCCTGAACAAACTGGATATCACACTCACATACACACACACGCACACAAACCCAGCTCTGAAATACCCTTCTTCTATGTTTGGGCGTACTGTTTCGCTCTTTGTCAGCTTAAGCCACCCACAAATATTTATGTTGCGCTGTCATTAGATTCTGTTTTTGTGACTGGAGAAAGGAATTTGTGTTTCTGAGCTGATCTGTGTGGAACCTGAAACTTTCACTCACGACATGTGAAGCATGTCAGAACATGAAGATCGCTCCCAGGGGAATTTCAGCACAGAAGCCCCGGATGACCTGTCCCCACACGCACACTGCTCTGTCACCAGCGCCCCCACGCCTACTCTGCGGCTCGGCTTTGAGGAAATAGGTGCTTGCAGGTCAGCACTCTTAAAGCACTCTCCTTGCTGTAATGTCCCTCCAGTCCAGTCAGCATGTCTGAATCACATCCCTAATGGTTTTACTACCAGTAGAATCACTGTTGGTTTGCCAGATACACCTTGGAGCTCTCTAGAACATTCCACAGCTCTCCAGAGATACCCTGGTGCTCACCAGGACAAGGGATGGCCTCCATTGTTCTAGAACATCCAACAGGCACTCCATTGTTCTAGAACATCCAGCAGGCATACCAAAATCAGCACTGTCCAGTGCCACATAAACCCCGCCCACTTTCAGAAAGTACCTGGTATTTTTCAGCCAATCACATCGAATCACTGTGAAGGTGGGTGCAGACTAGAAGCACCGATTCAAACCGGTGATTCAAATATAAACAGTTAGAATCTGGCCGGTGTCCAAGCTGGTATGGTGCTCCTTGCTGCAGCACAAGCTCTTCAGTAAGAGGAGAATTTGTTGAGATCTCTCAGAATGTGAATGCCAGGGGCCAATGTACTTTACTGCTGACTCTGCACTTTCAGACTGCAGCGGAACACAAGCTTATAGAGCAGCCATTAACTGGGATCCTATTATAAGCCAATATTAATGCAGCACACTGCTGAAAAAAATACTGCCATACAAATTATATATATATATACACAGCTCATTTATAATTTATATAATCATTCATAATTAATATATATTAGTGACAACAGGTAAAGTGTAAACACATAAATCTGCTTTCCTTTCATTTTCACAAGGCTTAACGAATATGATCACACCTTTGTTTTGTTCCATTTTTTTTATGTTGATAATTGATCAAGCCTGAAGTGGATAAAGGTATTGCGCTACCGTGACATGTTTCCAGGTTTGGATTATACATTTTTATCTCAGTGGTAGAGTACCTGTGCAGAGATAACCCACGTTGATTCAGGTGTGTTTTCCCGACTGATGCTAATCAATATTCTCAGAGAAGCTGATCACTTTACGCTAAACTAAATGAGAACTCACTGGAACGTCTTGTCTCACAAAAACAAACAAGCACAGAAGTGAAGTAAAATAACAGAATCAAAAGACTTGAACTGACACAGTAATGTTTACTTAGATAGCTTGCAGCTATAAGATTTCCTAAAAAAGTGAATTAATGGGCAAAGAAGAATTTGCCAGACGTCTTTGTATATTTTTCTTCACCAGGCCCAGACATCTTAGTAATAAAAAATGAAAGTTACCAGAGACTCATCTGCGATTCTAACTCGCAGGGAGACGGGTTCTCCGAGTCTAAAGAATAATTTGAAAGGAAATGCCGATGAATTAAAGCCAGGGAAGGGACAGCCAGAATAAAAGGTCTCTGCCTTCCAGAACATTCCCCGGGGCCCCTTCTTCCAGCTCAGAGAGAGGTCGGATCGGCCGTCCTTTACGACAGCTCCCCTCTTAAGCATCACGGTGTGCCCTCTCCACTCGGCCCGGCCCAGCCCGGCCCGGCCCGGCCCGGCTGCTTCATTCTTAGATTGTTATTCCAGACTCTGAGCTAGGAGCTCTAATCTGTCCTCATAACATTCCTGCCACTATTGATCCGGGCCTGGTCTACTCAGTGCGTCAGGATATCAGCAGATCATATCGCACTCGGTGCATCAGGGCAAAGGACTGACAGCACTCCTGTGAGTCCTAATTAGAGAGAGGATGTGTGTTTGACTCACAGCAACAAAGTTTAACACACAACTTATGTGTCGAACGCGTTTGATTTCAAATAGCGTGCATTCAATTAGTCTCTACAGTCGGATTCAGAGAGATGTGAGAAACCCCAGAAAGTCTTACCATCTGGGAACAGCACCCGTTGCCCCGCCAGCGAAATGCCAGCCTAAATATTTGTTCGATTTTCGCAGGGAGGCTGGTAGGGTGTGCTGTGTTTGACACATGCGTCCTCTCTGTGCTTTACCCAGCAAGACTCTGGGTTTATGTTTGAATCGCCAACCTCACCCAAGATCCGTAGATCTTCATGGAATTGGCGAGATTAGTTTGATAAGTGGTCCTGTTTATTTCTCTGTCCTGGACCCCTTTCACCAGACTCACAATGGAGAGAAAGCATAATACCCAAGGCCAGTTATCTAAAACTATTTGGTGAGTCTGAGTAATCACACTGCTGCCAAAAGTCCCATGTGTCGCTACCCTTGTGCTTTCCTGTTTTCCTTCTGTTATCTGGATTAAAGTGTTTCACCATGTAAAATCATCATTATGGAAACGTATACATGTCATGTTACAGCAGCTGTATATTGATTTTCAGTTTTTCATCTTTGAGTATGTAACAAGCTCACATTTCAAAGCGGTTCTTTCTCACAGAACACTTATCATTTTATGCGAGGCGAGATTGGGATTTTTCATGGGAAATTTAGCAGGAAAGTTCAGTGCATTTCCTGGTAGGGGTGTTCCACCCAGATCCTATTTCACTGTAATTTTTTTTCTACTGTGGAATGAAAACAATCTTACAACACTGCTGAAACAATAACTTCAGTGAACTTGAGTGGGTGAAATAAAACTACATTCAGCAGCAGTTTGTCCTGCTTTTTTGTGTAAAACATAAACAGATGAGAGGCAGCATCATCAAAACAGCAAGTTCTTTTTTTTTGACCAGCCCTGTTGTACAAGAGCACAGTTTGACTAAAGATATATATTCATTCAGCCAGTAGCTAAAAATAGTTTGAGAGCTGGGTCATTTTTAGAATATTGATACTGTTTTTTAGTTTATTGCTGTGCTAATAAAACTATCAAACAGCGAGGAAGCTCAACTGTATGGCGGCTGTCAGGCTTATCGGTCATTGAGATCCTGAGTTGGCATTCTGATATTAGTTTACCAGATTCCTGACCGTTGCTTTTCATGTCCATTCCGTCATTGCGTTACTCACACTCGCCCTGTGGCAGATTTGTGGGTGTTTTGAGGAGCACCGACTGGATTATCACCACCACAGGGACAAAGCGATAAAGATTTAGCGGCCTAAAGCTCAGTTAATGAAATGACTTATCCGAACAGCACTCAGGGCAGAAGTTACATTCATTTATGAACTGCTGGAGTGTGGGAGTCACCGAGCATATCGACGTAAATCAAGCGGGAAGGCCAGGTGGTGATATAGTCACACAGTAGCTGTGGGCAGGTAAGGGGGTGGGGGGCACCTGAGATTAAAATAGAATTCTGATTTATTTATTCATGGGTTTAAAGCTGAGAAAGTCTTCCAGAGAGTGTGAGGCTGTATATGGGCATGAGGGAGCTGGTTTGGGGCTGAATGGGGGGGGCATGGTTACACACAGAGAGGGGCCGCCAGCTCTCACACGCTTCATTAACTCTTTCACAGAGTCTGAGGGCAGAAGCCTGAGGAGCACACGGCCAGGGATCTGTGAACTGGGGCCTGCCGGGACAAAGACGCACTCAAACCAGACCTTTCCCTCCCTCTTTACAGATTTGCCGACCGATGTTGGATTGCATTTTTACACCCGTCCTATCTCAGATTAAATGCCATTCCTCTAACCTGGGCTCAAGATCCTATGATGAAGATGTACTTGGGATCTGGGGACACAGATCTACTAGATATACCCGTGGGATGTGGCCTGGGTTGAGCCAAAATGTCTTCCAGTATTCAAACTGCAGGAGTCTTGGTTAAGACAAAATGTCTGTCATGTCTGTCATCTTCTGGGCAACACATAACAAGGTTCTTGGCTGAGCATAGATGTTTCCTGTACTTCATGTAGCAAGATCCTTGGCTGAACCAAAATGTTTCTGTGGCCTCATAAAGCTGGGGCCAAAATGTCTCCCCCGCTTCATATAGTAGCCAAAATGTCTCCCATATTTGAAATGGAACAATCCTTGCCTGAGCCAATATGTCTTCTGGGCAAAATGGTAAGATCCATGGTTGAGCCAAAATGTCTCTCATACTTCATGTAGCAGGCTCTTTGGCTGAGCCAAAATGGCTGAGCTGTACAGTTTCCCACCCAACCTCCTGCGGGGAGCCTGGCCTCAGGCTGGCACTGGAATGGGTGGGGTTCAGTTTCAGGCCACTGCACATCACTGACCTGGGAACAATTTATTTAGCTGGACCTGCCGTACACTCAGCTAGCATCTCTCGCCCACGTATCTGTGCATTCTGCAGAACAGTTACATGACTCATATCAAAATGGTCTACAGCAGTAATAAAGTACATATTCACCTGGTGCACCTGGGTTATGGTGTATTGGTCACTGTTTAAAATACATATTTCACTACAATTATTACCATATTATAAAATATATGATTTATATTATCCACAGTCATGTATAGTTAGTGATTAAAAATCCCTTAATCTGTTGGGAAATTCATTCTGAGTCTGACAGCTATCAGAGAACACATGACATACACGCCACAATGATGGCATGGAATCTTCTGGAAACTAAAGTGGTGTGCTTGGTGAAACTGGAGCGTGCTGGTTCAAAAATCCTTTTAGCCAACTGTTTCATTTACTTCTGCTCCACAGAGCAGACTCAGGCCATTCGCAGTACTCCCCAATAAGTTCCATAGATGCGTTATAATATTCAGATCCTCAAAGGAAATTGAGTGCTCCGCAGGGACAGGCTGGCTTCCGGCCTGCACAGCCTCTTCCTGGATTGTGTATTAACACGGCGTAACCTGTGGCCCCAAGCCAGCCAGCGCTTTATCTCTCAACACGCTTTTCTTTGAGGAATCCTCAGGAGTGCCTCATAACTAAAACCACACAAAACAAAAAAACCAAACAACGAGGCACTCTTAATCGATCCACAGGCCCTCAGGCACCAGTGCGCATTTTTTAAAAACTGTTTTTTAGCCCTTAGTTGTGTGTTTAGTGTGAATTAACTTGCATTAACATGACATCACAATCGATAGCGAGAGGAAAGAGATGCGGACTCTCTCTGAGCAGGGAGCCGCTAAGCAGCGGCGTGTAAATACTCACATAGCCCCGACGCACTGACATTCTCCATTTCTGAAAAATGTGCAATATTCTGAATAACTGTGCTAATACTTCACAGCAGAGGTCGTCTCAAATTAGCCTCACTGGCACCGAATGGCAAACAAGCGTTTTGCCTCTGAGTGCTCCTGAAGCAAGCTGCACATTTCCCTGAGTGTGGTGCAGTGTAACCTGAGTGCGATGGTGGGGTATGAGCAGGTGTGCTGAGAGGGTGTGATATCAGTTCATCTCACTCTCACGCATCCCTGCAGTCTCACACTGAAAGGTGTAATTCAGTGAAAAATGACACACCCTCCATCTGCCCCTCATAAGCAGTGCGTTTTTATTGCCATGGCAACACATAACTGATCCTCGTCCAAGGGATAAGTCAGCCTTCATAAAAGAAAAAAATATTTCCAGAGAAATCTATTTGAAAAAATAAACATGCAATGCATATAAAAATGATAAAGACTTAATTGTTTTAGTAGTTATTCACACCTCTTGTTTTGCTTGTAGCGGGTGAGCAGAGTTTCCGCTTGTAAAATGTCAGATGTGTTTTACAGCCACAGCCCTTACATAAACCACCTGTGACTGTCTGGGACAAAGTACAGACAGGTTACAAAGAAAAAACTGCAGTCCCCCACTCCTTTCCTCTGTGATACTGGAAATCATATATCCATAGATCATAACTCAGAATTAGTCATTGTGAATGAGAAGTATTGTACGTGCAGAAGTAGAATTCCGTCAGCTCTTGCTATGTGTTTTCAAAGAGTGATCAGCCAACAGATATCATTTAGAAAAGTTTCAAAATTAATATCTAATGGAAACTTTAAGCAGGAACTGATCACATTACTGGGTTTTCTTTTCTGCTCTGAACAGAAGCTGCGCTGTCGATGCGAGGTGAAAGCTTAATTGATATGTAAAACTGCCGGGGGAAAGGCTCCTGAGTACGGTCAAGTAGGCAAATACTCGACTGCTGAGGTCAATGGAAGCACTCGTCTCTCGAGTGGAGACTGTTTTTGGGATTTGCATGCGGAGTGGTGCTGGAGCTGGAGCTGGAGCATATGACTGCTTTACGCAGGGCAGAGAAACCCTAAAACCCCTGACTCATTCCACACAAGCAGCACACTGGAGGAAAGCAGCGGAAGGTGTTGTTTGGCATTGTTTGTATTCAAACAAGGAGTCAGATGAGTCAATTCCATGCATAGACTCTCCCAAAGCCTTATCTTGTGTCCAGTGGATATTTCCACCACACATCTGCATGTTATATTTTTTTTTTTTATTGCCCACAAACACAAATGTGATGTTGAGCAGCACTTTGCCGCAGACTCAAGTGAAATTTTTCTGGATCCATTTCACCTCTCGGAGCTCCCTTATATTACCCCCTCATATACAGTATAGAGGGACGGGACAGTAGCGTGGTAACTTCCTGTCACGGGCCCCGCTAGCTTCTCTGTGGATTTGCATGGCTGGAACGCTATTTGAGGTAGGTAGCAGGTGCTACGGAGCTGGCCTTGGGGGCCCGTGGGGAAGATGGCGGCCCCAGAGAAACGCAACGCCCCTGGGATGTGTCACCCATATGACGCATTTGCGAGGGGTACCTCGTTCTCCCTCGGCCTTTGTCCCGTTCCCGCCAGCGCGGAGGGGGCTAATTCCCAGCACCCCCTGCATTAACATAGCGATGGTGGGAAAGCCTCTCTCTCCATTGTCTGATCAGAAAAGCACAAAGGAAAAAAAAAAAGGAGGGGGTGTGGGTGGTCACGGCAGGGAATGAAGGAGGGAACCCCCAACATCAAAGCTACCACACAGGAGTCAATGCCAAGGGGAATTCTGGGTATTTCTGTGCGATAGAGAATAAGAGATGGACGATGCTTACATCTCATGGTGTAGAGGGAAAAAGGTGCAGGCACACTTTAAACCTTCTGAAAACTACTTGCTGATATGGAACAAGGCATGCCAATAAAATGTACTGAGTTAGAATTGAGATTTCTGCTCTCAATTATTATTTTAACTACCTCAAAATTTACTTAGCCGCAGTGTAAAAGTTGCTTTATGCTTTCCCGCATATCGGGGTTAAAACTGAGTCACAGGGTTCACATGTATTCAAACACGATTTATCTACCCACATATGAAAACACAAGTAATCACATCAAATGCCACAATGTCTTATCTCTTTGTTTGAAACTACTGAGGGCTAAAAATTGAAAAGAAAACTAAAGTTTTTAATAAGATAATTTATTTTAATTTGTCTCATAGAAAATACAATTATTTATTGTAAATATTTTAAATGGGGATATGAAATTACATATTTTATCATTTTTCAGTTGAATGAGGTCTTTCAGATAATCTGGGATAATTATGGCGTAGTGAATCAGCTGGATGGGGCTTTAAGAAAACGCAGCTGTGCAGTGAAAAAGAAGAAAGTAAATAAACGCTCGTCACTTGATAGCACCATCTGAAGCTGGTCATTTGCTTTCTAGTCTGTAGCTCTTTGGAAAAGTACCAAAGAAAGAGCTCAAAAGCAGCGTTTATCCTGAAAAGCCGATTGAGAACAAACGCTGTGATGTGATTACATAGTTATCTTACACTGGAGTAACTGCATTACCATATTAGGGTGTGGAAAAAATGCCACAGAGAAAGAGAGAGAGAGATAGAGAGAGAGAGACAGAGAGAGAGAGGAGAGAGGAGAGAGAGGGAGAGGAGGGAGAGAGAGGGAGAGAGAGAGAGAGAGAGAGAGAGAGAGAGAGAAAGAGAGAGAGAGAGAGGGAGAGGGAGAGAGAGAGAGAGAGAGAGGAAGAGAGAGACACAGGGAGAGACAGAGAGAGAGATTGATGATTAAGGATTGGAATTAAGTATATCTGTACGTTACTGCACTCCTATTGTGTGCTAAACAGAAAATGAAATTGTCATAATATCAGAGGAATTTCTAAATCTGTCTATTCATTAAAGGGCAGCCCCAGAAGGGCCTGACTCGGCCTTTAAGATCGATGGGATTGAAAGGTTAATACTGTGTGAGAGGGCAGTTCCTCTGGAGGAGGTAAACACATTGAAACAATGAACCTTCAGGCCCGAGAGGCCTGAAATCTTGAGGGTGGTGTATTTTCCCTCTGTCATGCCGATCGGCAGCCTCCTCACCCCACGTGTCTGAAATGAACAGGTTCAGTGTGTGTCAGACTGAAGATTTAAGGGCTGCTGGAGCATTCCCTGCAGATCTAATTTTCTCTGGAACGTTCTCTGCAGATTAGCTGTGCAGAAATGCTGCAGGAGCGGCGAGGGAGACGGAGACAAATTTGACGCGACGCATGCATGTGACCTTCTGTCAGGAGGAAGTGCTCCCTGCTGGGAAGACTGGCACTCCAGCTGTGAGCCTGGCGCTGTCCCACACACACACACACAAACACGCACACACACACACAGTGAGTGTGCAGTCATGCGCAGACACACATACACACATGTATGCTTTCACATATACACACAGACACACAAACACACAGACATATGAACACATGTACACACGTGCATTTCTACACACACACACACACACATACATGTGGATGCACATCCAGTTGCACACATGCACGCACACACACACACACACACACACACACACACACTGAACACACAAACACACATTCACCACAAACACACATTCACCCCGCTTCTGCAAATAGGCACAAACCTCCCACATGGACAGATATGCTGAATATGTTTGATTTCCCAACATCCGCCTCACCCTCACCACAGGGTTCAGCCAGTGACATGCACAATAAGGCAAAAATAATCCATTACGCATATTTTATTCAGCTCCCTCATATCTTAATATCAGGTGGCAAGATCATGACCCTAAAATCTGGCATAGTTTGTGTGTGCATAGCTCAGCAGGCTGTCCATGTATATGCAGCAAAAAAGTGTGACTCTCAAATGTTCAAACATCTGCTTTTATTATCATTTCCAGTGACAAAGTTTGCACGATCAAAATGTGATCCTACTGGAGTTTGTTAAAACAAAATCTTGGGAGAGGTTTGTTCAGACAACCCCTCACTCGATATACTCCACCTGTGGAACCATGTTTTCACACAGGTATAACATTGCTATATACCTTCTCCCCCATTGTGCTCACTGCCTCCAGCATGCCCCCTCCTCCCATCCGCATGTGTGTATCTGGTGGGCGGGTGTGTGTGTGTGTGTATGTGTGTGTACGTGTGTGTGGTAGGGTGAGTGTGTCTGGTGGGCGGGTGTGTGTGTATGTGTGTGCATGTGTGTGTGGTAGGGAGGGTGTGTGTGTGTGTGTGTGTGGTAGGGAGGGTGTGTGTGCGTGTGTGTGTGATAGGGAGGGTGTGTGTGTGCTGGGTGCAGGACGGGGCAGACTGCCTGCAGCAGGTTGCTGATAGATCTGTCCTGACATGTCTACCAGCAATCCTTCCCACAGGCCCACTCCAGTCACAGAGCACATCAGCACTACAACAGCACCTTTTACACACAAGCCCTTTGAATAAAAACATAGACTGACAAACATTTAAATTTGCAAGGCAACATGCAGCTTTCAACTTAGCTGAAGGCCAGTATTTTCAGTGCAGTTATGATAATCGTGTTTGTATTAAATAGTATATAAACATATTAAATTAATGAGCCACACCTTGCAGGTGAGGATTGTTGCCATTACAGGCAAAGGCTGGCGAGGTCCCAGCCTCGTACCTGCTATCTCCATGCCCCCTCATGTTCAGCACTTGATTCATTTATGGGGTGAGGCTCCATACAGGAAACTGTGCGGTTAGATATCGGCCTCATGAATCAGAGAACTGCATAGAGTATGCAGCCCAACCTGCAGCTGAGACCCAAACAATGTGGAACAGTTACGTTTTCGCTGTTAAATAACACACGCTATTTGACATAACTTCAGCACAGAGCGGTGACATTTTGGATATTCTTTTGCTGAAATATGATCCTTTTTTTTCCCCTCTCTCAAAATTCAAATGTAAACAGTCAGGCTGCTCTCTGCGAATGGCTCTGTGCCATGCAGATTGCAAGGAAATATTTTCTCCCCCTCCAAAAAAAAAAAAAAAAGAAGAATTAAAGACTGAGCAGTGAGTAAGATCATCACACATTTAATCATATGCACACGCCAAGACGACAGCTTTTTTCAGGAACTGAAAAGATGCCATCATTTTCCGATATCAGTGCTGGCCCGGGTGCTCAAATCGAGACTGTTACGATCATTAACACAGAGCACTGATCTCACGCCTGGGGAATGTGGCAGCGCTCCAATATAAATGCATCAAAAAATCTGACCCCTTCCAGGACACTGTGTTAGTGTTACCATGCCGACAGTGGGTCAGAAAGAGGCGAGCTCCAGCATTTCTGTTTTTACGTTTCTGTTCAGCCCCCTCTGACTCAACTTCCTCTTGTCGTGTTTTAGTCTTGAACAACACGAGTCATTTTATTCCTCGAAAAAATGCTGCACTGATCCACGGAAAATTCTCCTATCAGTTATCTGTTTAATTTTCCCCCTCATTGGGAGAATGGTTTTTGCATAATCTATCTGAAAGTTTTTGACAATATACTTTTGAAAACATACTATGCACTTGACATCACCTTTGCCAGAGGAGGGATATTTCTGGTGTTTAATTTCACTGAGCGCACATTCCACTCCAAAACAACTTCATGTGAGAAATGCCTCCTTAATTTCATATTTTCACTCATCTCCACATTAATTTTATTAAATTCAGTAAATGCATGCAGGGTAGTTATCTGCTTCAGAGTGGAGAATGACAGCCACTTCTGCTTTTTTTAAGTGGTATGGGGAAATTCTCAAACTGGCTTCCTGCCCACCGGAGAAGGGGCATATGGTGCTAGCTCACTACTGCTAAATTACACAGCCATCTTGTTTAAAATCATAGGAAACAGCTGATGTGTTTCTGTCCTGATTGTCCCGAGACAAGAGCCCAGAAATCTTGACAATCAAAGATGGAGGGCATGTTTGTGACACTCGTGTCTGTACCACTGTCAGCACAATAACACAACAGAGCTCTGAAATGTTTGACGTTTTTTAGGCTGTGGAGATGGAGGCTCCTCATAGTTCATTGTGCATCACAGTGGAGGCTTTTCCGCAGCGTCTGTGAATGAACTCACACACAGGGCTCATAGATCAGTTGTGAAATTTCAGGAAGCATAACTGTTTCTCAGGATGTGATAGTTGTGCCACACCTCAAGTGCTTGGCAAAGAAATACTCTTTTATAGCCGACTATGAAATACGAACTATATATTGCTCTAACTATATAGCGCAAATGTTGTTCATGGAGGATTATACTGTTTGTCCGTGCAGGTCATCAAAAAATAATCAACACCCAATAACTGACGCCAGGATTAACCAGCCCTTGGCCAGGAGAAGTAAAACCCTCTGGTTTCTGATTTGATCTTGAAATCAGCAATAACTTTTAGACCATGAAAGCAGATGAGATTAGCAAACTGTGTAATCAACTCTGTGAATTTATCAATTAAGTGCTGAGTATGAGGAAGTGCCAGCACACCCTTTAGCTCGCTACGACTGGCTGCCACTGCTTCAGGCCAATCAGGATTAAGCATTTAACCAAACAGTGGAGCATGGACAAAAATAACACTGGTTAAGTGTGTTTCTCTTGAATTTAGATGAAAGCAAAAGCCTAAAAAGATAAAAAGACTCTTAACACTGAGTCATTTTGTTTCCCGGCCGCTGCAGACAGTTTGTCTGTGGGGGTGACGGAGAGAGGGCCGCTGCACATTGAGCAGGCCGATTCGCTCAAGAAAACTATTTCCTGTGAAGGTCTGGCTGCACTGTACGCCCCAGCGCTGTGATGGAACTAACTCTAACGCTGTTTAACACGAGTAAAGACAGTTGTCTTGCCATTCTATGTTAGGTTTAAGGAAATAAAAACACAACAAACAAAAAAACACACATCTTGGGCACTGGAGATATAGGACTAGTGTCTTTTGAGATGGCTTCAGTGTGGCATGGCAGGAAGCCGTGTATGCGATGGGATGAGGCCGTTATGGCGTTACGTGGAAAAAGAGCACATATCACATTTCCCACATATGGGCAAAATGGAGAAACTGACGGCACAACAAGCTTTATCAGCACACTGTGGGTGCTTACTTTGAACTGGCTTTAAATTCCCTGCGCGTAAATTCTTTTAAAAAGGAAATTAGCTTTATCAGGCAAATAGTTCATAGGGTTGAACTCGCACAACGCCATGCCAGAAGAATAGCTTGGAAGCAGTGTTTTGTTCTCTGCAATCTGTTAAAAATATATTGCTCACTCTGTATATTTTGCAGAAATGTAATGAGTTGGTTTCATTTTGCCATTATGTCCAGATGGGAACATGAAACATGGTTGGACAGCGTAGGGCAGGGTTACATTTCATTGGCTCTCTAGTGAAAACGAGTGCCCCACTTTATATGTTAAAAATGCCACATTTGATTTGAATGATTATGCCGGTTTGCTCTGAATAATTAAACATTGCTCATGGAAACCTGTGGATTTGGCTGTTAGCTCCATCACTGGCCATTATAATCCCGCAGCAAGCTCTGCTATGGGATGTTTCACCGAGAACAAGAGTTGCTTTTACGGCAACCTGACCATGACTCACAATGGTGCAAAAAGTGATTGACAGCTGTTGTGACGTCACTTCCTGTGGCCTGTTCAGACGTAATTTGCAGTTTCAGTTTGCCCCACAGCACAGTGGTTACTAGCAGCTGACTGCTCTGAACACACACGAGTATAATGTCTTTGTGCTATGGTTAGTGATGGGAGAAGAATGACCCAGAACCTGTAGCTGAAGGCAGTTGTTCTGTGACTGCTCTAACCCCCGGTCTAGTCCCCCTAAAACTCCCTGTCACTGATAAGCGTGAGCCCAGCCGTGGCTCCTGGAGCTGTAGAGCGATGAATAAGAGACGGCGGTATGGAACGGAAGTGGTGAGAGGTGGCGGCAGTGCTGGTGTGCGTACGATACGACACTGCAGTGCCTTGTCAGTAAACAGGCCTCTTTAGTGCTACGCCAAAAAAAGAATGAGATCCAATCACTTTGACAATCAGACGTAACCTCTCCCAGTTTAAGAGAGGACTCTAAACCTCTTATAGGCCCAGCTCCCTAACCATTATACTACACTGTAACCTCTGAGCTACAAACCCAGCTCCCTAACCATTACACTACACTGTAACCTCTGAGCTACGAGCCCAGCTCCCTAACCATTACACTACACTGTAACCTCTGAGCTACAAACCCAGCTCCCTAACCATTACACTACACTGTAACCTCTGAGCTACAAGCCCAGCTCCCTAACCATTACACTACACTGTAACTTCTGAGCTACAAGCCCAGCTCCCTAACCATTATACTACACTGTAACCTCTGAGCTACAAGCCCAGCTCCCTAACCATTACACTACACTGTAACCTCTGAGCTACAAGCCCAGCTCCCTAACCATTACACTACACTGTAACCTCTGAGCTACAAGCCCAGCTCCCTAACCATTATACTACACTGTAACCTCTGAGCTACAAGCCCAGCTCCCTAACCATTACACTACACTGTAACCTCTGAGCTACAAGCCCAGCTCCCTAACCATTATGCTACACTGTAACCTCTGAGCTACAAGCCCAGCTCCCTAACCATTATACTACACTGTAACCTCTGAGCTACAAGCCCAGCTCCCCAACCATTACACTACACTGTAAGCTCTGAGCTACAAGCCCAGCTCCCTAACCATTACACTACACTGTAGCCTCTGAGCTACAAGCCCAGCTCCCTAACCATTACGCTACACTGTAACCTCTGAGCTACAAGCCCAGCTCCCTAACCATTACACTACACTGTAACCTCTGAGCTACAAGCCCAGCTCCCTAACCATTACACTACACTGTAACCTCTGAGCTACAAGCCCAGCTCCCTAACCATTACACTACACTGTAACCTCTGAGCTACAAGCCCAGCTCCCTAACCATTACACTACACTGTAACCTCTGAGCTACAAGCCCAGCTCCCTAACCATTGTGCTACACTGCTTCGGAATGCAGCTGTTTTTCTGCATCAAGAATAAAACAAAAGTGTGCCCACAAATATGTATGAATACATGTATATTCAGAGACGCTAAAATAGCACATCATTGAGATTGACAGTGACTTTTATTCCTCTGCTAATTCTCCAATGGCAGATAAGGTCAGCCCTGCCTTCTTTCGCTGTATTGTGTTCCCAGAACTGAATAATATTTTTATAAAATAAAACAACTGGCAACATTGTTTTACTGTAGTCGAAAACCGCAGATAATAATGGAATATTTACGTTGAGTTCAGCGGGAAGGCACGGGCTGGGAGTCATTGGGTTAGGGCCTTGTGTAAAGGAGACACACTGTAGCCTCCAGCAGATTAGGCCCGCTTGATGAAAACCTTCTGTGGAATTCGCCTCACTGTCATTCCTCACGGAATCAGTGCCAAAACGCCAAATATGGCTCGTCTGGCTATAAGGATGGGATTGTGGGGCTGTGGAATATTGTAATGTAAAAGCTCTGCGATTGTGACCTCATAAAAGCATGTGTGTTATGTAACAGACATGTGTCCGCTCAAATGCCACCGGCAGCTGGGATATGGTGTCGGCTAAAGATCTGATGACATCACCACCCCCAGCCACCCCTCGCCCCCACCCTGCTCCACACACAGTCTTTCACAATTTCACACTTATTTCAAAACACACAAACCTTTCACTGTGTCCCCACCCCTCCCCTGCCCCCTGCCCAATTGAAAGTTGACACTGTTTCGAAGGTTGCGAAATTGAAAACACTGAGGGGAGGGCTTTACCGAGACCATGCCCGTCTGTCACATGGATGGACCAATGAGAAGGGAGCATGTTTGCGTTCACACTAGAATATGTGCGTGAGTCGCCGTGTGGGTGTTTCCGATTGTTCGTGAATGTGTGCATATTTGTGTGTGTTTGCATCTGTGTTTTCCCTCTGTGTTCATGTATGTGAGTGTGTGTGTGTGAGTGTGTGTGTGTGTGTGTGGGCGCGTTTGCCTGTGCTTTTGCATGTGCTCATGTATTTGCACATGTGTGTGCATCCGCTGGTGTGCGTGTGAAGCAAAGTGCATGAGCTGATATCGGAGCCCACGCCGTGGGTCAGCTGTCTTCCTCCCGGAGCTCAATAAATCAGACTGGCCTCCTGTTCTCAGGCCTGCGAAATCCATCCACCCCAGGTCTGCAGGGAGAGCTTATCTCCACAACTTCTGCCTCCGCATGTCGCTTCGCTCTATTTCTGTTCCCTTTTGCTGCCGTCCACTTCCTCTGTCGGCTCGGCTCAGAGCACAGAGGAGGAAAGAGCACATGCGCCCAGCGGGTCTGTCTGCAGCGTTACTGTACCGCTATTGTCTGCTGCGATGGCACAGCTACCGCCATCTCCGCCAGCCCACAGGACCATTCACACTTACACACCTGGGCCCCCGTCTGTAAAGTGTCTTTGCATGATCACGCTTGTCATGTCTATATCCCAACCTTATCCATTACGAACACAAACACAGAACTGACCCGAGGTCAGGGCCCATAAATGTCTAAAGCTTCTCTTTAAATGCATTAAGCTTATCAGAGTAAGAGTGCCGATGGAGGATAAACTTTCCCTGTCTATTATCCTGACCTTATCCATTCTGAGCTAAAATGCAGAACTGATCCAAGATCACATGCATGCATAAATCCTCTAAGACCGCTGATCCAGGATCAGGTTCCCCCTGTGTATATTGTAACCATATCTATCATATGTTAAAAGCCTAAACTGATCCTGGATCAGTACCTTGTGATGCTTGATGAATTAAGGCCCTGACCCGAACCATATTGGCCCTGAACTGGGAAATGGAGTGTCCTCTTAATGGGCCTGTGAGAGGAGCAAAGAAAGTTCACTTTGACTTTAAAACACGGCGTTTATTGTCCATGTCTCTGCTAGCGGAGCGCAGAGGAATGCGTAGCATGCTGGCTATGAAAAGAGCTAACCCCGCTAGGACCGTCGCCTCTGACACGGTCAAGCGGTCGGTCCGGCCTGCAGCCTGTAGAGTCACACACCTCTGTAACCATGGAGATTAAAGCCGGCCCTCCCTCAGACGGAGGTAAAAGGTGTCAGGTTCTCAGCCTGTTGCGACTCGGCAAACGCAGTGATTGATGTCAGACTCCGTCTGCCCTACACGCTGTGATGGAGATAGTGCCGTGCCCAGAGTGCAGATTCTGTTATCGCACATATGAATGTCATGCACGAGATGGTGTGGAGTTCTGCACAGAGAGAGAGAGAGAGAGCGAGAGAGAGAGAGGGGGAGAGGGAGGGGGAGAGAAAGGGAGAGGGAGAGAGAGGAGAGAGAGGGGAGAGAGAGAGAGAGAGAGAGAGGGAGAGAAAGGGGAGAGAGAGAGAGAGAGAGAGAGAGAGAGGGGAGAGAAAGGGGAGAGGGAGAGAGGAGAGAGAGAGAGGGAGAGGGGGAGAGAGGAGAGAGAGAGGGGTAGAGAAGGAGAGAGAGAGAGAGAGAGGGGGAGGGAGAGAGAGAGGGGGAGGGAGAAGAGGGAGAGGGGGGAGAGAGAGGGAGAGAAGAGGAGAGAGAGAGAGAGAGGGAGAGAGAGAGAGAGAGAGAGAGGGTGAGAGGGAGAGAGAGAGAGAGAGAGGGGGGAGAGAGGGGGAGAGAAAGGGAGAGAAAAGAGAGAGAGAGAGAAGGGAGGGAGAGAGAGGAGAGAGGGAGAGGGGAGAGAGAGAGAGAGAGAGGGGGAGAGAGGGAGAGAGAGAGGGAGAGAGGGGGAGAGAAAGCGAGAGGGAGAGAAAAGAAACAAAAGTCTTTCTCATTTCCTGATAAAAAGTCAAGGGCATATTTTAACTATCTGCATTCCTGGGTGCTGGTGGGGGCGGGGAGGAGATGGGGGGTGGTATCCATTTATGATACCTGCTTGATAGTTAAGATGAAAAATGAATTCACAAAAGCATAAGTAAACACTCTCTCAACAGCCTTCTCCTGGTGTCGATCACTTTATTTCCCCTGCAATCGATTAGCATCACATACATCATCCCTCCAGACGGGTCCGATTCAGTCTGCTGCGCTCATTTTATCTCAGCGATGGGCAGATGTCTCCAGCTACATGCCTCGGACTGTAAAGCTCTCAACATCCATGTCTGTGCACGCTTATCAGCCCAGCGATCTGGCGGGCGGAGACTCAGAGCAGCCAGAGGGGAGGTGTGTGTGTGTGTGTGTGTGTGTGACTTGGGGCTAAGGTGTTTCTGCAGAGGCTTAAAGTGAGTGGGGGTGAGGTTAAATAGTGTTGAACAGCGAATCCTCTCAGCAAACCGGTCACCTCAACTTCTGCATTATGTGTCCAGCCTGAACGCGTTACTGACCCAGTCTGACGAGGAACGGGACGCACGTTTACACGCACACCGTTTTTACAGCAACTCAGCCTCAACCCCGCTCAGCTGAATCTGAAACATCTGACTCATACGTTTTTAACCTCCTGCAGTGGATTGGTGCTGGCAGATTTCTGAGGGTGGGATTGGTTAGATTTGTAATTGCTCATTTCACACACACCATTCGACTGTGCTTTGAGATTTCACAGGCAGTGACTTGTATATTTATTGATTTAGCTCTGTGGCAGCAGAGAAGCTAAGCACACAAGCGTATCAGCAAAAAGTCTTCTTGGGTGTGTGGTCAAAGGATCATCATTAGAATGATGGAAATTCCAGACTTCCTGGTTGTGGCTTAGTGGTCATTCACACAGATGGTGTGGGTCTTCACTGCTCTGGTATTTTTCTCTGGTCTTATCTCTCCATTCCATTCAGGGACACACCTGTGTAAACAGGTTATTACAGCGTTTCACCTCCACTTTCCCCAGACCACGCCCAGTGCTGCCAACAAAGCAACCTGGCACAGGCAAAGCTCACCTGTGTACCTTAGCAGCCAAGCCACTGAATAACAACCAAACCACTACCACATGGGTGTGTTTTCATGTACGCTATTGTGCTACAACAATTTGTTTAATCTGTTAAATCTATTACTCTCTGTGTGGCGAGGTCATAAATTGGGATGTGACATTTTTATTTAAGTTCAGCCCAGTTAAATTTGGTCCAGATCACAACAAATCAATTGAGTTCAGGTCAGTTCAGAAACATTAGCTTTCCCTGAAGCACACAGACAACTTCAGCATATCGGCACTGAAATCAAAAAAGTCGCCACCAACACAGCATGAAAGACTCGCAGTTTGCAGAGCAGCCACAGACAACATCAGGCCAAGTTCAGACGCAGTGCACAGCTTGAAGTGGGTGCAGAAGGTAAAGTGTGTGTGCACACGGCAGTCTGAAGGGCAGGGGAATGGGTTTAGGATCCAGCTTGGTGCTTGCCTGATCACCGAAACTATGATGCATAACGGTTGCAGTGGATTTGCTTGCATCCTTATCTTAGCACTTTTTATTCATCCGGGTACCCTGCCACAGATGTGTTACTGGATACCCTGCACCTTTGTCCCTGTTCCCGCACCTCTTTTTTATTTACATGGCATGTCGTCACGATGGCCTCATGAATCACCGCATGAGATCATTTGCTAAATATAATATAAAATGGATAATATAATGTGATATAATACACTGTAATACTGTGGTGGGCTTGGCTGAATTCTTGCACACAGTGTCCTGCTAATGAATATTCATGTTTACCAGGGCATGGAATACTTTCAGAGTATTTCAGCAAAAACAGTCTGCAGCTTTATGCTGCAGAAGTATGCTCATATATTCACAGAGCGATCCTACAGAAGGATAACTTCTCAAACATCTGCGGCAGCTGCGCGCTGTAAAACTCGCAGCCCAGGACCCGGCTAAAAGGCCGTATCAAGCATATCCCTTACATAATTCTTTATATAATCTTTCACATGCCTGTGTTCCTCCCAAAACTCAAACACAAAGCCCGTGGGCCTTCCTGAGTCTGGCCACGTCACCTCACCGCCTCAGACATGGAAATCTGTGTGTACGCACTGTTCCCCGGAGAGGAGAGACCTTCAGCACATTAGAAATAATGAAACATATTAAACATATTAAACACAGATTCAGTGCTCCTTTACTGCAAGGGTAGCCTCAGGATTTTCCCAACACACATGAATGGAAAATGCACTCGCAGCACACTGTGATATAAACCAGCTCCTGCAGTGTTCTCCTACAGAACTCTGAGTGCTTCATCACACACCTGCAAATCACCTGGGGGCAGGACGGGGTAAACCTCTCTGACGCTTCTGGCAGACGGACGGCGACTCTGGCAAAGTGAGCTTGCGAAGTGCAGCACCCCCCCCTCTGCTTTTTCGTGCAGGTTTTGTGTCTGGGAAGAGGAGATGGAAACCGAAAGGTCGTTGCCGTGTGCACTCAGTCGCACCAGTGGGAGGGCACGCTTGCCCCCCGGGGCTCTTTTAATCGGGATCATGGGAGAAAATTGCCGTGACTCACCGGGCTCGCTCACTGTAAACATGGGGCTGAGTTTCTCATCTGGCAATGGCACTGGCTGGCATAATTACCCCCCTCCTTGCACAGCGCTGTCTGAGAGCGCAGGGAATTTTAATGGGTCAGAACGCACCCACGATAAACATATGAGGAAGCGATGTTTGTAAACAAACGGGGGTTGGGTGGGGGGGGGTAGGTTGGTGAGACACGGGGAGAATGCACTTTCACTGCACAAGGAGAGGAGCATAGAGTTACACAACTGAGCCGAGTCCAAGAATGTTAGCTGTATGTGTGTGTGTGTGTGGTTCTTGAGTATGCTCAGCTTATTTAATATTCCGTGAATATGGAATCATACGTCAAGCATTTATACCTCCTGACTGGTGTTACACACACAGAGGAGAACTTAGACGTGGAGGTAAACATTTTTTCAGAGAACGTACTTAGCTCCGGATTTTTCATTTCAGCTATTTCAGTAAGCAAAACCCCTGGCCCGGCTGATCTCTTCCTTCTCAGCTCAGTAAATAAACATTTAATTCCAATGGAAAAGCCTAGGCCTTCTGGCCTAACTGTTATTTTGTTAAGAAACGAATATCAAATCTTTTAAGATATCTAAGAACTGTAATAAGAGAGGGCTGTTTTGTGGATAGCGTCAGTGTTTATGTGAGCTACAACCTCAGGCAACAGAACAGAGGAGATTACTTAGCATACTTCACAAACTTTTGAATCCAAAACAGACCTTTGCAGTGTCTAAAGGAGCGAAATAATCCCCACTTCTTGTTAAAATCAGTTGTGACAGTAACTTCTTTTTCAAACGCACTACTGAATTTTGACTTTTAATGTTTCACGATTAATGGTTTACTTTACCATTTCAAATTGTTAAGGAGTGGCAGATAGCGTTGTTGATGTTGCTAACCATCCCCAGAGGGACATTTTAAGATGTCCCAAACAGCACAATGACACACTCAGTAAGTACAACAATAAGAGCCAATACAAACAGGACAAAAATTCAAAGGGACAATAAACGCACTGCTCTTTTCAACAGATGTAGGTTTGCCCCCTCATCTTTTTAACATGGTATGGTGTTAACAATGGCTGCGTATTTATCCTGTATAATAGAAACTGAAAGGAAATGAAAGAGTGTGATCGTGCCATTTTATGGCTGTGAGATGTGACCGGTGTTAGACGCTGTCCAGTTGAGGCAGACGCAGCTGTGTCCCTCCGCTCGGCCACTCAGGATGTGTTCAAGGTCACAGCTGTGGAAGCGTGGGCCAGCTGGGCACGTTTCCCCTGCGGGGACATTAGCACGTTAGCATGGCTGCTCTGGCGTCAGGGGGATGCAGCGTTGAAAGGAAGGGGACAGGAGTCAGAGAGCGGAGCCTGACTGGGGCACCTCAGCGCTGGCCCTTATCTCCCACTCCTGTCAGACTGCAGTCTCACTGTGCTCGTGTGACATGAGACAGAAAACCGACAAAAAAGTGCTGAAATTTCAGCATGGCTGGCTCTCTGTGGCTGTGAGTAAATGCACTCCTTCAGTTTATTTTTATCTCTGACAGCGCGCTTATGAAAACTTCTCCAAAGCACACATACGCAGAAGATGTGAAGGTTAAATGGCAATGTAAATGAAACATTGAATGCTCGAGCAGAGGTTCTTCACCCAATATTTCTTGAGTAACTGTCTAGCTGTGTAGTGTGTAAAAAAACTGCAAATCACCCACAGGAGAGAGTCTGCCAAAGGCCTGACATGAGCTGCAGATATGAGCAGCAGTGGTGTTTATGCACCTCTCATTTTGTGGCATTCCCTCCAGTAAATGTGCAGCTGCACAGACAGCGCGATGACGTGTAGATCATTCTGCGTGTCTGTGATGTCTGTGGAGAGCCCCCCAGTACCCCCACCACAGACCCAGCCTCGGGCCTACACACGGCCCCTGGTTCAACTACACCCCCCCCACCCCACCCAAGCTCTCTCTAAAGGATGACTGCTGACATCGTCATGGCGACACATGCAGTTCACCTCCCACTCAGGGCAGGATGTGGTGGCGTGGACGACTCTTTCAAAATAACTCCTTCAACAGTCTCCCATTTCCTTTTATAGTCAAAGCCGTGTCTGCCTCTTCCTCTAAAACACCATGCACTACCTGCAAATGGCAGGGGTGTGTGATTTTAGAGGTGACAAACGCTGCCCCACACAGACTGATTCTGTCAAAAAATAGCCACAAAATAAGCAGGTTCTGCAGGACTTTAAAGACCTGACCAGTGTGGGCCTTTTTTGAATGTTTTGCATTATGCCATCTGTAAAACAAAAATTACTAAATGATGGTCCGTAAAAGCCTGTGGATGTTAAAATGAATGAATGGATTTTAATTCAGATATTAACATATTATGAATGAAACCATTGTGGGCAATAGAAGAAAAATGTGGCTGAAGCTCACAGCCCCTATCGTGGTGAGAAAAAAAGTTCTACAAAAACTGGCATTCCACCTCTCTTTGATAAAATAGGGGGAGAAAGCCCACAGTGTGTGCTTATTGTACCTGAAACAAAAAAATGCAAATGTTTGTTGGAGTGCAGAGGTAGGAGGAAACAAGGGGACGAGTTCCGCAAAAACCATCCCTCATTATAACTCGTCTTTAAATTTATTCAGTTCTTATCTGAATAAGGCGAGCGAGCACCTCTTCCTCTTGTGATGGAACAATCTGTTGAGCGCAGCAGCAAAGAGGAAGTGAAATAATTCTACTTCCTCCTATCTGATGGGTTAGTAAATCTGGGCCGAGAGCGACCCCTAATGGCTGAGAGATGGAAAACTGCGATAATGCTTCCCTCTGGTAAAATTCCATTCCCATAATTCCAGGAGCTTTCAGCAAGGCGGCGTGAGAACAAGACATGTGTACTGCAGCAAAAAAGAACCAAACTGACACATAGGATAATTCTCTACTACACCCTACAACTCCCACCCCACCCAAAAAAAATACATACGTATATACTGATACATATATAGTGAATATAAGAGCAGTGATTGCTCTTTGTCTCTGTTTTTATTTCTTTAGTTACTCTTTACCGTGACTAATGAGCACTAACACAATTGCTCAACACCTAATGTCTGTTGGCTATGATTTTGTTCATAATCTATAAAACATGTAATAACCATAATACTGACATGATAAATCTACATACTTTGAATAAATCTGTCACCATGACAAAATTACGCCACTCCTCAGACACCATAAATCTATCGGCATTTGTGCAACTACCGATTACATGTTTCCAGCCTGAGTCTTGGCAGAGGGCAACCTGCATTGCTCAGTGTGAATACTGCACAGGGCGCCCCCATGTGGTGGGAGAGCATAACACTGAACATATTGCAAGTCTCACCCATAAATATGGGGGTTACCCTTCTAAAAAATTACTGACAAAACAATAATTCATTGGGACGAGCAGTAAGGAAAAAATAATTTTGCACGTTTTGTATGAAAAACTAAAACCTCAGCATCGGCATGATTGAATGAATACATATTGGATATGTATGTTTTCCCAATTTTCCCACTTTTGCTGCCACTGATCTCGGCCGAATTTGACAATCTCCCATGAGCAACCATCACCTGCCAGCAGAGGGAGCTGTAGGCCCATGACCCCTGTGATTGTTGTGAAGACCAGGCCTCACTTCTCTCCTCACAGCAGATGCTCCACCATTTGAATATTACCTGTGCCATCAGAGAATGACCAAGTCAAGATATGCTTGGTTTGTGCATCCATAGGTGCCCAGCTGACCAATAGCGGCCACTAGAGAGTGGTGACTGGCTTGGCCAGCTAAGCGTCTACCATTCACCAGTGAGGCCGGGCCAACTGTTGCCTTGGTGATGCAGACATGGGGCTTTAGCCAGTAATGGCATGGCTGGGACTGCCAGTCACAGGCCTCACACTTGAACCTCTCACCTCACAGGCTAAAGGGGACCATTTGATTGTACTCACTAGTGGGGTTGTGATATTGAAGTGGGGTATACACACATAAATTAGGGACTACCTGCATTTCGTTGGAAGAACTTAGTTATACCCATAGCCCCTGGGGGGCACATGGTTTCTTGGCGGTGAGCTGGTTATTGATAAAAAGGTGAAGGAAGCTCCAGCACGTCCTATGACTCTTCCAGACCAGGGCTGGCCTCCCCTGGTGTGTCACGTCAAACGCATGGCACAGACTCACAGATCTATCTGCTGTGGGGATATTTTACAGGTCCCTTTTATTTAGTGATATATTCTCCATATGCTGTCAGGCCCTGAGTGACCCAGTGCAGAGTCTGTGCTGAGCAGCTGTTGGGCCGCGGCCCACACAGAACCCCACCTGCTCCACTCAGGCCACGGAATGGATCAGCGCCTGCAGGTAAAAAACAGATGACACATTCACATTCACAGCATCAGGTCATGACCCTGTCGACCTGGGAGAATACCTGTGTTAAGAATATATGGAAATGAAAATATAGTAAAATAAAAAAAAACATTATAGCGATGTTGATTAAATTTTGCTTTATGAAGGCAAATAAACATCACAATAGTGGTTTTCAACATTTGCATAATAGTACATTGCTGTGAAATACATTTACCGAGAAATTATTCAAATACTCCATTTATGTACAATATATTGCAGAAGACTGTATAACTGTGAGGGTAAGAAAAAAATCATCCTGTATCATAACCTGACTTGAGCTGAGTTCTCCAAGGATAGCAGTTTGTTTATTTTATTTGTATGTATTTGTTCTGTGCATTCTTGATTAATTTCTCACCCCCTATTGCATGCACACAGAAGTGTCCTTGTGAAAAGTAACATGTCTGCTGATGTGTTTCTCTCCTCTCCCTTTCTGGGGCTCCTGTCTGTAGCGTTAGCCACAGCGTCTCTTTGAGGGACCCAGCCCGGCCTCCTGGTTCTGCTCTCCATGCCAGAAACAGGACCTCCCTGCCGGCCTATTCTGCCCTGACATCCTGCACGGTTATACTCCGCTGCTAAACTCATCAGGGCTGCCCAGTGCAGGCCAGAAGCAGACGCCCCCCCCCCCCCCGAACTCGATCCCGCTCATGGTTTTCTCCTGTTAGTCAGGGAATCTCTCCTTGCCACTGTCACTGCAGGCTAGGTCTGGGGATGGAAGGTGGCGAGTGGTGGGGGTGGGGCTTGGGGCTTTTTAAAGCTGCTTTTTTATGACACTGCTCTTATAAAATGTTCTGCGCAAAGAAAATTCAATTGAATCAAATTTTTTTTTAGACTGCCATCACAGCTGTTGACAAGGAGCTCACAATTCCATTGCTTAAATTAGTTTAAAAAAAAGATACTTCCCAACAAAGTATTCAGAGAATTTAATCTCCAGCACCCTGTTTTCACCTTCAGCTGAACCCGTTCACTATTAACAAGAGATATGGTGTATAAACACTTATACATTCCATCCACATATCTTCGAAAAGGTTTATATTTAAATAAAACAAATATTGTGGGATTCAAAAGGTGTTTCGTCATTTCACAGTTTAAGCAAAGAGACAGATGTTGAGTGCAGATAAGATGTTTATTAAAATGATCATTAAAGCTCTGCAGGTGTGGTTCATATGATTGCATGTGCTACATATTTCACACATGATTTTGGTTGAAGGTAATCAATGCTGGTCAACCCAACCATGCTTCCTGGTTTTACTCAGAGGAATACTAACAAAATGGAAGCAGAGAGTGGTGATGTAGACTTCACCAAACAGCTTGAAAAGTAAAGTCCCCTCATTTGCTCAGTAGCTTCATGGACGGAATATACCCTGAGGTCTCAAACCTGAAACTTCAGTCTGTTTTCCTGAGACTTGCTCTTAGAACATTCACCACCTGGCTGTTTCCGCACATGTTGTTCAAAGATGGTTATTTATGGAAAGGATGTTTTCCTTTAAATATGGCAGCTTCTAACCAATGCCATGTCTACTTATGACTTGTCCATCACATGAAATCTCAAAACATAACCGTTGGATTGCTGTATGTTTTCCCTTTCAGGGAGTAGATAACATTTCCATTCAGTATTTTGCTATTTTTATTCAAATAATGGATCAGGTTTCCTAACAAACGTCTGTGGTTGAAATTGTTGGAAACATCCCCTCCAATTGTCAGATATCCCAGCATCCCCCTGGGTATGGAGGCTTGCCAAACCACGGAGCTTCATTGAGAGCAGACCTGGTGAGTGTTTGGCTTTGACTGAATGAGTCACAACTCCTGGACTCCAAGAGCATCTCAATCACGTTCCGGGCTGAAAGCAGTGACTTACATCTGTGTCCAATCAAACTGCCCGTAATGTGTACAGCAGATTAGGTGGGCCTCTTCGCCTAGGTGGCTCTTCGTCATGCAGCATGTCAGTCCTACCCAGTGCCATTCACAAACATTTAGCCTTCCGTGATTACTCCTGTCAACAAACAGCCAACCATGGTGCAGACCAAGGCTGTCTCAAGCTAAGCTGTAGAACATACGTTCACAAAAATCATCACCATGGACAAGAAACATCAAAGACAAAAGATGCACCACAAATAGCACAGGCTGTAGAACTTGTTTGGGCCACCCCTTTCCTCTTTACCTGGAAGAAAATGAACTTCTGTTTACTGTTACCGTGTTAGGTGTTACTGTTCCAATTATTTGGAGCTGTTGATTTTTTATGCCAGTAATACTCATTTCATGTCATGGACAGCCACAGGTAATTCTGGTTGTTGTTGTCATTCAGCACAAATGAAAACACAGATGATGATCAGTTAAATCACCACGCCTGGTGTTTTGGGACTGAAATGGAGGTGGAACTCCATACAAAAACACAACCCATAATACACTGTGGCTCTCTACCAGCTGGACTGAGATCCGCATCTTTCCTCCATCCGTGAAATCTGTCTGTCTGTCAGTCTGTCTGTCTGGATTCCCTCCTGTACATCACTGTGAAGAAGAGTGTCTGAGATGTAAATATAGTGCTGTATACAGTATACAACAGGGTGCATTCTATATTCAGCTGTGGCACAGGGATGCAGTTAATCTTTTTGGACCCATCATTATTAGTGTGAGTGTGAAATGAAACCTAATGCAATGTGCTGTGGAGGGATATCTAAAAATATGAATATTCCTTTGGTGGACCATGCAAAAGAGGCAAACAACCTACGAGTGAAACATAAGAGGTGAAATAAAGTGAAAATAAACACACGGCCCTTATTTCTTTTTAAGCTTGTTATGGATCTGCTTTGGAACCTCCCACAGCACAGTGTCCCCATCACTGTGCTGGGAAATTGCAGTTCTTTCGGGTCCAGAGGGAAGAGCATTGCTTTCTGACCCACCAACACCTCTAGCAGGAACTTTCATCCTGGAGGTCTCCCATCTAAGTACCAACCAAGCCCACACCAGCTGGCTGGTTTTCTCTGAGAGATGCCATGACTGTGTTTCCTGGATGCTCTGCCCCTTGTTTCCTGGAATTCTGTAGGGAAAATCCTTACAGAAAGGTGTCTGATCATTAGTGGTTTCTAAGATATAAACTGAAGCTATTATTTCCATTCAGAAATCATTCAGTAGCCTAAAATGATTTTAATGCACTTATTCCTTTAAAGGACAAACATGCTGAGGAGCGCTGTGTGTCGAAGGGGAGCATTACTGTACGTGATCAGATGTTGTGTTCCTCTTTAAAAACCTGGCTGGCTCATTAAGCCTTTTAATGGCAGAAATTACCTCCTCTTGAACTTGAGAGAGGATGAGAGTGCCGGTTTATGGGCGCCGTTTCAGTGAGGAACATCAAAGCCCGCTGCAGCTGGTGAGGACAGGCCTGTGCATGACTGAGCTCCTCAATTAGCCCGAGAGCTGCGGCTAATTACCGCAGAGAACAATGTTAAACACCTATTACATTCTTCACCGCTGCAAACAAGCGTAGTGTAAAAGACACACAAACACCCCGTCTCTCAGTGCTAATGCTTAACAACAACGTCAAACACACACACACACACACACATCACAGCTCAAAGTGCCAGTAGCAAAAACAAAGGCGTGCTCGCAAACTACACCTTCCAGTGCCACCATCAAGCACAAAGTCAAACACACAAACACATCGTTTAAAATGACTGCCAACAAACCACATCAAAGACATCCATCTGGAGCAAAGCCCGACAAACAAATGTCAAAACTGAATTTCCTGTGGAAACAATTCATTTCAGAGTTCGCAACTCTGAGGGAGGATATGAAATACCGAATTAGCTATAGAATAAAAGATTAGATAAGAAGCTGAGCAAGCTGTGAGAACAGGCTGAGAATGACATGCACATCCATTTTTGGTGCATTGATGAACGCTTGCTGGTCATTGCAGGTCCATCAGTGTGTATACTAACATGCATGCTGTTTAGTGTGTGTTTTCTTTCTCCTGGAGGGCTTCATGGAGGGCGGCTGAGGCGACCCCTAGAGCTGGACTTCCTCTGTCAATCTTGAGTTCCCGTATTAGATTTCGGAGAGCAGACCCCCACCCTCACCCCCACCCCCTCCACTCTCCGCTCCCCCACCCCTGTGTCACTCTTTTGTAATGGCAGCCCACCTCTGGAATTTCAGAGAAGGAGAGGGGGAGACACTCCATCTGTGATCCAGCTTACGGTTAAGAGAGAGAGAGAGAGAGAGACAGACAGAGGGAAAGAGAGATAGTGAGAGAGTAACACAGTGAGAGAGGTTGGAAGAGAGAGAGGGAAAGAGAGAGAGGGAGAGCGCGTTGGGGAAACAGACAAACAAAGAGGAGAGGGTGTGAGAGCTCAGAGCGAGAGCTGCTTCAGTCAGGCGTTCATAACATTGTCCCTGCCCAGCCTGCAGAGTGAGTGAACAAACACAAACCTCTGCAGAGTTTCCGCGACCGCAGCAACCGCAGCAACCACAGCGACCGACCGGCGCAGAACCCCAACATGCTGCCCGTCACCTGGATCAGCACCCTGTCTGTGCTGCTCTGTGTCTCCTACGGGACAGCAGACCGCCACAGGTGAGCTCAGCTATTTCTGCAGCTCTGTCGCTCCTCTCTGCTACGCTTCCCTCCCTTTGCATGCCGATGAGCAGGTGTTTTAATTTAGCCTTTGACTGGAAGCAGTTCATGCAACTGATCTGATGCTTCATCTTTAACATGAGGCAGTGCTTTTTGCTATGTCTCTAATGAATTACATTTATGATACATTATTTATTGTTATCTTACAGGGATTGTAGTACAGGTATACTTGTTATCAGTATGTGCAGTCAGGTAATTTCTTGCAGTGGTTTGTAGAGAGCTTCTTGACTGTGCAACATTTCTGTTGAGCCAAGCCTCATTATAACAATGTTACTACAGCTTCTCTAATAATAATAATAATAACCTTTGTGTAAACAGTTCAGTGCAACACTCCTGATTTTAAAATGAGAGGTTTCGGGTTTGATTCCGAGGCGGGGCAGAGCCACTGTACCCTAGAGCATTGTGCTTGACCTGAATTGTTTCAATAAAATATTCAGCAGCAAGAACAGTAAATATGTATCTATGACAAAAATGTAAGATGGGTTTAAGTAGCTGGTAATTTTCTTAATACCTAAATATGAAGTAATGGAGGCGTGCCGGCCTCAGAAATGTGACTGATGGATGTTAAGTGTACAGTACCTGTGGGGTGTAAAGGAGGTGTTGGGGTTTCTGGAGAGGTGTTGGTTTGGAGTCGTGCCCAGACTTTCACACAGTCTGCACACGCACAGGCCTGGGAGTCTCGCTGGCTAAATGTGGTGGACCGCGACTGCTAATAGCGGGGAAGGGCACCTGTCGCGCGCGGACGGCGGGCCCGCTCTATTCTGGTGGGTTTTGAATCGGGTCTCAGGTTCGCCCCGTCCCGCTGGAGCCTGGGGGGTCATTTTAGGAAGCACACTGTGTGAATGTGGAGCATTTAATTTAGCTCTGCATACTGGGGCAAAGGGTACGAGAGAGCTTGGACTGGGGTGTGTGTGTGTGCGTGTGTGTGTGTGCGTGCGTTTTCTTTGATGTACAATGCTGTATTAGTTTATGTTTTCTGCAGTATGAGATCGTTTGCAGGCAGGCAGCTCTTGTCAGAGTGATATGGAAGGAATATGGTTTTATTGTAGACGATAGTTTGAAAGGAAGAGCAGGATAAGATGGGAATGTTATAGGTGTGTGCTGGCGTGATTGGCGCTTGTCGGAGATTGTCTCTGAGTAACATTGTATCGCTCTCTTCCATAGTTACCTGGTTTCTATTTCATTAACCCCAATCATTTATATTTTCTGACTGCATTCCTGGATAACATGAAATACATAGTGTTGAGATGAAACCTGTGTATTTTGGTCCATTCTATAAGTGAACTGAAGAATCGGTGGTGCAGCTAATTAACTAATTGAGCCAGGGAAATTGGGGGAAACACAAAATGTCCGGCCCCTCAGGAATGGAGTAGCTGGCCTGGCGCAGATCCCCTCTCGCCTGTCAGTTTCCTTCTCTGCGGGCCGCAGGCCTGTAATTGCCTCTGTGCTCATTACCCCCTCTGCTCTGGAAAGCCCTATGGAAACCATCTCTGCAGAATCATCATCCTCCGTGCTCTCACAGTACCATACATCACACCACATTTACACAATTTACACTATTTATTTGATTATATATATATCAAAATACAAATTCCTGCAGATTTCAAATATTGAAATACATGTTTACAGTTTTCAAAGAATTTTGCTGTGTATACTGTATTACAGTATATGCCGTTTCCTTTTGGAGTTTCACCTTATTTTTTGCATCACTAGTTGTTTAATGTTTTAAATTTTAAATGTTTAATTTACCCTAAAAATGACAGAAATGATCCTATTCTCTTCCTTTTTACATCACAGTTTGCATTGAATCAGTCTGACTTCAGATCTGTTTCAGTTTCACATTGTGAAACCAAGTACTAACTGAGGGTTTCTGCTCTCCTTTGTACAACATCGTACATGGCAGGGAATGTTGATCCTTAAGCACCATGACGTATACGCCTCAGTCCAACATGCAATCAAACGCCCAGTTTTCAAACTTTGAGATTACACTCTTTAGAGTTCAACAGACAGCTTTGCAAAATAACATATTCAATTATCTGTAAAGAAATAAAAGGGCTTGGGCCATCATTTTTCACATCTAAACTTTTGGCTTCGTCACATAATTGGATCTTTCAGAAAACACACTTAAAATGCTAAGTGATAAACAATGAAGCAGATGGACAGAGTTCTGGTGCTGGCGGAACATTCCTGGAAAGTTCCAAACGTAAATTTGTTTAAACATCCATTTCCTGGATGTGCCTCGAACATTATTTGCCTAGAGGGTTTTTTTGTGTAACTTTGACAGAACTTTTTTGAACAATAAAATGTTCCCAGGCATCATAACACTATCTCCCAAATGAAACTGGAATCCAGCTGAAATTCTCCCCACTTTCCTGGGAATGTTTTGTATTAGCTGGGTTGCTGAGAGCAGACGGAGCACACGCAGGCTAGCTGAGCTCGTTTGTTGTCAGGCTAATGTCCTGGGGACAGGGCACTGAAGTGGCTGATGGTCCATAACTGAATTCCACCCATGCCAGGGTTGGCTTGTGCCAGTCACCCCACTGGCACCACACCCTTGGCAGTTACACATCACACACGGGGAGACGGTTTTGCATGGCACGGTCGCCCCTCTCTCAAAGCTTGCTCATGAAACACACCTGTATACTTTACTAAGGACAGCTTTGCCACTATCATTATCACTGTCCAATGCTTCATCTGCTCAGACACCACAGGCAGGTATCCGCCGGCAACCAGCCCGGCCTGTGTCGCTATGGGCGGACTTTGGAGTGTTGCTATGGATGGAAGAGGAACAGTAAAGGACACTGTGAAGGTAAGAACCCAGGAGTCCATGGGCTTATTAAGTCATAGTGGGGTTTTCCTATGGTTAACTAATGTTCTTTTCACAGTCTTGTGGTATTTTGAATACATTCATTTGTAACAGAGCCACGAAACATACTATGATAAAAAAAAATGCATAGGAAAAAATGTGAAGGAAAACTCCTGTGAAGCCAGTCAGATGTTGTATTTAATTGTTTGTCAGAAATGATTTCTCATCTCACCCTAATCCACTACCCCTGCTGCCTTTCCATGGGAAGCTCGCGTTTTTTTTCCTCACAAAGCATCGTTTCCAACAACCTTTCAAATATGAACCTGACATACGTTCCCCACTTCCTATATGGTATGTGGAATGTAATAGTAATGTAACGCACCACCTATACCCTTAAAAGCCTGTCTTAAGGTCGGGTCCTGAAGGGCCCAGGCCGTGTTTTTGGCTTCATGTCAATCAGCAGTGGAACTTAGGCCTTTTTAGTGAGGTTTGGGGCCCTTTGCCTTAAATTAAGCCCTTAAGTGCTGAAACACAGAGAACAGCAGCAGATGCCATGGCCCTGTGGGGCCAGGCCTAAAAGCAGGGCAAAAAGCGTCTCTCTGGGGACAGAGGAGCTCCACAGTCTGGAATCCAGCCCTCAAAGTGCATGTGACACCCCCCTGGCTCAGCCAATAGATTATCTCCCTCCCCCCATCAGACTGTCTGATTGGCTACACATTTCTGTGTGTTTCCCTACCCCCTTGGATCTCCCAGGTAGTCCCTGAGAATTGAGGTCTCATTTCTCATACCCCATTAATGAAAGGTTATGTAAATAAAAAGAGACCCCCCTTCAGCAATCAGGACCTGCCTGACCTGTGTTCCCTGCTTTAGGTTCGCTTTTGGTCTGGATGTGGTCTGCTTATGGTCTACCTGTGGCAGTTGGACAGGATGTGCACTCTTCTAGCCCTCTGTGAGAGAAGCTGCTTTTATTTTAGTGGGGCTGTAAAAATACAGCCTCTTGTGTCTCTCCAATAAAACCTTCCAGAAAACTAGAAAAAAATCCTGATTATGACATAACATTAGAAATGTTTTAGCCACACAATGATTTAAATACATGGGAAACCGTTTCACTGGCGCTAAAAGACTAAGAGAACACAGGATTGGTTGAGGTAGTTCATTTCCTCCAATCACAAATCATGTCTCATCGAAATTGCATGGGCAAAGCTTTTAACATATGCTAAAGGCTTTGATAAAGCTGGTCCAGAGTACACGACTGATGAAGCAAGTTTTCTATTTATATGAGACCTTTCAGACTGTGTTGGTGTTGGCTTGTGGAAATGAGTGGGCATTCCAAACTGGCAGAAATGGGGGAATCCTTTTTTTTTTTAACAAAAATGAAGTTTACACATGTCTACAGGGTTTTTTGTTTTCAGTGATGAATATGTGCTAGTGTGTGCCTGTCTGAATTGACACAGGGCATCGAGTCAGTTCACTGATGATAACCTGGGCTGTCGCTGTTTGTGAATGAAGGGAAATGGGGACAAACAGACTGTGCGAGACAGAGTGCGCCCGAACACAAGTGAATAAACAAACGTCATGAGCGCAGACAGACAGCAAGTGTCCCATGAGCTTTCCCGTTTTTTTCAGCCAAAAATAAAAAGGACACAAAATGACATACAGACATAAAAACCTGGCCTTGACTTTGAGAAATATGGGCTTCTACTTTATGCCAGTGAACCTGCCGACCTCAGTCTGAAACGCTGTTGCCGCGGGTGATTTTTTTTAAAAAATTATTTTTTCCTCTCGCTGAATGTTTTCCCAGCTCAGTGTGAACATGGCTGCAAACATGGAGAATGTGTGGGGCCCAACAGATGCAAATGCTTCCCAGGGTACACTGGGAAAACATGCAATCAAGGTCAGTGGTGGGAATGAAAGGGTTAACTCTGGGGAAGCTTTTTCTAAGCAGGTATCCTCTGTATGTTAAAGCAGTGAGGGTGGGCAAGCCAGCTGGAGGAGAACACTAAGACCCAATCTCTCTCTCTCTCTCTCTCTCTCTCTCTCTCTCTCCCCTCTCTCTCTCTCTCTCTCTCTCTCTCTCTCTCTCTCTCTCTACGCACCAGCTGGATCAGGGTCTTCCTCGCTGTGAGGAAAAAGGAAAGTCATCTCTATCAATCTGTCTCTTCCTCCCTCCCTCTCTCTCTCTTCTCTTTCCCTCTCCCTCATTCCCTCCCTCTCTGTCTTTCTCTCTCTTGCTCTATCCTTTTCTGTCCATGCATCACCTGGACCAGGGAACCTGTCTCCATCACTTTCTCTCTCTCTTTCTTTTGCTCTCTTTCCCTCTTCCTCAATCCCTTCCTCTCTCTCTCTCTCTCTCTCTCCCTCTCCATGCTCCAGCTGGACCAGGGAACCCATCTCTATCCCTCTCTCTCTCTCTCTCTCTCTCCCTCTCCTTCCCTCTCCCTGTCCTCACCAGCTGGCTCTGGTCCTCCTGCTCTCTGTGAAAGCCATCATTATTACCTTCTCTGTGGTTTTATGGTTCCTGCTTCTGTAATCTGCACCAAGTCATAGATAGGCCTGCCCTTAGCTCAAAAGGGACTGGGGAGATATATTTATATATCGAATATTATACTGAACAGACAAAGCATTCATACACAAGTCTGTACAAGAAATAAATATTTCCTCGATGGCTTTGCTGGGGAGACTGTCGAACAAGAAACTGAAGTAGAGAGCAGGAAGCAAATAGTTTGTGAGAATAGGTAACCCTTCAACAAGGCAGGCCAGAATGCAGTCAGACAAGAGTTTACAAACAGGAGTTGACAAAGGGGTTTATCATGTAAGGGATGTGCAGCTGTTGTGGAATAAATTGTAAAAGGCTGGTCACAAGGCAAAGCCGAGCCATTAACCAGTTTCAAGTTGATTGTTTTGATTCAGTTGCACAGGATGGTGTGGTTTGTATTGAGTGTTCCCCCATAACAGCAAAACCGTGCAAAACCATGTAACTGTATTTTACACAGATCTGAATGAATGTGGACTGAAGCCCCGCCCATGTGAACACCGCTGTATGAACACATATGGGAGCTATAAGTGCTACTGCCTGAATGGGTACACCCTCACACTGGACGGATCCTGCTCCAGTGAGTATGGGGGGGGCAGGGGACCAATCAGGGCTTTCAATGTGAGGGGGGACCAATCAGGGCTTTCAATGTGAGGGGGGACCAATCAGGGCTTTCAATGTGAAGGGGGGACCAATCAGGGCTTTCAATGTGAGTTTGTGGTAGGAACAGGGGACCAAAGAGTGCGTTCATTGCAAGTGTGTGGCATGAGAAGGGAGCCAATGAGTGTTTTTAATGCAAGTGTGTGGCATGAGGAGGGAACCAATCAGTGATTTCAATGTGAAGGTGTTAAAGGAATAGAGGACCAATCAGTGCTGATCTCTCTTTTTGTAATCAGTGGGTGGGAGAGGCAAAGGCTAACCAGACTGGAAAAAAAAAGTATTTTATGTATTATTTTATGCATGTGTCCTTCACTTGAAGTATGCATTTTATCTAAACACATAAACAGATATACTTTTTAAAACTTAAAAAATCTTGGCTCTGTTCCGATACTTTTAAAACCTTGTAAATCTGGGAATAGTTTTGCCAAGTTGCTGTTATTTGTTATATGGCATGATTGAATCCAGACGCAAATAAGGTGGTGACAAATATTATTGAGCCGTTTATCCAGATAGCACAACTTTATGGGAAAGATCTGATGGAAGGGAATTCTGGGAGGCTGAGGCGGTGTTTCTAGGAGACTGAGGGGGTGTTTCTGGAATATTGAGAGGCCATAGCTTGGCCAATGTTTGGGAACCAAAAGCTAATAAAGATATCAGGGTCTTTCAATATCAAATGCATTCACAGTGCATCCAGCCATTCACTATTATCCAAAGTGATTTACAAAAGTGAGCACAAACAGGTCTGGAAGCAGAGACACTACCGAGCTGTTAGCATCACAACCAACAGCACTAGCGGCATAATAACATATCATTAAGGGTTAAATTCAGGCCTGAGCCGCACTCTGCACTCTGCTTCAGTGTTTTTTCTGTGTAAACACTGGGCTTTTGAGAGTCTGTCATTAAGAATAAAATGGACTTCAGAGGTGCACAGTTTAGGTCTGCTTTCAGCCCTAAATGTCACGGCAGCATAAGTATAATGAATAAAAAGGTGCTGAGAGAGAGTCCTATTCCCAGGAGATTTACACCATTCCCAGGCATGCTGGAGCTGAGGATTAACATGAAAGAGATTCCTGAAGCTTCCTAGAGACCTGGGCTCTGTGGTTATCTGCAGACCCTATAAGATGTAAGATGTTCCTCTCACTAAGTGAGATTCCAGGTTTAGCACTGAGGAAAAGTTAACTTTCTTCTCTTTTAAACTTCTCAATAAAACATTTGTAATTGGTAAACGGAATCCTTCCGTTGTCTTTCTGTAAGTTTTAAAAATTACTGTTTTCCAACATGTTTCTATGGAAGGTCAAGTCTCACTGTTATGTCCGATTGGTAGGTGTTGCTAGGTTTGGTAAACATTGTGGACTGTAGTGGAGAGCTCTTAGCTGTCCTCTCACACTCGCTCTGTGGTCTGCAGACTCCAGGACATGTGCCCTGGCGCACTGCCAGTACGGCTGTGAGGAGGTGCTGGGGGAGACCCGCTGTGTCTGCCCGTCCAAGGGCCTCAAGCTGGGGCTGGACCAGCGCACATGTGTGGGTGAGCGCACCTGCTTCCGACCTCTGACCTCTGAACTTTCACCCTCTGACTCTGGCCTCTTCTAGTCCTGCATTAAAATGTTCGGCCTCCATCTCTTGGCGCTGATTTCATTAAAATGGGTGTGACAGTAATTGTGTTGACTTATTTAAGAATAATGTGACAACAGGAAGGAGAGCATCTTGACAAGATCAAGATCTGTCTTTAAAATTGGTCAAATTACTTTAAGATTGAATTCATTGACATTAATTATATCAGACATATTATTGTGGACTTATATGAATGCTCCTTATCAGCAACCATTTTTGATTATCACCCCCAAAAAACATTGGTGGTGAGCGAAAAAAGATTAATCATTTGCTCTAATGTATAATAAAATTTCCTATCATTCACCATGCTAAACGCATATCAGGTGAAACCTTGACATCATGGTACATGGAGGCTTTTTATTTTTCTTAAATTCCACACCCAGTTCAGACTCCAGAACCCAATGATGTAAGTTAATTATGCAATCACCTGGTTTCACTGATCAATAGGTGCTGAATAACAAAATCCGGCGCACACTGCAGGCCTTCAGGACCAGGAACGAAGACCACGGACTTAGCATAACAATGCATACATTTAAGGACAGACAGCTATCATGCATGATCAAAGGGGTCATCTCTCTCAGCCATCTCTATAAAGAATCCATTCTTCACTGCCGTTTCACCCTTAGGCCCGTCTCATGAGTGTAAAACTGTCTGCAGTCTGTGACAGAGAGGTTGTTTCTCCCCATGGGGCTGCAGAGGCCGAACGAGCACCAGCAGGCTGTCTGTCAAAAATAACAGCTCTGTGGTGCGTCACATGGGAGACACAGACATATCCCAGGGGATCATGGGAGACACAGACATATCCCAGGGGATCATGGGAGACACACACATGGGAGACACACACACACACCCCAGGGGATCATGGGAGACACACACATACCCCAGGGGATCATGGGAGACACACACATACCCCAGGGGATCATGGGAGACACACACATACCCCAGGGGATCATGGGAGACACACACATACCCCAGGGGATCATGGGAGACACACACATACCCCAGGGATCATGGGGATCCCAGGGGATCATGGGAGACACACACATATCCCAGGGGATCATGGGAGACACACACACACATATATGAGAACCATGTATAATAGAGATTATATAAAATTAATACGTCATTGAAAAACAGCCATTAAAGGATGAGTTTTGATTTTTGAATGAGCGTAGACACCATTTAATGGTATTGTATTACAGCAATGGCTACCTGATAAGATAACTCTCAATGGTAACTCCATTAAATAACACTCTTTGTTTAATACACCAAAGAGGTGAACTGCAGCAGCTCCTCTGTGTGTTTATGTGTGTTATATTTATGGGCGTATTTTTCAAATAATTTGCATGATATACAGTGCAATTTACAGACACTGCCTCCTTCCCCAGGATGGAATTTATCAGAGTACATATCCATAAATCTCCCTGTCATATTTTGATTTATAACTGAGCAAAATTCTCATAATTACACCACAGATATTGACGAATGTGCTTCCGGAAAGAATCTCTGCCCCTTCAACAGAAGATGCGTCAACACTTTTGGCAGCTACTACTGCAAATGCCAGACTGGCTATGATCTGAAGTACATTAATGGCAGATATGACTGTGAAGGTAAGGTATGCTCTTGTTGTTTATATGTATTTTTTCTACTGTTATTACTATTATTGCAATTACCACCATTATTAGCATGTCGTTACTGTACTGGCACTTGTAGTTATTAATCATAATTCAATGTTATAAGGAATTTAAAGTGTGCTGTTTCAGTTTCAGTTTTTCAGAGGTGGTTTTCTGAGGGCTTGCTTTAGAGTTTACTGAAATGCTTTTTTATAGATCAGAATTCCCACAGAACATCCAGAGCAGCGGTAGCCGACCCTGGTGCGTAAGAGCTATATGGTGTGCGGATTCTTGTTGTTTCTTTTCACTTCAATGATCAATCAGCAGAGTTGGGTGCACAGTTAACCCCCTAGTATCATGGGTCTGAAGTGACTGAAATCAGATGTTTAAGATGAAAACCAAAAGCAGCCACACCCTATAGCCCTGTAGCGCCAGGGCTGGCTACCCCTGGTACCCTGCGGCAGCAGTAAAGACTGGGGCCAGGCCCTGCTGTGCTTTCAGACATCGACGAATGCGTGAGTGGGACCCACAAGTGCAGCCCCAACGCAGTCTGCCTCAACACGCAGGGGTCCTACAAGTGCAAGTGCAAGCAGGGCTACAGAGGGAGTGGGACCGAGTGCTCCGGTAAGACAAACACGGAGGGCAAGGGGGGACACGGGGCCGAACACGGGGCCGATGATGTCATCATTATAAGACCTTCGCCTTTGACATGCACGGTGAGAGGGGTGTGGATCTTAGAAACTCCCACTTCAATTCAGAACTTCAATTCCGTTTGTGAGCTAAACGAGTTTGTGCTGTCTAGTTTGTTAATTTTGATAAGTAGTGTCCTTCAGCTACAGTGTCAAGACATATCTCTTTGTACAGTTATGCTGGTATGCTGCTTTTTTTGCATTTTTGTGTGGTTACCTTTCGTATTGTTGTTTAAAGTCAATAAGGCGTACTTACAGTAATACTTCTGGGTTTTCACCAGTTCTGACTACTGGTAAAAACCTGGAAGTATTCAGCTCTGAATGACTGAGGTTCTACTGTATTCAAGATTTCAAAAGTGAAGTGATATTTTTGTGTTTATTTGGAGAAAAGATGAGGGGGGAAAGAAAAAAAAACCCAGACAGACTTTGTAGTAAGGACCTGGCCACGTATTTCATTCGTGCTCTCAGAAACTGTTGGTGAATTTGAGCGCTGCCAAAGCCAGCTTCCCGTTTCCAGGTCTGCGCAGACCGCAGATGCTGCTGCGGGAGACCTCGATTGAAATTCCACCTGTGTAAATATCTGCTATTGTATGAAACTGTGTCAACAACCTGACGGAGGGAGGAAAGGAGGAGCGGAAAGAGGAAAGGCACGGTGCGCTCCGCCAGGACAGCTGGCCGGGGCGCGAGCCTGTCCAATAGGAGCTGCTCGTTTTTTCAGCAGGGTAAAACAGGCCAGGGAACTCTGTGTCCTCTCTTTTCTGTAGTCAAGCCATTCTATCAAAGTTCAAAGGACGGAGACAAGGGCGGCGTGGAGGAGACTCGCAACGGTGAGATGCCGCTGAACGATCGAGAGGCTTTTTCGGCTTTAGCTACGCACCACTCGCCCACGCCTGCACAGGCACGCCCTTGAGATAATAAAACAAGAATAAGATCTTAATAGTGGAAAACAGAGAGGTGTTCCACCAATCACGGAGCATGTTGCTATCAACCATTAGAGCAGTGCCAAAGGTAACTGGTTGATACTATTTCCTGGGGAATTTTTTTATTGGGCACTTATCAACATACCCTGTGATTGGTGGAGTTCCTTCACTCTGTGATGTCACACCGGTCTGTACGTTGTGATGGCTGGCACAGCACTGGCACAGCACTGGCACAGCAGTGGCAGAGCCCTGACCATCCTCACTTTTTACCCTCACCTCCCACAAATTCTGCCCACGACACTTTTACCTGCAGCTTGCTTTGAGCGGAGGCAATCAAGCCACACACAGTGGCAGATTAAAGATTTTACACTGTCACACCTAAACTGCCAAATTGCCTTGAACTTGTTTTTGATTGTTTTGTGCAATGAAAAAATGCAGGAGTTTCAGCAAGGCATTGAAGACCATCAGCAAAAGAATTCCTTTTTACTGTTCTACATTGTAAGCATATGGGCTTCCAATATGGTGAAGTCAATGTAATCATAAGAAGGAAATGTAGCACTAAATAATGTGTACTTTAATGTTTGCAACATCTCTAAGGCCTGAGTAATGCCACTGCACTGCAATTCTTTACATTTAAACCGGCTTTAAACTGCCGCAGTATTTGACAATACAAAACACTCAAAAATGGCTAAAGGCAATTTTCAGCGAAGGGCAGCTGCCTCCTCTGCTTTAAGCTAACAGGCTTGCGCTGTTTGACCCACTCGGCAGCATGTGAAATCGCACCAGTCTGCTAGCTCTGGAATCCCAGCTATGTGTGTTATCATATGAGATAATAAGATAATGGTGGCTATGCTAATGTAACTGATAAAGATGAGAGGCCATGCTAATGCTACACATGCCCTACAGGTAGATCTGCACTCATGCCTAAATAAATACAGGTGAAGTTATACATTTACCTGTGCAGTACAGATATGTACTAGTAGTCATTGTAGTTGTAGCAGCAGCAGCTATGTCTTTGTAATCAAGACTGACATAAAAATGAATGACCACATACATTGCTGAGGGGGAAAAAATCAGCAACAAAAATTGAAAAGTGAGTCGTCTATACTTTTGGAATGAATCGTTTCTTGTGTTTTTCAAATAATGACATAAAACTGGATTGAAAAGAGTAGGGATTTCCGCATACTCAGAGCCCAAACGGTACACCTGTGTCACCCTGGAGATCCAAGTCACCTGGGAAACCTCTCCACAGGTGACCTCAAAAGCACTTCACAACGATTGAAAGATAGAAAGTGAAGTTTTTCAGTCAGGCGGTTAGTATATTTTCTAAAGGAACTACTGTGGCTTTCCTGTTCTCCTTTAACACCTTGATCACTAGCAGCATGAGACAAAAGGATTGCTGACAGGCTCGAGGCAAACAGCAGACAGGAATGCAGGGGAAGGACAGGGCAAGGCGACGTGGGCGAGCATGGACACTGCGTGACTGCGCCTCACCTGCTTAATGCGCCATGTCCGCACGCGTCACCTGCGACACAGCACATACCTAAGAGCCTGACGGAGTACCCAGCGCAGCTCAAAATGGCTGAACTGAAGAGCGCAGCAGGCTCAATGGCTGCAGACTCAAAATGGAGCATTTAAATAGAGAAGGGAAATGGATGCACTCTAAAAAATACTTCTTTTCTCATCAGTTTTACATCTGTGTAATAGAGCGCTGGAGTAAATAATGGATGATGCTTTGGCCTGGGTTTTTGGGAAGTACTTGTAAGAAAATAATGAAAATACATATAGTTTGCACTTTGATGAAGGTCTTGCTTCGGAACACCAGCAAACATTGTTTTTGCAGTATGAAGTTATTAAATGGTTTTTTTTCCATTTTATGAATTATTTTGCTCCTCTTGAACCTATATCCAAGCATTATCATTTGTCCAGATGTCTGCCTTTTAACAAAAACAAATGAGAAATTAAACATGATCGGTTTTAGATGATAGTCTTTTCTGGAGCGCGTCCATTTCCTTCTCTTGAGGCAAATGCACGTGCACACTGAAGGACATTACATTCTGCCGTGGATCATTTTTACGGTCCCCTGTGGGACCCCTGCTTTATCCGTCCCTTGTTTCCGTAGCCATCCCCAACCCCCCTCTGAAGACTCCCCGGATTCTGGGAGGCAGCAAGCTGGACAGGGAGCTGATCAAGAACGCCATCGTCCGTCCAGCGGCCACCGCACCTCCAACGAAGGTGAGAGAGCAGCCGTTCGACTACGATGGAGAGGTGTACATTGGGAACCCGGGATGGACGAGGAGCAGGAAACCCTGCCTGAGGAAGAGGAGGAAGAGGGAGGAGGAGGAGGAGGAGGAGGAGGAAGAGGAGACCCAGAACAAGATCGACAATAAGGAGACGAGTCGAAGAGGAGACGTCTTTGGTGAGTCATTTTTCCTCTTACTTCCTTCTATTTCCCTCAGGTCTCAGACTCATAACTATGACATCATAAGTATGAGCCCAAGTGGATGTAACACTGCCCAGCCCCAGAGGATAAACGGTCAGTTACTACTTCTGACCAAGCCTACAATTCAGTACAGTTAGCAATGAAAACCATAGAATGCCCAAGCAAGCCAAATCTACCCTCAGTAGCACACTGGAGAACTCCTAAGCCTAGCAGTGTCAACATTTTGCATATCCGTGGTACTTTACAACCTCAAAGGCATTCATTAGTGGGCCATAATAACATAAATTATATGTAGACTGTAGTTATTTGTACTCTTTAAAACGAAGTGCTAATTTGTATCCAAATTCTAAATCCACAGTGGATTCAAACTAGCAGAGCCTGGAGCCCATTCACAGGCAGTAATAAAGCTATGCTGTGCTGTAAGCTTGGTGATAGGGGCTAGCTTGTGGCTGTCTGTGCTTGGGTTTGTTTGCTGTGGGCTCTGTGCAAACAGATGGAGGTGATTGGCCGTTTTAGCAGCCATCAGGGCAGTGTTAGCGATGCTAGTGCTATGCATGTGCAGCTGATAACTCTCAAAGGCTTGCAGTGTGTGACATTGGCATATAGACTGGGCACAGCAGGAAGAGAGGCACAGGGATTATGATATAAGGTGTAATGAGTGAGAGAGAGAGAGAGAGAGAGAGAAATTGAAATTGAAGTGAAAAAGTGTGAAGGAGTTTTAACCCACTCTTACTGGGACGTTACAATACACATCTTTAACTATTTAACATATTTTTGAACCAAAGGTGGGAGATAGAAAGAGATGGGGGTTTTCGAGAGAGAACATTCTTATTTCATAAGATCTTTGTTCTTAAATCAGACATATCCCGAAGCGATGTGCCCGTTGCAGTCGTTAATCTGGGGCTGTGGGTAAGAGACTGGTCTGAACGGGCTCTGCAGCCTGCTGGAGTCATTACCAGCTCCTATGATCTTGTGCAAGATGATGAAACACGGCAACGTTTTCGCTGAAGATCTTGGCTCCGGGCCTGGAGACAGGACCCCCCGATGGGAGCAGAGGGGTTCAGCTCGGTCCTGCAGGAGACTCTGAGACAGTAACGAGCTGCCATCGCTGTCTCTCTCTCTGTCCTGCTCTCTGTGTTTTCGCCGGCGGGCTCTGATCTTTATCGTTTCGAGAGTCTGACAGTGGGCTCAGGTTTCCTCGTAGCTCAGGAAGCAGGCGGAGACAGGCCCCAAAACGGCGTCAGCGCCGAGCTCAGGGGAGGAATTCCGCTCAGCCTAAGCATGGCTCCCCAGGGCTCAGCACAAATCTCCCAGAATCCTCTGCTCCTGGGACACCGGTGGGGGTGGGGTGGGGGTGGCAGAGTAGCCTTTTATTATCGTCCCCTGAAAACAGCTGGTGGCCATCACGCCTGGCGTCACGCTACATCTTTCATCACCTTTAAAAATCTCCACACTAACACCCATCCACTGCTGGAGAGGGATCAATTAGCCCAGCCAGGGTACATCTGGTCTGTCAGGGGTTCACTTAAACAAATCCCACACCCCCACCCCCCTGTCCATGATCCATCATGTTCAAACATAAACGACAGGCAGACAAGTCTACGCCTGCAAACGGAAAGCTTGTGTCTTGTTTGTTTTTGAGCGTAAACCCCGCTCTAAACGTATAAGCACAGGTGTATGAGCAGCCGTTTCTGTTCAGTGAACATTGCATTATTTTCACATTCTTGAGACACTGGCTCACATTTTCTTTACATGTCATCAGTATATAAAGCATGGCATATTGTCTGGAGCAATAAAGAAGCATTGTTGCTGTATTGCATTTTGCAGTAAAGCCATATTTATATAATATTCCTTCAGTGTAGCAAAGCATCCAGCAGCTGGGAGTTTGAGTTGAAGCCACACTATTACAGATTATAGCAGGGAGGGGTTTTAATCCCAATTGAGTCATTACAGTTTATGGCCAGAGAAGTCTGAATCCCCGCCACACTATTAGAGCCCATGGCTTGAGGTCTACATTGGCGGGTAAAAGCTGGCTCAGCTGCACTTTGGGAAAATAGGAGCAAAGCCGGTTAAACTCATCAGCTCATCATAGCTCTCTAGTGGCCTCTGCTGACCAACCAGACACCAGCTAGTTTGAGAACTGAACATGTTGACTTTGTGTTCCTCCAACATCATGCCAATATATCACTGTTGACATCGCGGTAGAGTGAAAAATAGCAAAAGCTAGTCATTAAGTGAATGGGAGGAGTCACATGTGACTCTAGTTCTTCTTGAGTCTGAAAATAGTGAAAAAATGCTGGGGGGGAATTTAAAATCTTTCCATTCCCCTTATTTGTCCATCAGCTGAGTGGTTCAGACACACGTAATTAAATATACTTAGCTCAGTGACATATGTTTATCTTCAAGATAAACACATTCACATGTGCTAAGGACAGCATGGTCTATCACACAGCTGAAGAAGCATAAACATCCCTAGCTCATCTGATACCAGCACTGGCTCACAGTTGTGCACTGCGTTATATATTTGCAAAAGTAAATCTCGTAAGCTAAATCTAAACATTTAATGCATAGCTGAGAACATGATGAAAATGTAATGCAGTTAAGTTCCTGAGGAAGAAATAACTGGAGCGTTGCCTTGTGAATAAGCTGCTGCCATGGTTTGAGAACCAAATAAAATCTGCATAGAAAGAGGAGACATCTCACACATCACTGAACAGCCATTGAGCTGAGGTGAGCCAACGCAATGTGTTAAAGAAAACGCAGACCCTTTAGTCACATATGGCATTCTTCGAGGTGAGTGTGATCTTCTTCAGATTCTCATTTAACACCTTGCTTCGTTCCAGTTGAGGATGAGGTCAATCCCATATATTTCTCTCCATCTGAAATATCTCAGCATTTGAATTTTGAGAATTTTTCCTTTTTTGTGTTAAGCAGTGTGTCAGCCCTTTTCCTCTCTATGTTGGTTTGAGCAGTTTAAGCAGCCTCTCCTTTGAAAGCCGTGATGGTCTGTGATGAAGACTCACTCTACACTGCCCTGTTCCCTCACCAGTTCCTGGAGAGTACCAGTCTGTGTTTGGGCCAATGACGGAGGTGAAGGATTTGCCTGTGGCTCTGGGACAAGAGGGTAATATAGCTTCCATGCTGTTTTGCTGTTATCATTTTATTCACCCTGGTCTGTTGATGGGTACTATTTATTGTTTTCTGAAAAACAAATGTAATTTTTAAACAATTTATGTGGTGCATGGGCTAAATCATTGGATTCTAGTTATGCATTCATAATTTTTCTTCGACTTCGTGTTTCAGAGTTTATCGTGGACTGCAGCTTTGACCAGGGAGCCTGTGATTGGGTGCAGGACAAGGAAGATGACTTTGATTGGAGGGAGGCTCACCATAGCGACGGTAGCTTTTTATTACACGTTTCTGATTATGAAATGGATTACAGGGTTCTGTGTGACCTGTCCATCTCCAGACTATCTGCAGATGAAACCCTATTGTGCCTGTTTAACATGCGTTTTCACATGACTATCCTGCTCCCCTCTGCATGCCTTGGTCTGGCTGGTACTCAGACTGCAAATCAGGAGAAGGAAATGGATTCACTCCAAAGTATACATATTGCTTTGTTTTCTAATTAGTTTCCAATGTGTGATCAAGCTGGATAGTACAATCGTGTTGGTATTGTAGGCCATTGTTTTTAAGAGTACATCCATTTCCTTTTCTTGATTTGAATTTGTTTTTATAAAATGATTGTCATCTACACCCAGTGAGCTTTTACCCAATTGCTTTCTTTCTATTGGCATTTAGAGAGATGTAGATGATTTTTCAGCATTACATCAAACTTAAATTGTAATCTTTTCTATATAAATGAATTAATTCAATAATGCATTATTAAATACATGACCAAATTGATTTCTGTTGGAAGCTGCGTGTGGGTGGGCCAGTAGGGGGAGCTCTTCATCTGAAATGAGAGGATACCGATGGCAGTGGGGGTCTCATGATACTAATATTGGTGGAGACAGGGAGGTACTTTACCATGGATGTCCTGTGCAGATGTTTTACCCAGACTCCTTAGTCTGGCCATGCCATCAGCTCCCGCAGTTTGTGAGATCTGCCTCTCTCACTTCCCCTCTTCCTGCTCTCTGCATGCTCATGATAAATGTGACTCTTTTTTTCATTTTAGGTATTCAGCGGGTGTTTAACAGTATTCCAGAGTGACGTGCATAGCTTACATTTTACAAACTATTGGTTTATACAGCCGCATATTTACTGAGGCAATTCAGTTTAAGGACCTGGTTCAAGGGTATGATTGCTGTACATGACCTTGGAAACAAACCTGCAACCTCTGCGTTACAAGCCCAGTTTAAAGCGAGTTCAGAGATGAGCTTGGTCTTCCCCCATCCTGTGGCTTTCGTGACATTGCTACTGAAACCTCCAGGAATATCTAGCTCAGAGGAGGACTGAACCCAGCTCCCTCACCTGAGTGTGCTGGTGTGCCCTGCCCCCTGGAGGCCAGATGTGGAATTGTCTCTGTGCATCTGGGACTATTACTGTTTTGTATGGTGTAGTCTGAATTCAGTTTCAGTTTGCTACAGTCACATATTTACCCCTGATAAAGCTCCAAAGCAAAACGATTCACCCCAGTCAACTTCCTGAACAGACATTTAGCCCCCAGTTACCTTTAATATTTAGCATGTCCTGAGCACTAGCACCCTAAAATGGCCTCAGAGTAGGAACAGGGGATGCTTTGGACAGTCTAAATACCTCCAGGAGCAGAACAGGCCAACATGGACCAGAAATGTGACAAGCTGCTGTCCCTCGTCTCTCCCCCACTGCAGGGAAAGAGCGCTACATGGCTGTGAGTGGCCCCCTGGGAAGGAGGAGGGGCGTGGCCAGGCTGACGCTGCTGCTTACTGAGCGTGTGCAGAAGGGAAGCTTCTGCCTCAGCTTCCGCTATCGGCTGGCAGGACGGCAGGTGGGGGCTCTGAGGGTGCTACTGGACAACACCGGGTTCCCAGTGTGGGAGCAGAGCCGCACCCCAAAACCGGACTGGCAGACCGAGTTTATCACTGTCGCCTGGCAACACGAGCCACCCAGATCGGTGAGGACCATGCTTACATACAATAATGCAATGCTGTTTGTGTGGACCCGCAGTGTAACCCTAAACAAAATTGTACCTAATTTCGAAATTGCTTTTGCACAGTTGCATAAGACATATGAAATATAAATTAGATCATAGATTAACTAGATTCCAGCCTCTGAACTCTATATATATTTCATTTATTAATATATATAGTTAAGGCATAACTCTTTGTAATATATTGTTTTTTTAGGAGCAAATTCCTTTGTGTACATATATCATGGGCATAGGGTTATGAGTCAGGATTTTGTCCATCAGCAGAGTGCTTAGCTTCGTCTCATTCCTCTGCCCCCCCAGGTGATCTTCGAGGCAGAGCGCAGCAGGGGATCGAGGGGAGAAATCGGCCTGGACAATGTGATCCTCACCTCTGGGTCCTGCCAGGAGGCCGAGCCAGTCATCTTTTAATCACCCCGACCTGGGCTGCTGTCTCAGACCCAGGTATCGCCAACGACACGCAGGACCAGCCGTCCAGAGTCCCCAAAAAGATATTAACAAAAACATTCGACAGTCAGAGGGTAGGCGAATGTTTACAGACACTTCACCGATAACTAAGGAAGAAATCCACACTGTACTGTAACTGAGATCTCATTGTCCTTTTGAATATTTGCCTAGCATTCAGTTGTAATGAACATCTGCACCTTGCTCTGAGCTAGATCCCTAACTTTCACAAAATGTTAAGTGCCTCTCATTAGATTTTACCAGATGTTTGATTATCTCTGTGTATTTTCAGCGGTTTTCATGAAAGTACACTTTGATAGCATCTTGATTCCTGTTTTGTTACCCACAAATGGGATTTCCCCAATTGTAATGATCCAAAGTGTGGTCCTGTAACTACGACAAGGAGCCTTTAATTCAATGTGCCTTTGAAAAATAAAGGTATCTCAGGTTCTCAATTATATACTTAAAGTAGACATTGTTTCTCTTGGCTGTCATTGGAAACAGTATTTTCATTGTTTTAATTTTTTTTTTGTGTCACTAACATGTAGCGCATGGTTAAGAGGTATTTGAAACATGTTCCACAGTGACCGGCTACATTACAAGAATTCTTGAGAAAATACATATATATGAATATTATTTTCATCCTGAAGTTTTACTTTGACAGTATTACCCATTTGTTTAAATATAGCAATGTTGTAACTATGCATACCTGTTGTAATTTATGCTTTCATACTGTATACAATAAACATGTTTGTTTTTAATGGGTGTCTTGCTTTTGTGTATGCATTGTAATGAGTACCTAAGTGTAGTCAAGCTGGAATTCAATGGTATAAAGTGATATTTGAAGGTTTGATATTTTATTATTTGAATACAGGTTTAATAAATACAGTACCGCAGCACATCAACAGGAAAATAATTCAGAGATTATTTTGAAAAGCTGTGATATCCAAAATTAGAAACAAATTAATTAATAATAATATACACTATAGGGAATCTATGCCCTTAATAAAGATGTCAAAAATAAAATGCTGACAAATGATTTAATTTTTTTCTTCTGTCGGTTGCTGTGTTTGTTTTACCCTCTGTATATGCAAACAAAACTGCTCAGATTCATTGGGAATACTACAGGCTTATATGGTCTTTCCTGGATCATGTGACCAGGGCAGCATGGCGAGCATGTGACTGTTTAATCTGCTACAGGGAATCCTCAGGCCCTGCGCTGAACTCCCATGAGCCTCCACTCAAAAAAAAGACAGACACACACACACACACACACACACACACACACACACACACACACACACACACACACACACACACACACACAAACACACACTCACACACACACACACACACACACACACACACACACACACACACACACACACACACACACACACACACACACACACACACACACACACACACACACAAACACAAACACACGATTGTGATGAATAAACTAAGCACAGTTTAACCAAAAATGAATGCATTTGCGTCTCCTGTCATGTTCTGCGATAAGGACATTAGACTGGCGTCCTCAGTGTTAGAGTTGTCTCTCAGTGCTGCCAATACCAGAGCCTGGTTCTAATACTGAGGTCGGTGCACAGACACGATATCCATACCCTGCTGTGTGAACGGTGGCAGCCCAGGGGCACTAAATGGATTAGTTCTGGGCTGGAACAGCCCAGGGTTCCTGTCCTTGAATTTTTTGTTACAGTGCCTTGCCTTCTGACCTGATTTGCATCATGCCACACTGAAAAAAAATGAAAGGAATTTCTCAACCCCTTTCAGGAATGCTGCCTTTTTCTTTTATCTTCATCCTTTGCTGAGTTAGTTCACTGCAGCTCATGTCTTTGTTAGCAGTGAGCTAACTCAGTTTCTATATGCCATTTCATACTGATTGGTATGATATAAACAAGCATTAAAATGTGCAGTTTTGCCTTTATTCTGGTTAAAAACTTACTTTGCTCGGTTTTTGATTAATCTTGTCTTGTTTTGAAGGTCATGATGCAGTCTATGAGAAGGCATGCTTGGTTTACTCCAGAGCCTGGCCATATTCAGCAGACTGACTCATTAAACCAGGGCCTGTTTGTCTCTGTTCTGCCGCATTAGTTCCCCCTGTCTCATATGTATGGTCTTTGTGTTCTCAAGTGGAAGTAGTGCACCGCAAAACTGCAGCACACTGAAACTATAACGAGATGTCCCGACAAAACCCACTTCCCTCTTTAACCCTTTACCTACACACTCACTTCTGCCCTCAGTCGTGAAATTGGAGTCACTTTCTGTGCATTTCTCAGGGCAAGTGCAGCTGATACTGGAAACTTTGGCACAGAGAACTTTGCCATGTTAACTTTTCAGGCAGTGCTAATGGCCTCTCCTGTCCACATTGCCTGTTAGATTAATCTGACAGATCATTGTGTGCAGTGTTCACATATGATGGTGGTACACAGGGAAAGGTGAGAACGGCTGTATGTTTTTCATGCTTGGTCCAAAATTGATTTCTGTATGTTGTGTCTGTGGTTGCCTGTTCACACCTGTTTTTCAATGAGTTGCATATCCCACTTCCGTCGGTTTAGACTGACACTATGTTTCTCCTAACTTTTGCTGAAGGTTTAATACCAGACCTGATGATCCGCTCTTTCAACAGGGTGTTTTGGGACTCCCACATGCATATTATGGGATATTATTTCGGAATTATAATGGAACTTTGGTGACAGGAGTAGACTGGAACATTTGCATTTGGACTGAATACTGGTGAAATCTATCACAGACAATATTTGGCTTTGATTTGGATAAATCAGATCTGTATTTGATTTCTTTCGGTTTATAACCCTCAATCATGACTAATACCGAAACATGACATGATAAAATTTTGAAATTAAATTGGGTATATGTTGTTGAAACAAATACAAGTGTAAATCGTGGCTTATGAGAAAGACTATACCTTTGTCAATAGAACACAGACCTTGATGGCATTGGTTACACCCTCTGTAGGTAGTTATGTGACAGGCAATGGCAGAAGTCTATTGTGCATTCCAGGGAACACCCTGTTTTGCAAATATGTTGTCCAACCCCATTTTCAAGACACATGCTGGGTGTGCAAGGTATGTGAATTTCAACCCGGAACAAGGCCATTTTATCTCAAACAACAGCAGGGTCATACTAACACAGAAACAATGTCAGTAAAATGGTATGTGAAAACCAGTCTCTCAACTGGTGTACGTCTACATGTTAGATGAGTGATTTCATAATCAGAAAGAGGATTAATTTCAAACCATTCTAAGAGATTATGATAATCATTATTTATTTCTGCTATAATGCAATACATTCAGTCTGACCTAGATATTGAAGTTAGGTGCTTCAATTTGCGTAAATCAGCTCAAATCTGTGAGGAATCTATTAGCGGTAGCCTGTGGACAAATTCACATCATGTTGTGATGTGGTCACTAAACACCACTGTGACAGACCAGCGGCAGTGACTCCTGCTCTGCGGACCGTTTGACTACCTGAGGGGAATGGTCGCACAAATGTCTAATGAGCCCGAAGGGAGCTGAAAGTCAATCAGTCGCACATATCAGTCTCGGAGTGAATGGCTTCAGCTTACACCCTCATGTAACATCTAAGAGGTTCGGACATGCTGACACTATCATTCATGCAACCTTTTTTGGATAGGGGAATTTCTATTGCGTGTCCTTTTCATTCAAATGTAGAAGGACAATTTGCTGAACGACCTCTGTGGGAAACAAAGGGGGTTTCCAACCAGTTAAAATGAAAAGTTTCCATCTTAAAACGTAAGCAAAAAAAAAAAAAAAAAAAAAAAAAAAACTTTGCTGGCCTGTAGAATTCTTGTTTTAGGCTAGTATCCAGTTCCTTATGTATGGTGTAACCAGACAGTACTGGTGAACAAAGACAAAGAGGACACAAGTGTCAGTCTGGATTTAGGAAGCTTGATGAGGTGTAAACAAGCGGTGACACTGCCGTTTGTCATAAAATGTTGTAGCCTACGGATTGATAATTTGTGACCTCCCTGCAGGTCTGCTCGCTCTTCCGCCTGCACCCTCTCCACCGGAGCGACGCTGGCGGTAGGAGGAGTGACTCTGAGACGGTCACATGAGCGGCAGCGGCGAATTGGGCCACCCTGACAACAGCGCAACGAAAACCGCAATGGGGCGCAGGGACTGAGCAAGATAAAGGCGACAAATATTAACATTGGATGTATGAAACAAAACTAATGTTAGAGCAGCACTGCTGTGGCACGGTTACCGACAAAAGGTAAGGCGCATTTTAAATTGTAGTCGAAGTGTGACAAGCGTGTTTCACTAGTTTTCGTTTGATTTTTGACATATCCTATAGAGACCATATTACTGTGTCGGTACTGTACAGTGATCTTTCTGTCTGGAAAAATATCGATAGGTAGCGAAAACTAGCCATACTTCTACTTGCACTAGACTCCCCTAGCAGTCTGCAGATAGTGCTATGCGAGCTAAATCGCCTGGTATATGACGGCGGAGAATGAGGTTTACTAGCTAGGAAGATAGTTGGCCTGTTTCAAAGTCCAAAACGAAAATCTAGCATATGTTATTCAACGAGCTGTATATTTCCTAACTTTACAACGTCAAAACTACCACGCACTAGCTAGCTAACGTTAGTAAACAGGAAAGATTTGCTTCATGAATGCATCTTAATGTTGCTTTGGTCAGACCTGCAAAACGTCGCTCGTATCAAACTACAGCATGAGAGACTACTGTTCGGCCATCTGTCAGAAAGACCTTTTTAAACACTGCTTTAGTTATCATGGCCTAATGTTTGCCAATAGGTAAGAATGTAGCTAGATAGAATAAGATAATCCGTATCGGTAGCTATCTAGGTTAGTAGATTGGAGACCAAAGTTAAACATTAGCTAGCAAACTAGCCAGCCCAGCACCCCTGTGGAAGCCAGATGCTAGCGTTAACATTAAAATGTTAACATGCTAGGAAGGCAGTGTTAGTTTTTTATTATAATGGTAGAAAGCAAACGTTAGTGAGAGGGCTGGGTGACTCGGGCTGGGTGAGCGCTTCAGGTGCGCAGTACAGCCTCAGATCACAGCCATCAGTTCGTGCTGTCAAACACGGGAAGCTAACCGCTATGCTAGCCTCATAAGGTTTGTTAAATATTTTGAGCAAACTTACCACTAAATATTGACTGCTTACGCATTCAGCTATTTATTTGCTTTCTTGTCAGTGTAAGCTACATTTATCTCATCTGAGTTTGGCTGGCATACTCTGTGCTCGGACACGATGCTAGTGACGTCAGGCTTACTATGCTAAAACTTGTGACCCGCAGGAGCCGGTCAGTAGCGCTAGCGCTAGCGGCACATGATCCTGACCCACCGCACAGGGCAGGCAGCGGGACCCGCAGGAGCCGGTCAGTAGCGCTAGCGCTAGCGGCACATGATCCTGACCCACCGCACAGGGCAGGCAGCGGGACCCGCAGGAGCCGGTCAGTAGCGCTAGCGCTAGCGGCACATGATCCTGACCCACCGCACAGGGCAGGCAGCGGGACCCGCAGGAGCCGGTCAGTAGCGCTAGCGCTAGCGGCACATGATCCTGACCCACCGCACAGGGCAGGCAGCGGGTCCCGCATGACGGCTCATCTCTGACACACACGCAGCTTTTATTCGCAGTCACCGTGCTTGACATTTCTGTGGTCAGAAAATGCTGTCATTAAGGTAGAGTCATGAGTTGAACAGACGTACATCCGCGCTTCGGAATGAAGCATTACATTGAAGAGCTTTTTCAGTGCTGGAGGAAGTCGATCAGCTGAGCGTTCACTATGCAGGCTGTTCCTGTTTGGTAACACTAGCCACGGGTGACGTTAGCTAATTAATTGGGTACGTGAAGGTTGTGTGTGTGTTATGAATTATTATTGCCATCTCTTACACCATGGATCTAGGGCAAAACGTAGCTTTCAGACCAGCCTACTCCTATTTTTGTGCATTCTCTACCTTCCAATGTAATTGAATGGTAACCAACACAAATAATTTTGCAGTGTTCCTCTGAAAGTTCAGTTTGTATTGGATGCTGACACACTTTGTGCAGTGTTTAGCCTGGCATGAGGGAATTTTACCATGGAATGTCCCTTCTTTTATATCAGCTGTAGGTTTGAAAGGAATAATAGAATTCTGAATCCACAATTGTACTGTGGACATCCCAATTAAATTTAATGTAGCCACAATGGACATTTCATATCTGCGGCCTAGTTGCAGATATCTGTAATTCCATTTTAGAGATCAACAACGGGCATTGTTCATGGTTCGGCCTCATAATCATATACATCTTCCAAATGAATGAGATGTTAGCATTTTAACATTTGCCTGAAGATAACCATGACCGCTAGAGTATATTGCCTAAGTAAAAGCATCCACAACCCAGATACATGTCTCTGATGCCATTGAAAATAAATAAAATGTAAAAATAAATAAACCCAGTAACTCAGTATCTGTTTGTTACAGATACCCAAATCTGCTGTATTTCAGTGCAAGAATGTCTTGTTAATCCCATGAGTATGATTTGTAATATGATTATAGACAGTGCAGTCTTAAAATCAAGTTTAGATTGATGTGTTCTGTTTAAATGTATTTTGTTAGTAATCTTCATTTTTCTGAATAGAAAAGTATGTGTTGAAACAACAACATGAGAAACAATTTCTTTGGTACCCTGGCACAGGGAACATGGCCTACATCTCTCACAGTATTTGCTAAGCAAATCGACTTTCTAGAGAGCAATAACTGTTATCGCTCTTCTGGTTTCTGCTTTGAATTTGCATTCTGGCCTTTACCGTTGGGCATCTGCTGTGTTTTATATCATCCTTTGGCAGGTGCTTGGATGTCTTTTTTTGTTGTTTTTATTAAATTGTGTGAACCACAGAGCACAGGTTTTTCTAAGCGCTTGTGCTGACTGATTAAAACAAACAAAGACTGATGTTTAAGCTGAACCAGATACCATGATTAGATCACTGCTCTCAGACAAGGTTGCCAGGTCTGTGACACAGGGTGAGTAATAAGAGGAATGCGACTTAAGTTTCACTCAGGAATTTCACAATAGTTAACTAACATTACTTCATCTGCAGCAGTGGCACGTGTCATATACATTAACTGTGGGACCTTGCAATGTTCTTGATAGAAGTCAGTATGGAAAATAGAATATTTGGTAAAATAATTTTCTCAGTGATGTCAGGGTGGGTGCATATAAAATTGAATGTGAAATCGCAAGACCACCACCAGCCAAGCAGACTTCAGTAGTATGCACACAATGGGATTCGTCATGAATGATCCTTCCCCAGTAGTTTACTCTACACTCACTTCTACCATTCAACAACACCATCCTACACTTGAGTCCCATGTTATTTCACCTGACTGTCTCTTCAAATTCGTTTAGAGCCATATTTAACTGTGGATAATCTCTCTGTTGTCCTATTTTTCTTCCAGGCTGTGAGTGATGGTGCACAGAGAACAATAAAGGTAAGCATGTCTTGCTCTTTGTTGCTTTATTGTGCCTCCTCAAGACAGGCATAAAATACAAGGATGGGACTGAATTTGTTTTGATTTAATTTTGTTGGCTGAGTGGGGCGGTTTTGCTGGAAGCTTTTTAAATAGTGGCTGAGCTCAGAGATGTAATGAGAATCACACTGCTCTCTCAAAGCGGAATAGCCTCTCTTACACTGGGAATTCAGCCGAAGTCACAGAGGTAGGATAATAGGCTTTGTGAAATGAAGATACTTTGGATACAGCCATCTTATTCATCATTTAGTACTATAGAGTTTTATTCAATCACAGCAACTTTCTACTGTCCTGATTTGTGCTTTTTAAGTAGTCATGTACTAAAATGCAGCGAGCCTTATGACATTGTAGGTGTGATATGTTCATAGTCTTGTGATGAATATGCTGAATTTCACTGGAACTGGGAAAGAGACAATTATACTGATGACAAGAAAGTTTTTAATAAATAATAATTTGTACAGACACAGTGCTGAGTGACTGCAGGCCATGTGGGCAAACTTGTGACCCTCAACCTCCAGATCATGTGATCATCCACAAGTCACATTCTTCTCATAAATCCAAAAATGGCTCTCAAGCTTCAGAAATTCAGACCCGCTCAGATATGGGTCTGTTTTCTGTAAATCTAAACCATCAGCAAAGGATGTTTATCAGATCATTTTTCATATTCTCATATATACACGCACAGTAGTGATAAAGCATAACACTGTCATTCAGTAAATAAAAGTTAGGGACACATTTTGACTGAATCTTGGCCATGGTATGTGGATTTACTTAAGTACTGTAAGTGCTGAAGCACACTGGGTCTCTGACTGATTGACTCGTTGAATGAATGGTTGATTGGTTGATTTATTGATTGATAGGCACTTTGTTTTTCAGACCGTTTCGGGGAAGAGCGAAGCATGGCGCAGCCGAAGTCGTCTCTGCTGAAGGTGATCCTGCTGGGTGACGGTGGGGTCGGGAAAAGCTCCCTCATGAACCGCTACGTCACCAACAAGTTCGACACGCACCTCTTCCACACCATCGGGGTGGAGTTCCTCAACAAGGAGCTGGAGGTGGACGGGCGGGTGGTGACCATGCAGATCTGGGACACGGCGGGCCAGGAGCGGTTCCGCAGCCTGCGCACGCCCTTCTATAGGGGGTCGGACTGCTGCCTGCTCACCTTCAGCCTGGACGACAGCCAGAGCTTCCTCAACCTGGCCAACTGGAAGAAGGAGTTCATCTACTACGCCGACGTCAAGGAGCCCGACAGCTTCCCCTTCGTGGTGCTGGGCAACAAGGTGGATGTGGGGGAGCGTCAGGTGACCAGCGAGGAGGCCCGGCAGTGGTGCCGTGACAACGGGGCCCACCCCTACTACGAGACCAGTGCCAAAGACGCCACAAACGTGGCGGCGGCTTTCGAGGAGGCCGTGAGACGTGTGTTGGCCACCGAAGACCGCGCTGATCACCTGATCCCCACCGACACCGTCAACCTGCACAGGAAGCCCCGCTCTGGCACCACCTGCTGTTGACTGCCTGCAACTGCAGGGGTTTCGCATCAGAGAAAATGACTCTGTGGAAACGGGGGGTTTTGTCTAAGTGAGCAGCATCCGGTGCGCTGGTCGATTGCTAACTTGCACAAGCAAGGATTTGTACATCTGGGACAAACGTCCACACGCTGTGTGAAGAGTGTGTTAATCTGCAGCCTTGTGGCATTAAAGACAGTCATGAAGAAGAGGTCTCGTCATCTATAAAACACTTGAGTCAGACTTTATGGTCTTAAGCATGAAATTCAGCCATTTTGGCTCTAACTTTATATGTATGATAATAAGCTGTGTGGTTTGTGTAACTCGTACCATAGCTGCACTCCTAATGATGGGGGAAACATGAGGATGTCTGAGATAGTTTGTTTCTATTTGAAACTTCCTGTTTCTGTCTTTTTTTTATTCCACCAGAGAAGCCAGGAAATAGAGTGCGGTGTGTCTGGAAACAGGATGGATCAGAGAACAACTTTCGCCTGTGATATGGATATTTTCTGGGGATAAAGATAAATTGTTAAACTCCAGATAACTGAGAGTATTTCTTCAAATATCCAGCAGCTGACTATGTGAAGAAATTATCGTACTAAGCATTTGTAGTTTGTAACACATGCACACATTATTATTTTTTCTAATAACAGCAATCAGTTTACATGGAATTTGAGGTTTGGAGGTGCCAAACTAAGAACATTGATTTTTTTTCTTAATTTATAATATAGCTAATTAACCTGTCAATGAAATTGACCGACGTAGTCATTTATACTGTCTGAGAGTCTTTTTTTGTTAAACCTCAGATATATGCTGGAACACTCAAAAAGCACTTACTAAAAGCACTAGCGTTTGCTACTTCATCATACCCAGCAGTGTGTCCCTTTCTGAAGCCGTGTCGGTGAGCGATGGTGAATGAACAGCGCTGCTGACCTTACAAGCCGCTCATTTGCTGTGCGAGTCACTGACCTTATGGTCTGTGTTGAAGTACAGACAGAAAGGCAGTAAGACACTATTTGGGGGAGGCATAATGTAGCCTGTTAGTTACAATTTTAACATCCTGTCATGTGGAAAATACTACTGTGGAGTTTTTCTAGCAAGAAACACGATAAATAAACACGTGAGGCAATAAAAAGTGTGGCTGCTAGCATGTGTGGGCAACTCTGCCTACAAAATGACCACTAATGTTCTCTTGCAGAAATCATTTTATATTACAGCTAATTCTAAAATGTCTGGTCTGTGTACCTGTCGTGAAGAGGAAGTAGTGTTTCAGAATGGAGAGAGTGGCTACAGAAATATGAGTGTTTGTTCCCTAAGCTGTGCTTCCAGGGTGAAAATTAGTATGTAAATGCTATATTTTTCCAATTGCAATATACATGTTTACTTTGCCTTAATCTAAGAATAGTGTAAACAGCTCCTAGTAATCATGGCACTTCATTTGTAATTAATTTTAAGGGTGTGTGTGGGGTGGGGGGTCAAGGGTTGACAGAGAGATTTATTCATATAGATTTATTCATACACTGTTCACTCTCAAGCCTGTCCTCAATATATTTCAGACACAATTATTCTGTTGCATTTATTATTGTAAGTTTACTCAACAGAACTTTTGCTGTAGCTTTCACTAGTAGCTGAAATCTCAGGAAACACTGGTCCCTTGAAAATTGTGTAATGAATTAGTGAAGATTTGTATAATATGTGACATAATGGTTTCAGTAGGCGAGAGAGACGTGCAGTTCAGAAGTGTGGGAAAGAGCAGCTAAATCAGGCTAAACCCCCAAACCTCATGCCTATGTAACTAAAGCAGGAATGGCTAAAACCGTGGAATAAACTCAGACATTTGATAACGCGTCGCCTTATTATACAATGGATTTTGTGGACGAAGGCGGGAAAAACACAAGTGAGATCAACAAAGGTTCTGTTGGGGAGATTAGGAGTGTTGATTGTTCTCATTTTTTCAGAAGCCATTTAGATCTTTGTAGTGTCAAATCATTTGTGAGTGAAAAGCGAAATGATGTTTTTAAGAAAATAAAACCTGGTCATGGAGCTTTCTCCGTGTAGAGTCCTTTTTCAAGTTTATAAATCATTTAAAAGGCTCATGTCTGAATTTATTTTATCTTATTGATTCTGGGTAAGTGGTTATGCAATTTTTTTTCCTGGAATTCTATTTTGTACATGATATGAGATCAGAGATTATCTTCATCCCTGACAGATGATGAAATGCCCTGAAATAAAATTAATCATCATGATTTCGCATCACCTCACAGTATATTATTGTGCGGCACTTTGACTGAGACTAGGTGTTAAATGAGTGTAATGTAGGCCAAACGGAAAGTTGTGAGTGGCTGTCTAGTGACATATTGGCTGCTGTATCCTGGACATCACAGATTCAGGTCAGATTAAGACCTGAATTCCTCAGTGGCAATTGGCCTCGTTGGCCCTGGATTAAGGTGGAGTTAAGCCGCCAGGTTGGCTCAGGGATAAGGCGGCTCTCATGCACCCTAATGTACAGAATGGTCACCTGCAGACGCTGTGCCCGAGGGCACACCTGATGGGTCTCAGGTGAAAATGAGCCTCCTACATTGAGTGCAGGTGACATACGATGATGGCTGAACACATGTACATTCAACAAACATTTATCCAGAGTGCTGTCCCTATCCATGTTCAAAGAACGTGTTTAAAGAAACTCAGTTAAAGTATGTTGCTAAATTGCTCAATTGCAGTGGCTTGCCTTGGAGTTGAACCTGCAACCTGAGTTAAAGCCACCTCATTGTTACTATTTTGCCTTACTTATGGTCATTGTTTTTATCACACATTATTCATTTATACACCTTATTCATACCTGTAACCTCTGCTGTGAAGTGAAGCCCTTATTAGTAGTAATGGAGTAGTATGTCCAGGCGTTTACATTCGCAGTGTCAGGAAACTGCTATGCACTAATGAGAACAGCAAGTAACAGATGTGCATATTTAATTAAAGGGATATACTTAACCCCCTTCCCACACAAGTGCAACACACCTCGTTCGTACTATAATATCCGCATTATTGTGTTGTGAATAGTGTGTGAAAACGTGTGGCCCAAATACATTTTCAAACGGAATCTGGGCCGCAGGGAGGAGTAGTTGAGAAACATTGCTAGAGCCTGTTAGAATGTTTTCACAGCCACTCCTGCACTATTTTTCATGTCCTGCAGGTGTCACTGTTGCACAGGGCAGTAACTGAAGAAGCAGCCCGTTCAGCTTGGTTGAGCAGCCCTTCTGTACGAGGGGCCTGCTCAGAACTGTTCACAAACACTCTGGGGAAAATAAATATAGCCAGGTACCTACCTGCTTTCAGATGTATGGATTTGATACATCCAGTTGTTCAAATAGGCCAGTCACCTTTAGTCCACACCCCCTCTTCCTGTCTAAATGTATTTGCTGTGAGTAAAGCAAAAGCTGACATCTAATAGATATTACCCTGAAAAACTACTGTCTCTGTTGTGACATAATTAGCTTCATTACACAACAACAAGGATGTCCCAGTTACTTCCACACTGTCAGTTGGTTTAGTAAAAAATGGACAACGATCCGAAATGAAGGGTGAGCGAGCTGAAGTCCCAGGGGGCATTGAGAGCCCTCAAATACACATGAAGTATCGGGAGATGAGGAAGCCCAGCCTTCCTCTCCATCAGCACGGTCTGAAGATTTTAACAGCGATCAGCTCTGAGGTAGGTGTTGAAACATCAGTTGTGTGTGTCCATAGTAACTCAGTGTGAACATTGCATTGAAAAAAGTCAGTGGCTTGTTGGCAGATTTTCAGAGACCCATGTATGGAGCACTCATGCTTGCACATGCTGGGCCAGGCCTGTATGGAAGTGATTTTGGGTCAGCCATATGTTTCTGAATTTTGAACATTGTAATGCCTTTCTCTATGTGAGTATGTTATAACTTATTGGAGACAAGCAAACATGTCATTTGGAATGTGTTACTTTCATTTTAAGTAGAAAAGCATATGTCCGTAAGGAGGTTAAAGTCCCTTTTGGATTGAATACAGCATATGTCCATAAAAAGGCTAAGTGAGTTAAATTGAATCCAGCCCATAGTGTGGTATATTCCTGACTGTGGCCCCAGGGGGAGTGCACTGGAGGCAGCGCAGGACAGCGACGCTCGCTGCCTGCTAATGCTGACCCTCCTGGCAGCGGACGCGGCTCCACAGAGGATGCTGGGAAAGGGGCTGGAGGCTGAGGGAGGCTGGGGGGACAGAGGGACTGAAGAGGCCCTTCTTCCCCCAGGGCAGAGTGCCAGGGCTTCACTCCCCCAGCATGGGGCACAATGCTCTTCCTGTCTGTGAATAGTCCCGGCATCAGTATGCCTCTCCTATCCTTAGCAACTGCTTCATTAGAGAGAGAATGCATGAGGTTGACCACAGACCCCAGGGAAACAGCCCTGTGTGGAGCTCCAGGGTGCCAGTGTAATTAAGTGGTCAGGGAGCTGTGCCCATAAATCAGAGGTTGCAGGTTTGATTCTTAGGCTAAAGGACTAGGATAGCAGTGTAGTGTAATGTTACTGGGCTGGTACTGAGCTGGGCTGGTATGTAAGAGGTTGCAGGTTTGATTCTTAAGCTGAAGGACTAGGGTAGCAGTGTAGTGTAATGTTACTGGGCTGGTACTGAGCTGGGCTGGTATGTAAGAGGTTGCAGGTTTGATTCTTAGGCTAAAGGACTAGGATAGCAGTGTAGTGTAATGGTACTGGGCTGGTACTGAGCTGGGCTGTTACGTAAGAGGTTGCAGGTTTGATTCTTAGGCTAAAGGACTAGGATAGCAGTATAGTGTAATGTTACTGGGCTGGTACTGAGCTGGGCTGGTACGTAAGAGGTTCCAGGTTTGATGCTCCTAGCAGGGACTTTGCCCCTTTTCCACAATCGTTGGATGTGTGACTTTGTACCCAGATGTCAGGCAGGTCCATTTATAAGCAGCACATGCTCATACAACGCCACAAGCACCGTAAGCGTCATAAGATCCCCTACAGGTACATTCATCTGAAAAGTGCCATTTGCAAATCACAAACTGTCAACCAGAATGTCTCTGTAATCAAATTGTAATTGTGTATCAGACAGATGATGTAATTAAAATGTGATGCGTTATACTATAACAACAACAATTGGTATAAGACTCCTTGAGGGGGAACAACACTGAAGTAATCCCATGTCACTTTGGGTAGATGTTCACTGTGGCTTACAGAGAGCGAGTTCTCTGTGGGAGACCGCAGCTGAGCGTGCTCCTTGAAGAGCTTCCCCTCTGGACTCCTTTACCGAGCCTCTGAACATGGCATGAATTATGAAGATCATGTGCATTAATTAGTCACAGTAGAAATTCAATAAATTAGACTTTTATCATATGCATGGTTTTAATGGATGTGAATTCAGTTACACCATGTTAAAATACAACAGCACTTAATACAAACACCACAATATGGGACATCCAATATAAAGACATTTCTTGGTTTTTATATTTGTAATATTTTAGGACACTGAGTGAACATGCATTACTCCAGACACTTTTGTCAGTAACTGAACGCTATATTTTCTTGGTATATCAGAAAATGTCAAGTAGAGATACGCCTGATATTGACTGTGTTGTCCTGGTGCAAATGCTAGGCTAGTTGAGGGATAGAATAATCTGTCTGATCCCTTGTCTTATCTCTATTTTGTTTTCCAGATTCCTGAAACTTCCTTTTAGGTTGCAGCTAAAAAATCCGATAAAAGATCTTTCTACATTCACCTGTAGCAAAACCGAATGCAGTATTATCTGTTATTGCAGTTCTGGTAAATTTCATCTCATGCAACTTTTAAAAGTAAATGCACTAGAGAGAAATGATTTCTAAAGGTCTTCCCTGTAGAATTTTTACAAACTTGGCAAAATAGATTTGAGTGCTTAGAAAAACCTTATTAATTATTAAATACATATTCAATGAATGCATTTTATCTTATTTGAGAAATGGGTCACAGCTTCTCCATTGCAATTCCCAGCTTATCATGAAAGACATTTTCTGACCAAATATTCTCTTTTCTCCCCATCGCAAAGTTTATTGTACTCAAACTCGTCACTGTTGGGATTTTACTAAATTATTCAGGTGTTGGCAAGACATGTGGAAAATAGTTATGTTTTATGTTCTCAAAATGTAGTCTAGATCAAAGATTTACAATCATAACCAAGAAGCTGAGAGTTACACATGATTCAGATAAAGTGAACTAGTCACAGGCTATGTCCAAAATCACTCCCCATTCAGTGCTGGGCCTGGAACACAAACCTACACCCACACTGGTGGGCTGCGACCCAAAGTGGGTCAAAAATACTCATTGACATGTACATTTGTGGACATGGATCACTGAGAAATAACATTAACTTTTTCAGACTACAGGATGTGATACAGCAGGAAAGTAGCAGGCTGAGCCAGTCCTTTCATTTTTTCTCTTCACCATTTCTGCTACTCAAAAGTGAAAGGATGAGGCTGAACTTGTTAAAAAAAAATATAAAAAATAAATAAAAATGTATATGTAAATAACCTCTTGTCCTCTGGAGAGTTAATTCAGTTCAGTTGCCTCAGTGCAGTTGGTGTGAGACTCCACAGGGACCGACTGGGCTGATGTGATACAGATACACCAATTTGTCCAGCTGAATGGCCAGCCACCCGAGACCCAGTTTCCAGGCTGATATTGCTGGAGGCCTTCGGCACAGTGACCTGACTGTGATCGTTGCGCTTATGAAAAGCTATGCCCACAACAGGTCAGCTCATTTCTGCTACCCCACTCTCAACCCCTTGGCAATTGCGCTGAGGAAAAAAAATCTCTCTTTCACACGTTTAAAATAAGCACTCAAGGCCTGCCATAATCCTCCTTGATTAGAAGCAGTTTTAGAATTTTAATGAGTGAAAAGGTCTTCCTCTGTTCATCTCTGCTGAAGAATCAACAGAAGAAACACTCACTGCAGCGCAGCTTCAGACTCATTCCTGTAGCTGCTCACTCTAGAGGGCTAGGCGTCTAAATGAAACGAAATAATAAAACCTGCAGGCATTCACCAGCATTGAGGCTAACTGAAGAGTTTTTCCCAAACGCCTACATGCAGGTGAATCAGAAATAAAGCAGTCCATACACAGGTCCTCAAAACTGAACTAAGCTCACTCAAACGGTCTAAAACACTACTGAGAAAATCTGAGTGATCCCTAAAATATCTAAGCTTTCGCTAATTATTTATTTCTCTTATTTGTTTTTATTTATTTTTTTGCTTGCTTTGACCATGAGGTCTGGCCGTGACCAGCAGTAGGATCAAAATGATCACTGGCTGTACAAACTCCTACCTCTTAAATTCTCCACAGGAAGGGCATGGTCACACCCTGATTGGCCAAAAGGAGAATGCACCACAACTGCTCTCAATCACTAATTAGGAGCCAGTCCCCACACTGCTGAACACAGGTGATTCCAATAACCCTCCAATCACATGCCTGAGCTGAAGAAATTTAACAAACTGAAAACAAAATACAGTAAAAAACCTAGAAATAAGTGGACACAAAAATGACAAATTAAAGGAAATTACCATTCGGCACCAAAGAATGGGTGACTGCCACAGTACCATCCTCTGATACAACATTTGAGTGAGAAGTCTGACAGGCTCATGGTGATGATGTCATAGCTGTGGGCCAGCCAAGCTGCCACTAATACTGCCCAGTGCAGGCCAGGAGCAGGACAGGAGCAGATGGCTCCCCCTCTGAGCTGGGCTCAGCTCAAGGTTTCCTCGTTTCAGCCAGGGAGTTTTGCCCTGCCACTGTCGCCCCAGGCTTGCTCTGGGGTGGTTCCTGGCCCAGGCTCTGTGTAAAGGCTGTTTTGTGGCGATGCCCTGTGTTACCAGGGCTAAACAAATACTGCCTCAATGAACTGAATAAAATGGGAATAAGATGGTTGTTATGTCACCTCATGCCCAGGAAGTTCCACCAATCGAGGACAAGGTTGGTAGCAAACCAAACAACAACATAAACAGTGATTGATGAATATACTTTAAGGGTGGAGCATCATGGGTATGCAGTGCCTGTGTGTTTTGTTTCCTCTCATCTGACATACTGTCACTCCCCTATGCTCTCTTATACAATTCAGCCTGGATTCATCAGTTATGGATATTTGGCTGAACTTCAGTCAGGTTTACCAAGGCTGGTAGTGACTTCATTACTGTCATACCAGAATACTTAATGTTGGTCTAAATGCAAGCCTTTTATGTGAAGCTTTTTTTCCCCTCAGAGAAGATGTGTAATATGCCTCAAAAAGTATGCGTCTGTCTAGGCCATTTTAAGTTACCACTGCTTGGGCATGACGAGAATCAGCACCTCTGCCATTTTTCCACTTGTAAAACTCTAGCTGAGAATCTTAGTAGTCTGAGGGAAATGCATTAAAATTCCAGGCAGGAGAAGGAGGGGAAACTGGTGTTTTTGTTGTTCTGGATTGGCTGATAGTGAATTCTGAATCCCCACCCCTCCATCCCTCTTCCATTATGACACAACAATGGGACCTTTGAGTGGCAGATGCATTCCGGAGCCCGCTCCAGGTCTCCTGGTGGAGGCCAGTCAGAGCTTTAATGCAGCGAGACTTCCCACAATGCCCAGTGCCCCTCCCTACCACACGGGTGGGCAAGGACAGCCACATCTGTTTCTGCATTTATTGCAAACTTCTGCACTTAACCATTTCATTAGGTCATTTACATCATATAACATATGTATATACATCATTAGTTACTTTGAGATGCTTTCTGTAGACTAATGTACAGGGAGCAAGAAATGACCAGAGGCTCATGGGAAAAATGCAGAAGTTCAAAATAGTTTAATAATGTAAACAGGACATACAGACTGAATGTAAACACGCCAAAAAGGGCACATGTGTAGCGACTGATGATGACGGGACCCCTTAGTGTGCACAATACACAGACGAAAAGCTAAGGAACGAATTCCCCCAACCACTAAAGGTATCGAAGGAGACAGAATAGAGGGAACAAATCCCTAAATAAAAAATAGAAAATAAAAAAATCTTGTGGGAGAACCCCAACTCTAAGATAAATAAGAAGAAACTAAGACTTCAGGAGTGATAAAACTAACAGCTCTTAATATATAAAGAGCAGCCTGCGAAGTACCACGCAGATACTTTAGCACCAAAGTGCTTCGGCGGGTGAACACGGATCAATCCCGCAAGAAAAAGAAAATAAAGAACTTCGTAAAGATTCCTACATTTATACTTACATCCAAGGCATACTAAGCCGAAAATCAGCGGACAAACTCTCTGGCAAAGCCGGCGAAGTGTATAGACGACACTAACGCGAAGAGATGCTGAAGCCCTGGGTAATATAAAGACCTCACACACCTGAAACCAGTTACTAATCGGCCACACCTAGCAATCAGCCGATAACCAAAAGAACGTCGTTAACTTCCCGACGATAGTGCAAGCGAGAAAGCACGAAACAAATAATAAAACCCAAGATAGCACCTGCAATCATGACAACATGTTGAAGAGATTCTGACCTCATAGCAAAATCTGAAGGACATCTGGTTTCATGTTCTGTACTTGAGAATGTTGAAGATTTGTATCAATAACTTGCTACTTAATATCACACAAAGCCCAAAGACAATCAACATTGTGGAATTCTGTTCCAACTTGCAAACTGTTTCCCTGCTCGCCTAAGAGAAATGATTCTGTGACGTTTAACTGGATCTTAATTTTTGAAGCACGTCTTCCTGAGGATGACTTCAGGTGAAACCTGGCGGCTTTTAAGATCCTTTTGAAGTATATCACAAGTAAATTACGCTAACATGTCTATCTTTGCTAAATTCTTACATTACAATTTATCTACGACCAGCTAATCAAATGTATAATTTCAGTGACAATGATATATCATAACTATTTGTATGCGTATGATTGTTGTTTGTTAATGAACGTTTACTTGTTTGGGAATATTACACGATTAAAATATGCCTGAATGAACCATAAACATGCTTTGTACTGTCTAAAAGTTCATTTGATTCCAAGGCATTGTTGCGAGATAACACACCATGCATACACAACCCCAGTTACCATACAGAAAAAAATCCAGTTGATGGTAGAGTTCAGTTGTTTATTTTCATTTTCATAAAAACACAGTTACCAGGCTGGTTGCTGGAGTAACCAAGGGTGTCCTGTTATCACCAGATCAGCTGATGTGATGAAGCATCCGTTATTCATGAGCTTTTCTTACCACAGCTTTGGAAAGCCAATAATGTAATAAAATATCTCTGTATTAGCATATAACGAATATTCCAGCAGACCAGTATTGGTTTGCATGACAGCTAAAATTTTTCAATGGTCAGTTATTTCAAAGAATATTGTTATTTTACATTAGGGATGAATGTAAAACTTTAACCATAAGTAAAAGTCAGGCTTGGGAAGTGCATATATTGTAGTAGATAGAAAATGTGACAGATTAAAGCCACAAAAAAATCGTTAACTGACAAAAGACACATTCCTTTGCATAGCTTTGCATTTGAAACACAAAGGATTTGGACCCAAATGGTGTGAAGGTTTGGCTTTCATCCACAACACTGCAGAGCTGAGCTACACTGTGGTAATCAATCCACCGGTCTAAATGTAGAAATTACTGCACTAATGAGAAGTGTTTTATCTTCAAAACGTTTAAAATCTAAGTGAATAAAATTACAAGGAAGCCCTTGGCACTCATAGAAAATATTGATTTACTATCAGGTTACAAAAGTGGTACTATACAGGATTTTTTTATAACTTTTCACTTAAAAAATGGACTATGAAACACCTATCACTACTATGCCATCAACATAACATGGTTTTTTCTGTTAGAAAAAAAGGAAAAGGGCAAACACTGCCTACAATATTTTGTCAGTACAAATGACTACACATCACCTGTATTACTGCAGACACAGTTCTCTCATCCATGCAACAATGAATACACACCAAGATACCATGTACTTTTCTCCTATCCAACAGAAAACAGACAGTACATCAGTAATTCTCGTCAGTATTTTAACCTTTGCACATGGAAACAATATCGAAATACAGTTTCAGAAATTTAAAAATAACATTTTTTTTTTTTTTGCTTTTTTTTTGTACATTTTTAGTGGTTAAACCAATAAAAAAACAAATAACACCAACAAAAAAAAAAAAGACAGAAAGAAAAAAATATTCCTGACTTATAACATCTTTACATTGTACACATCTAGATATTTTTCATAGATACACTTCCTGTCTGAGGTCATGTGACTAACCTGTCTAGGGTCATGTGACATGATACCACAGTCTGGCTGTAGGGGGTTGACATTCACTCGCACTGACACCTTACGCTCACTGTCTCAAGAAAACACAGAATCTGTATGATTATATTATCTGCCATGGTAACAAAGCACAAAACATTAAATAAAAATTGAAGAATGTATCTTAATATTTTCCCATAACTAGGTAAAAAAAAATTATATTAGGCTATGGAATTACTTGCAGTAACTGGGAAGAGAAATCAAACAAAACCTACAGCAGAACCATCTAAAAGTGAATAATATGACCAGACTGGGGTAAATATCATATTATATGTCAGCAAGCAAAACAAGCTTATATCCAAGCTTATGAGTCAATGTTGTTTTCTCCCTCTTTGTCCACTTGATTTTCAGATATTATCCTGCTGTATTATTGAACCCATCTCAAAATATTAATATTTATATTGCCTATATTCTGAAATGAAAAACCAAACACCCCTTTGACAAGCTTGTCCATTTGGGATTTGATTCTTTATGGACTGAGAGCGTACGGCATTCATGATAGGAGTTTGGAAAGTCTGGGAAACTGTATTCTGCTAAAATTCTTTCATTCAGACATTATTCTCCAAATCATTAAAGCAATTTAAAAACTTGTACACTTTTTACTTGGGTGAATTTGAGAAGTTAAGTTCTAAGCTTGTATTGGTTCATGTATTTGTAAAACAACACCTTAAAAAAATCCTTAAAGGAGTGAACAATGTAATACCTGAGGTAGGTTTTCCTTTAGGGTATCAGTCTCCAGCATAAACTGATCACTATTATGCTTAATGGAAATATGTTCATGTAATCTGAAGGTATGAGAAGAAAAATTTCTCCCAACAAAGGAAAACTACATTTCATCAACAAAATAACCGTACTGTCACTGGAATTTATGACCATCAACAAAGCAATAAACTGCAATTCCCAGAATGCAGCGTACATATTATTGTCCAATGGAATGCTGCACTGAAACTTTTCTCTATTGTTTTCTCTCTGTTAAAAGTCAAGACCAAACATACAAAAAATTATAACAGTAAACCATCATGCAAGTAGAAACAACCCATAGCACAGTTGTTTTAAAACCATAATTTGTTGTTGCTGATCAGTGGTTTTGTAAGGCGTGTGATGTTGTGCTGTAGAGTATAACCATAGAGCAGGGACTCCTCTGTGTTTTCTCCTGTGGTTTTGGAGCCAGCTTGCTGGCCATAAAAACACAAGAGATCTCTAAACCTGATCTGATAGTGCTTCTGTTTTTCTGGCTTTAAAATAGTGCAATGATTCAAGCACAACCAGCAGTCACTGGTTCGGAAAAAAGGGCCACAGAAAGAACAAAGAAGGATCATATTCAAAAGATCACTTATATGGTTTCAATTTTCATAATTATATTTGGTGCACGTGTGTTTATATATGTGTATACTAGTGAGGGAAGAACGATGTATGGACCAAAAATGGGTAGACCTCTCAACTGCTGCCAGCAGCAAACAGATTTTAGCCAATCATTCTTTATTTATTTTATTTTGAAGAGCAAAAACTTTTAATTGGTTGAAACAAGTCAGCTTGAATGACAGCTAATTGTAGCTCCACCCATTCTTGGTACTATGATACTTAATTCACCCGTCACTGATACATAACTACATATAAAAACACACATGCAGACTCCCACACTATAATAATTCCTATGGGCTCCCCAGAGAGTTAGTGCGGAAAGCTACGGTATGGCGGTATTAGTCTGTTAGGGGCCATGTTAGTGCAGTGGCTGGGTGTGCGTGGACGCCGGTAACGGCAGCTGCGTGTTCTCTTGGGTCCGGCGCTTTCTGATCTCAAGCCGAGGGCTTTTGCTCCTTATGAGTAGGAATTGAGACATTCCTTGGAGCGGGCCTGGATGTCCTGCAGCTCCTGCTCCTCTCTGGTTTTGATGTCTTGGTATGCATGCATGTGACTGGCGTCCTTAAGGTAGGCCCAGTTTGCTGACAGAATCATGAGGAAGTGGATCTGGAAGAGAAGGGTCAGGGCGTGGCTGGTGAGCAGGTCAGGATGCAAAGCAAGCTACACAAGTAGAGCTAACGTTACGTCACACACAACGTTATTATTATTATTATTATTCTATAACACACAGTATTATTATTATTAAACTATCATTTCACATTGAGTTGCTCTTATACCTGTGTAATAAACATTATAACCACTTTGGTAACAACAGACTATTACTGAGTAACTACAAAGTAGTTAATGTGGAACAAGAGTCAGCAGTGTTCTTAATCAAGGCCACCTCTGGTACTATTCTATAATTACATATATATAACATGTAATAAGGGCCGCCTTGTTTTACATGTGTAACTGACTCTTCTTCCAAGTTAATGAAACTGCAGTAAATTATTTATACCATGTTGTTACCAAAGTAGTTCTTATATTATTACAGGTGTAGGCACAACTTAATGTCAAATGTATATGTAAAATTATTATTATTATTATTGTTGTGAGATACGGGAACTAAAGGGAGGTGGAGGAAGGAGACATAGTGGGAAGAGTGAAATTTAAGATTTTAGTGCACTCTACACCAACGGCGGTTAGTACATTTACAACAGACCGGGAAGACCTCTAACAGCCCTGAGTCAGTTCCCTCACTACCAATATTTTTACTGCCATTTGCCTTCAAAGGTTTAATTAAACACATCTAATAAGGAAAAGACCGGTGGGTTGACTTGTTTGTACACAAAGCATGTTTATTTTGTATAGAAAGTGTAAAATAATAACTACAGTATTCAAATTCTTAAGAAAAAACATGTAATCTGACATACGATTAACCATTAAGAAATGACAACACAAAATACAAGCATGCAGGCTCAGTGTTAAAACAACAGTGGCAAATAAAGCAGTTTTATGGAAACGTCTGTTTGAATAAAAAAGGTTTCCTATTGTCAGCTTAAACTACAGAGGCACATCTCATTAAAAATTACATTCTAAAACATGAATACTTCTTAATAAAACAATTATTCTTAAGAAAAAATATATATGGAGTCATAACCTGATACTACAGACATCAAGCAAAAATACAGTTTGGGCTCTGGACAAATTCCTACATCGATGCTTGCTGCCTTTCTGTGCAGGCGTCTCTAATGCTACCACACCCGTCATCTCAGCCATCCCTCCGGGAACTAGAGGCACCAAATGGACCAAGGTATGGAGCCTGGCTTGAGCAAAGAGACCGACAGCTGCCTCCAACACGGAGAACACACCTGCCTGTCTCACCTGCCCTGCACAGTTAAGAGAAGTGTACGAAACTGCCCTGAAAATAAATGTTGTAACCATGTACAATGACACAGACTATGTGTAAGATCTGTGTATGTGTAAGACGTTAAACTGTTGGTGTTATGTGACGTGCTTGCTGTGGCATAAAAGAATATGCTTTTGTGATTGTTCACCTTGTGAGAAGGAAAGCAGAGGTCACTGTAAAGACACAAACCCAACCCAGGCCCCATACCTCGGTACCTCTCCTCCAAGCGGACCTTTCCCTGGATTCAAACAATCTGCTATTTACACATTAAAAAGTCAAAGATAATGAAAGTTTTTTTCTTTCTTTTTTCTATTTTGTGTTTTTAGTCCATGTTGTCAGTGGCTGTCTCTCTACTCAGCTCCTCAGACTGTGATGTGCTCCTAACTGAGTTAAAACTTAGTGCAGCAGTCTTCCCGACTTTTAAACTTCAATACTGCAAAGTTATATGTGGTAGCCATCATGTAGATCAGCTGGTGGAAGAGAACAGAACACAGGAGTGTGAGACATCACTCAACCAACCAACCCACAGACTTCAACATCCACGGCACCACAGCAACTGGTGCCATGACAACACATTTCTATAGTCTATTGGTATCATTGATCTGTTTCTCTCCATTATTTGGTAAGGTAGAAGTGTGTGTGATTAGATAAATGTGTTACATCAGAGAATTTGTGGAAGGAACGCGGCTGAAGGCAGATCGGCGGTTATATAATCGCTCTTATTATACATATTAACCGTGTCAGTTTGAGGATGCAAAGGTGGCATCTGACAAGAGACAGAACATAACCTGTTTGAAGTATGAAGAAAATAGCACATTTAAAAATATATAAACACTATATAAACACTATAAAGAGGCACTATATAAGTGCTAAAAAAAAATAAAACCATCTACTGTCTTTAGCATTCCTTAAATGAGCTACACTGTGAAATGAGCTTGAGAACAGAGAGGGGTCACTGTCCTCTGGATCAGAGGGGTGCCACAGCATGGTGAATAGCCACACCTGGATGGATTAAAGAGGGGGAGACACACACTCACCAGCGCAATGACGGTGGCGCCAGCTCCAGCGCACGCTACGATGTACAGGTGATAAGACAGGTAGAACTGTGGAGGGAGGGGTGTAGCACAGGTGAATATAATTCACAGGTAATTACAGGTGAGTATAATTCACAGGTAACTCATGTCTGATGTCTGCTGTAATACATGATGTAGCAGTGCGTTTTATATCCGCTTTCTCATTATGCAGTTGACAGAGTCAACCAGGCATAGAGTATGACGCAGAGGTGTGGAAATGTTAACAAGGATCCATGTCTGCTTCTCGTTTTTGGTTTCCACCAATTACTCTGGCTCGCTTTGTTAATTTCGCGGTACACACCTACGCTGATTCACTCGCAGTTTAGAGACGTGAGATCAGCTTTCAGCCGTCACTCATCCAACATCATCCCAGTAAAGGATCCTGAAACGGCTGATTGAATAAATGATCGGGCTAATTAAACAACAAACAGAAGCTGGCATGACATCCAGAGACAGGGAGAAGATTTCCCCATCCCTGTTATAACGTTTCAAAATCAACTCCAGAGTTAGGCATTTGAATATGACTTCAGCTGGTGTTTTCTTTTGTTCATTTACAGCTTTCCAAATGACGTACACTCTTTCCAGTGACATGCCACACTGAATACATGGTTAAAGGTTTGGCTGAATAAACAAAACGATTAATAAAGGCTTAAGGATGGGATGTTTTTGGGCCTCACCTCGCTGGTGTTGCAGATATCGCCCAGAGTAGATCCACAGGCCTTCCCTGGTGTTGCGTTCCATGGGATAATACCTACAGCATGACAAAGGCCCAAAGGTTAGCCGTGTCCTGTGCTCCTGGAGTCATTCACACCTAGCGCACAGGCTGTGTGAGCCCAAAGGTTAGCGTGTCCTGTGCTCCTGGGGTCATTCACACTTAACGCACAGGCTGTGTGAGCCCAAAGGTTAGCCGTGTCCTGTGCTCCTGGGGTCATTCACACCTAGCGCACAGGCTGTGTGAGCCCAAAGGTTAGCCGCGTCCTGTGCTCCTGGGGTCATTCACACTTAACGCACAGGCTGTGTGACTTTTTACATGCTGCCATTACTGGAATATAGATGGCAGAGAGAAAGTAGAATGAGCTCATTCCCGAGTGACGCTAAAGGAATCGATCGCAGCTGGGTGCTGGCCCTCCGGAAACATCTCTAAAATCCATAATGAGGGACTCACTGGCATTAACGCTCTGACAGGGGCTAGCACAGTGCAGAACACACAGGGCATGGTCCCACTCACTGTAGACTTTGGGCAGCTAACTGCCTTAACCAATCACAAGCTCTCCTCGTCTTTTTTCTCCAGGAAACCAGTTTCATAGATACTAAATACTTTAATAAATCAGGCCCTAAACCTTTCCAGCCACCTTTAATAGGCAGCAGTATTTAATAATGGTTAAGGAACAAGGCCTGTAAAGCAGAGGTTGCAGGTTCATTTCCTAGGTGGGCTACAGCCTGTGTATCTTCAAGCATTCTTAAGTATTTAACCTACATCGCTTTAGTAAATATGCAGCTATATAATGTATTGTATATAGGATAATAGTAGTTGTGTAAGTCACTGCGTGAATGTGAGCGTGGATGACACAGTGATGCTGCTCTCACCGTACTGACGGACGTCCACACAGATGGAGTCCACGGAGGTGATGTTGGCCACAGGTGAGCGCATGGCAGCGCAGGTGGACCACATGTTGTAGAAGAGGAAGACGGGCACAGCCGAAAAGCCGAACACGCCCAGCCAGGCCACACCCAGGATGTAGGTCAGGAACACAAACTGACCGCAAACAGACAGATGTTATCAATGTTTTTCTCAAATTGTGATGTAACTGCCATTTTGAACAGATCTATAGGACTCCGTAGGAGAACAATAGTGTGTGCATGCGTGTGAGTGTGTGTATGTGTGTGTACATGTGTATGCGTGTGTGTGCACGTGTGTGTGTGAGTGTGTGTATGTGTGACTGTTTATGCGTACGTGTGTGTGTGCACGTGTGTGTGCGTATATGCGTGTGTGCATGCATGTGTGAGTGTGTACATGTGTGTGCACATGTGTATGCGTGTGTGTGTGTGTGTACGTGTGTGTGTGTGTGTGCGCATATGCGTGTATTCACGTGTATCGTACCATCCCGCTGATGCAGCGGCCGCAGATGGTGGTCTTGAACTCGCTGTGCAGCTCTTTGACAGCGCTGGTGGTGTAGAAGCCCTCGGCCAGCAGGATGATCCCGTACAGGAAGAAGAAGGAGGCGATGCCATAGATAATGTACTGCATCAGCTGTATTCTGCACAGAGACACACACACACACACACACACACACACACACCTGTGTTTAGACCTGGCCTTAGCCTGAACACAATGTTATGCCTGCCCTCACCCTGGGCACACACCTAGACCTGGGCTTTAGCTGAACACTGTGATCGGAGAGAAACATGAAAGTGGTGTAACTGCATGGCACTGCGCTGCAGTGAGCGTGGTGTAACTCCATGGCACTGCACTGCAGTGAGCGCGGTGTAACTCCATGGCACTGCGCTGCAGTGAGAGCTCCATTAAAGCTCACTTTCACTTCTGTATGGGACTCTAATGCGATTTCCGGGTAACTCCTCTGAGTAAGGAATTTAAGCAGATATAGTTTTATTTGGTTTGTTTCCTTTCTTACGTAACATTTTTCCATTCGTTTCTGCATAAATGAGCGTAAAAACACAAGCAGCGGCTTAATCCCTGCCCATGCAGACTGATGCAGGTGACAGCCTGACTCTAAGCCTCAGGGTGACCCTCTGCCCCAGGTCTGTCTGAAATGTGCCACCCTTCAGACAGGACGGATCATACCAGAAGCCCTCTCTTTCCCCATAACCAGTTCAGTCACAGGAAATGCACCTGATCAAAGCCCGGGGACTCGGCCCCAGAACCACCCATTCTACACCACACTGATGAAAGTCTGAGTGTTTGTGTGCGTACCTCAGAAAGCACGGTGCTTTCACATGCTCATCACAGAGATATTACACACATACTCCTGCTTTTATGACATCACATGCGGTCATATCATTCTATTACTCCATAATATTCCTGCTTTTATGACATCACATGCGGTCACTGTGTTTCTGTGCATGTCCTTTCATGAATTTACCCATTAGATTGCAAAAACTATTTTAATATGTAACTGTGGTGGTAAACGGGGGCTGGACACTTCAGATTTACAAACTTGTGCCTTTGGGAGGTAACAGGTGGTGCGCATATAGGATGAGAGAGTGCGAGAGCCGTCTGAAACATTTAAATGGGTAACTGCCGTCTCCAACAGCCCTGTAGAGGCATTCCAGAACAAAACCTGCCTCTCAAAAAGGTCCTGATTAATAGATTATTAGGTGAATCTTATGGAGAAGGGCGACAGAAGGAGGAGGCTGCTCTGCAGGGCTTCTGCTGCACACATCCATTCTGAAACAGCAAACACATTCCCAAGCACAGAGGACTTGGTTTATGTAAAGAAGCACTGTGTTGTGGCGCATAACTTGGCGGCGTGTCTCCGAGGTAATAGTAAACAGATTAGTCCATTCCTAAGATGACTTCCTCACACATTAGAGTGGATTGTCACAGCCCTTTATGCATGTATGTGTTACATATCAGCTCAATACCTACTGAATGATCATGGATTATAAAAAAATACCATTAATTAAACAAGAAAAAAAAATATTGGAATAAGGAAAACTGATGGCTCAAAAGAGGAAGAGGGAAAACCTCGCATCCACTTACACGTCGGTTAGCATGGCGTGGTCACTGGTGATCTTGGAGAAGTGATTTTCCAGGATGGTGACAGTGCCGGTGAGGGCCACATGACCACAGCCGCAGAAGAGCGCCACGCCCGAGAAGCACAGGATGGTGGCCACCAGTGAGGCGTAGGGGACCCCGCCCAGACACTTGATGCAGCATTCGAAGCAGCCTGCACAAACAAAGAGGAGGGAGGGATAGAAAGAGGAGGGGTTCAGTCATGTAGCGGATGGCCATCTGTCCCACACTTCCAGGGATCTCTCAGGCTAGCCCTACGCACTGCGCCATAAGCTCTATGCACCAGAGCCCCTCAGGCTAGCCCTACGCACTGCGCCATAAGCTCTATGCACCAGAGCCCCTCTCTGCTGCAGGTGACACTTTACAGCAGGGGTGTACACAGTCTTACAAGTTAAAAGCCAGAATGGGCTGTGTCCTTTTTGTTCTGACCCAGTCCTAAATGGCTTGACTCATGTATTAATGTACTGATTGAGCCCATGATCGGTTGGTTAGGTGTGTTGATGTGATTTAGCCTGGAGGCCGGAACAAAAGGCTGCATCAACACTGGTGACTTCCTGTGGTCTAATATAAGAGTAAACTGATGCTGGCGCATACAGGTGAATAACTGAGCTGGGACGATGGCTGGAAATAAAAACCAGAGCAAGATACAACCTTTTGGAACGGTACTCTCTGTATTTTAATTAACACAACAAGCACAAATATTGCACATTGTCAGGCTGTCTGACAAACTACTTTGAGAAAAGCTTGAATTACTTTAAGGTTTCCATGACAACCCTCACCAATAGTTACTCGCACTTGATTATCACATTCAGGTGTTTTTTTCTCTCTAAGGACACGAAGCAGAACCTATAAACTGAAGCTTTTCTGTGTCATCCCTGCAAAACAAATGTGCAAAGTGTCATCAGTGATATTTTATGCCTTCTTTCCCACAGACTAGCAAGTTATGACTGGGGATAATTAAGACAATATGAAAACTGTCAGGAAAGATAAAAAACTGTTGCCTGAAGTGTATAAAATAATCTTCATTGTTTTACCCTGTTTTATTTTAGAAACAGATGAAAATGTACTGGGACTGAGGGTAAGAGACCCACACAGCCAAACTGAGCTCTGCTCACACTCTCAGGAACACTCTGATACAGGAGTTCATGCCACAACTTAGAGAAAACATGCCTAAATCTACTCGTTAACCTAATGAACAGGACAGCTAAATCACATTTGTAACATATGTGAAAAGAAAGTTCATGGAATGTGAGAAATTGTTTTTGGAGGAAGTCAGAAAATTGACTTTTAAGCTACACACTGTAATATATTTCTGAAAAAACATCTACGTGAGTCAAGTGGGTACGTCAAAAAGCCAACTAAAATATGTGTAGATGTAAGTCATGCCTGTAAAACTTGGATATAGGTCAGGAAAAATGGAAATATCTCTATACTGAAACTGAGAAAGAGCGAACAGCAGTATCAAGCTCTAAAAACGTCCAGATAGTTTAATATGACGCTTTCTAATGAAAACATATAAACCATATCGGGAGACAATCAAGGTGAATAATTTCATGATTTCATGCTATTCAACATTATTTTGAGAATTTGAAATCTTTGAACTTATTGTGATTAGTTCTTACAGTCTTGACTCGCTCGCTGTCTGTCATCACCTTGTTTCATTTTCCTGTCTCCTTCCTGTTTAACACCAGGGGCCTATTTAGGTGTTCAAGGTATTGCCTGCAGAATCTCCAGCCTGAGCTGGCAAGTTTCCAACAGTGCGTAACTACACTAATGGAAAGCAGACATGCCAAACGAAGCCTGGCCAACAAATTAAGCAAATCAATGACAATCGATTACGACAGAGTCAAATGACGCAGAGGGACCAATTCGTCTCCACTACAGTCAATTTGCAGTTAGAGGGCTCTTTTTCATGAAAAACGGACACGGACCACCTCAAACTTTGCTTAAAGTTCTCTGTGAAAGGGGAAACTTCATCCAACAATAATGACTGTTTACATTTTCGCAGGCGGTCCAAAATTTCGTGCTCGAGGGCGGAACAAAGTCAGAAGCGAGCAAGCAAAGCGAGTGTCGTGAGCTTCGGGCAATTCATAGCAACGTTTTGGATCGTAGCTGATGGGTTTTCAAGCTGAAGTCGAGCAGCAGCCATTCTTTCCACTGAAAGCAGCAAGACCTGCCAGATCCTAACCACAAAGCAATCATAAAGAGAAAGGGGTGGGCCGGAGCCTGGAGAATGCCCGGCCGCAGAGAGGCGAAGACCCAGCCTGCATAAAACACTCCCAGAACATCAGCGAAAGCTTCCCTTAGGTTCTCCTTCATTTCGAGATGATTCCCTGCATGTTCATTTCATAACAATGTTATTACTCAAAACAGTCTCAAAGCAGTTGCATATGGTCTGCCAGGGAATATTGCCTGATGGTGAAATCATTAAGTAATTAAAAAATGGAGGATACCTGTTCAAAATTGCTACCTATCCTGCCAAAATTAACCTGAATGACCATCCACAATTACTTACATTCTTTGATGCACTGGAACAACAAACCTGCTTTACATACTTAACTTTTCCCTGCGAATTCAAGAAAATATTCAGGGTAAATTTCTCAGTGCTGAAATTGTTATCCAAGCTTTGTCAGGACACTGCAGTTTAGATGAACAGCTGTGTAAAATCACTCACACCCTGGATAAACACTCACCATGTTAATGCAACTACTGGCTGAACAGATCCTGGATTTCCCATCCATGACAATATATTTATATCAAAGCATCACAGATTAATATTAGATTACTCTAGGGTTATTGCATGTTTGGATTTTCCCAAAAATACATTCCCTCAATTTTCTCAGAGATACACTCTTATTAAGCCCTTAAACCTACATGCAGACTTTTTTCCCCAAAAATGAAAACATATCTGGATGTTTAGGAAAGTTTGCCTGAATTGCCTCTGCACACATTCAGCTGTATAACCGAGCTACGTCGCTGAGCAACCACCCCAATTACATGCCATGCTGACCACAGAATATACAGTGATCAGAGCCACAAACAATTCAGGGTGCAATCGTCTCCTCATAATTCAGTGCACCATTAAAGAAAGGCATTGTGGGATGCTGGTGGTAGGAGAGCAGAGAACTTTGAGTTTGAATCTTAGCTGCACTATGTCACAGGAAGTGACATCACCCGGCTAACAGGCGTGACACAGACTACTAGTTGCTAAAGCTAGTCTTACTGATGTAATCTGTGTTTGCTTGTGAAGGTAGACATGCTCACTGGTAGAATCCAGTCCACTGAGACTCTTTGATTGGTGTTTTTGTTCCTTTGATGTTCAGTAACAGTGTTGGCTTTCATTAATGCATCTTATCTGGGTCTCACTGATCATAAGACTGTCTCTCTCACACCGCAGACTGCTCCTTTTCTGTGATGGGTCAACCAAGAGGCACACCGCCACTTCACATTTCCTCTGTTGCATGAAAAACATTTGAGAAATGAGGACACATTTATGTCCAGTTTCATATCGGACTGACTTCCATTTTCAAATGCGCATAGCAAAAGGCAGGAAAGACTGGGGAGATATAAGGGGGAACTACAGTCTGCCGCACACTAAACGATTTCATGTTGATAATGCCACTATTGAGCCATTCCATAAGAATTATTGTTATTGCCTGAAAACACAGGCTCGGATCAGGATATTAGTCGTACTGGAAGATGTTAAACTACAGCTAGATATACAGAAGGTTGTCGTCACGTGATTCAGAGGAAGTACACACTCATGGATACCTCCTCCTAAAGCCAGCAGGTGTGACATTGACTAGATAAATTCAGGCTGGGAAAAAAATCAGATGAAATAAAGATTAAAAACAGCTAGATTATTTCTCTGACATTCTCCAGGCAGCACTAAGATGTGTATAAGATAAACCATAAATATTTTAGTAGCTGTCAGAGAGTTACTACTGTCAGAAAGTTCGTCTCTCTCCATAGAGTATGTAAAAAGAAAGCAACTGAAAATGGAGAAAAAAGAAAGATGAAAAGCCCAAAGGCTGTTAAACAGCAGTTGCCATAACAGCAAGTTACCCATAACCCAGTGAGTGTGTGCCCACGGCGGTCTGCTCCATTCGCCCCACATTTCACACACCAATGCAGGGGGGCGGGGTTAAGACTGAGGGAGAGAAACATGCTCTGATACAGCAGTGGGTGGGGCCAAGGACACATCACAGCAGTGGGTGGGGCCACGGACAAATCACAGCAGTGGGTGGGGCCACGGACACATCACAGCAGTGGGTGGGGCCAAGGACACATCACAGCAGTGGGTGGGGCCACAGACACATCATAGCAGTGGGTGGGGCCACAGACACATCACAGCAGTGGGTGGGGCCAAGGACACATCACAGCAGTGGGTGGGGCCAAGGACACATCACAGCAGTGGGTGGGGCCACAGACACATCACAGAGTATGGTGACATAAAAAATATCAAATAAACATGTACTTGAGAATTGACACCTTTCACCCAGTGAAGATCCAAGCACACCAGTGAACTTTTTTGCAAAACAAATGAATTTCAAATGAAATCTGTTTCAGATTCACACCAACACTTCAGGAAAAGAGCTTGAGCAAATGCAGCGCGCTGCCTGGAGTACCTTAACCTTTCGCTGACTTTCAAGGACTTTGAGTTAAATCATTTCTCACAGATGCAGGAGGCCAGAATTCAATCAACATTTTCCTTTATTCTGGCTGACAATTAACTGTCAGAGCTCCTCACAATTTACCTTCACTGACAGTCTGGTAAGTGCAGCAATCACTTTTTTCAGAGAAAAAGTATAAAACCTCTGTTACGTTGTAAGTAAAAGTTAAGGACTAAACATGATTAAAGTTTGGCTGTAGTTTTTAAGTCACTTAAATGGAATAAGTTAATAAATAAACAATGCTGCACACATACGGCTGTATCTGATATCTGCTATACTGTTATGGTAGACCCATCCCATTTCCAAAGGTGAAAAACCATGCTTGAACCACATGTTATACATAAACAGTTCTCGGAAGCGAACATGGCGATATAAACATGTAGTTACATATTTTAAAAAAAGATGTTTGTGAATACCAAACCTCATTGGCATGTGGTTTTTCCAGTAATAGCTAAATCATTTTTCAGTGCCCTCTTTTTGTGGAGAGCAGGGTTGTTCAGTATGAACTCATTCACACCATCACCCTGGATTACTTTCGGCTCACAGACAGCACAGAAACGTGATTTGGCCTCTTTGTCCTACTTCTGTCAGCACTGCATGAAGGTTAAGTTACAATGTCAACATCTGCCTAGTGCTGCCACTGGATCCAATGAGAAAAACTCAGAACCACACACACACACACACACACACACACACACATACATGCACACACATATATACAGCACACACACACACACACACACTCACACACACATAGCCACAGACACATGCTCACACATATATACGCACACACATGCTCACACACACACACACACACACACACACACACACACACACACACACACACACACACACACACACACAGACACATGCTCACACACACACACACGCACACACACACACACACTGATCAATAACAGCTGATTGCCTGCCCCAGTAATGGCGTGCCTTTGGCAGGCTGTCCGTTCTGATCACTGGCTGATTCCCTGAACTCTGGGTTTAAGTGGATAAAACTTCCAGCTACATGCTGGATGGGAGAAAATCATTTTTCGCTCAAACAAAAACATTTCAAGTTGCCTGATGCATTGTGAAACCTTACATTCCAACACAAAATGGGGAAATATAGTGCTTATGACAGTCTCAGAGATTAAAGAATTAAAATCTACCTGTGGAACACATTCATCACATGAAGAGAACCCAAATCTGGGTTAAACTCTGCAGCTTTCCCGCCATCTGGCCTTTCTCTCTCGCCCCTCTTTGTGTTTCAGCGTTGTGTTTTTGTCACACCTTGGAAAGCATCTCACACAGACGTGCGCCATTAAAAAGCTTCCCCACCAGACACGCCGCCTGAGCAAACAAGTGTTCCCTTCTCTCTGGCGCGAGATGGAATGGCTCGCACCTCGAGTGTAACGCAGAATAACCCTATAAATCAGTGCCGTGTGTTTTCTCAGCTGGAGAAGGCCGACTTGGGCCACGGTTTTAGAGGCTCCATGGAACGCTGCTCTGCCAAACGCCCGAGTTACGACCGCCCCATTCGCGTGCTACATGCATTCAACGCCCCACGGCCGCTTCCTGGATCCATTTCCCTTTTCACTGAGGGGTAAATGCGTGAGCGACCGTTCTCAGTCATCGTCAGACCAAAACATCCCGTGGATCTACAGAGAAGGTGTCCGGCCTCCGCGACGGCGGTTTTGATCTTTGGCGGCATTTCGTTTCCACATGCTGCGGCCACATGTCTGTCTAATCTCCAGCGGGATGCCGCTACCACGGCGATGACTTACTGCTACCGCGCTGACATTCTTTCCACTCAGCGAAGGCGGTGCGAGCAGCTCTGACATGAGGATCTGAGATAGTCTCACGCTGAGATCCCGCTATCTAATGCCTCGGTCATCCGCCATCAGAGCCGTCTCTCCCAGATAAAACGCAGCTCCTACGGCCTGTCTGCTGGTGCTCAGGCGCCACCCTGGGGCACAAGCAGGCCATGGCCGCTTCAGGACAGACACCAAACAATCTCAGACATGCCCGTCTGGACCACAGCAAATATTAGTGCTGGAAGAAGGTAACCTCTCTCCACTCACCCTGTGAAATCAAAGCCTTTTACACAGTACATGAGCCTCAGAGCTCTTTAGCCTGATAACCCCAGACCCACACAATCACCACCCTTTGGCCTGATAGCCCCAGACCCACACAATCACCACCCTTTAGCCTGATAGCCCCAGACCCACACAATCACCTGATAGCACCCCCTTTGGCCTGATAGCCCCAGACCCAAACAATCACCCCAGACCCACACAATCACCTTTAGCCTGATAGCCCCAGACCCCAGACCCACACAATCACCACCCTTTAGCCTGATAGCCCCAGACCCACACAATCACCACCCTTTAGCCTGATAGCCCCAGACCCACACAATCACCACCCTTTAGCCTGATAGCCCCAGACCCACACAATCACCACCCTTTAGCCTGATAGCCCCAGACCCACACAATCACCACCCTTTAGCCTGATAGCCCCAGACCCACACACTATCACCACCACCACCCTTTAGCCTGATAGCCCCAGACCCACACAATCACCACCCTTTAGCCTCCAGACCCACTTCACCACCCTAGCCTGATAGACCCACCAGCCCCAGACCCACAATCACCACCCTTTAGCCTGATAGCCCCAGACCCACACAATCACCACCCTTTGGCCTGATAGCCCCAGACCCACACAATCACCACCCTTTAGCCTGATAGCCCCAGACCCACACAATCACCACCCTTTAGCCTGATAGCCCCAGACCCACACAATCACCACCCTTTGCCCTTGAGACCTCCAGGTTTATTCCAGCTATGACAGGGGGTGACCCACGAGACTCATCATCATCATTAACATGCACATCCAGTTGTTTTCTGGACGGTCGTCCCTATAGAATTAAATTACCGTAGGTCATTCAGTTTCTTACTATAGCAATGAATTACTATAAACAGACTTTAGTTTCTTTCCATTAAAACATAAAAAAGAAACACACTTCACAAAACACATTCTGTTGAAGTGGAGGGCCAAGTAACTTCACCACAATAACAGTCTACATTGCAGAAAAATCACAGAATGAATCATATACAATGATAGGACTGCATAAATATCTCTGATTTTTGCTAGATATGAGCACTGGAGAGGAGGCTGGCAGAGACAAAGGGCAGCGTGTGACACACAGACCGGGGCATTGTGGGTAGTGGCACAGGTCCAGGGACAGGGCACGAGCAGGAAACAGACCCACTGTGCCAACCTGCTGCTCACTGGGACATAACACACACTCATTTACAACTGAACCACAGGTGTGAGGGACTGAGCAGGTAAACACGGGTACGAGGGACTGAACAGGTAAACACAGGCACAAGGGACTGAGCAGGTAAACACAGGTATAAGACACTGCAATACACACACGTGATTTACAGAGCAGGTAAACACAGGTATCAGGGACTGAGCAGGTTAACACAGGTAAGAACGACTGCAATAAACACAGGTGTGATTTACTGAGCAGGTAAACACAGGTATGTGAGAACAAGTATGTAAACACAGATGTGAGGCACTGAGCTTTAGAGTAAGATGGAGGCTGTCACAGGGCTGTGACTAAACTGCTCCAAATGGAAATCACATTGGCCCCTCTCCGTTTGATAACTTTCACATGCTTCCCCACCCCCGGCAGATAAACTTCTGCCTCTGCTTGACAAGACAGACTGTTCCAAAAAAAAAAAAAAACACACTCCCTGCTCTCCTCATCCTCCACCCAGCTACAGAACGAGAAAGCCCAGAATAACTGTGACCAGCTGCAAGAACACGGCATTGATGCCGGATCCATCTGCAATGCTAGAAGGCAAACAACACTACGGCTGAAACCATAGAGCAACAGGAGCACACAAATAAAGAGGAGTAAAATATGGAGCGCAGTCACACACAGCACACAAAGACCTCAGTGTGCCGCCGTCCCACTGCGCTCTTTATGGGGCTCCAGGTCTCCGTGGCGATGTCCAATCAGGGCCCTCCGTTCCCGGCCTCTTGTTCTGGGCTCGAACTGCGGGGCAGGCCTACCACAGAGCTCCATCCTGCCTCCCAGCATGCATTTCGCTCGCACAATGAGCCAATGAGCTGTGGCGATGAAGCTGGTGCCAAAGACTTTACAGTTGGGTGGATTTCTGTCCATTTATTTATTAAAAGTGTCTCTTCCTTTCCCTGCTCCGGGGATCACACGGTACATAGAGAAAAATAATATCCATTACTATAAAAAACAATGACCATGTTCTGTCAACATCCGGTCCTCAGCCCACTCTGTAGGAGTCCGGCTCAAGAAAACCATTTGGAAAATAATACCAAACCGTAACTTGTGACTGTACTTCCATGTGTGATGCATTTGTGTCTCTTCCTGTTGCATGTCCAGGTCTATATGCTGCCTTGCTTCATTAAAAATAGCATGTGACATTCACATTAAGATGAACAGCTGCGATTTGGAGCGTGATTCTCACCGCTGAGATGCACCTAAACAATAGTCTGGGATTCAAACTTGTGTTTTTCTGTTCCACAAACTGCGCCTTCCAGCCCTGAGCTCTCTGAGAGGTGAGCATAGATCTGTGACAAACCTCACCTGACAGGTGCGACCTGTCCTCACCCCCACACAAACACACACACACACACACTTCCCCTCTCCCAGTGTCTCTGACACACCTCTCCCTGCGAGTTGCTGGCATTTCCACTAGTGCGTAACGAAAGCTCAGCGCCCCGCTGTCTCACCCTCCGCCAGTCACCTGCACTTCCTCCTCCACACTCAGGACCTCACTCATGAGCCGCTAACCCCGCCGTGTTCACCACGGCCTCCCGCCGCACTCCCCGCCTGCCTGCCTCTCAGCAGCCCAGATAAATGCGCCAGAGCCAGCCGGCCGCAAAGATGGCGGTAAAGGCTAGGTTATGTAACGCGGCCGTGTTCCCTCCTTCCACTGAGATGCTTTGGAGAGAGAGAGAGGAGTGTAGGGATGAATGGATAGAGGGATGGGTCTGTGTGTTTTCATTCAGTCGGGAAGTCTCACAGGGTTAGCCTTAGCCTCACTCAGGGAGGGAGTGGTATGGTGGGCAGGATGTTATCTATATTAAATTGCTCACCAGCAACTTCAGCCAGCCAATCAGGAGCCTGCAGTCTGCCTGCACAGCTACACGCTTACTCATGTCTATTTAAGATCACACACTTAATCAGGGGAACACAGAGAACCTGAAGCATCACACACCTCATGTCTCACACACTTTAAACACACGATCACACACTAATCAGGGAACCTGCAGCATCACACACTTAACCAGGGGAACCTGCAGAATCACACACTTTGTCTGTCACGTCAGTGTGTCCTTATCTTATCTGAGACCAGCCAGTGAAGGTGCAGCACTGAATCTCCTGGTTCAGGGATCAGGGCCTGGGTGAACACTGGGTGATTCGGTGATCAGCTGAATAAGCATGTTTTAAGAACAAAAGCCTGCAGAAAGGTCTGCATCCACATCTCTTCTCAGATAAGACCTGCCAGCCCTGAAATCACAGGCAGTTTGTGTTGCACTGTGTATACATGACCTGTATGTTTCTCCATCTGTTTGCCTTTAATGACTGCAGAGAGTGAAACGGCTGTGTTGTGCAGTTAAAAACGCCCTGGAGCTGCAAAGTTAATTCATGGAAATGGATGATGAAGGTATCACATCACATTTTGTCATAGAAATCCACCTGAGTCCTGTTACAACTACTATTAATATGACTGGTACACCAATGCAATAATAATAATAATAATTAAGTTACACTATGACATCCTTAAAGAGAGAGCAGCACCAATGACTCCTGGGCATTGGCTTTTCTGTCCCAGCTCAGAGAGGTGAGAGAGAACATGGAGCAGTCCGTGATGCTGTCGCCATGGAGATCATCAGCATCATGTTATCGTATGTCGCTGTGATGTGCTTCTGCTCCAACTCTCACATAGTCTTAGAGTGAGATGTGTGCTGGGATCACATCATATACAGCGTGGGTTTTACAGAGAGGTCACATGACCTGGCAGGGGGTGGTGGCCTTCCAGTCATCCTTACCATGAACTAAACCCCCCCTCCCCCCCCAGCAACCCCCCACCACCAACTCCCAGCTAAGAATAGCACTCTCAGCTATAGTACCCTCACGGTTAATGTGAAGTCTGTGCGCTGGCCTTATTAGCAGATGTTTTCTGTTTGTCTGAAACTCTGCAGTCTAAAGCATTGTTGTTTTTTAATTCGGCTGGGGGCGAGAGGCCAAAACGGTATTTAAAGAAGCCGTTCTCATTCACCCCCACCCCCCTCTGAATTATCCACATGGGGAGAGGATTAACATTTGGGACGAGACATGTTTGGGGGTGAGGGGGAGGGGCTAGGTGAGAGCTCACGGTGGGACACAGCGATGATCTCAACAACAGGAAGTGATGGAGAGCAAACAGGCTGAGCCACACACCCAGCGCACCTTATCACTATCACAGCATACTCTGCTGGGGGGGGGCTCCAATGTTCCACAGCCAAATAAATAAAACACCCACAAGACAGGGCGGCTCACCTGAAAAATCCCAGCTGACGTTCAAGACTGTGATTGTAACCAGAGTGAAGACAGAAACGGAATGGAGGACCGTGACTCACAGTAGCACATCACAGAGCCCTTAAGATGCTGAGGGAACAGCAACTGCTCCTGTTTGGCTCCATCTTTTGAGCCGTCTTAGACAGCACCGGGCTGTGCCCTGCCTTTGGTACTTGGGTCTGTTATATTGTCTGAAATGTCCTCCTATCAAAACTTTGGTTGCCTTCAATTAACAACAAAAAAAATGCAAAAAAAAAAATAAATTACACAATAGTGACGATTCCTTTCCAATCAGAAGCTGAGATATAAAATATACAAAACTGCATGGAATTAATAAAGAAAGACATAAAGAAAGCATACATTCATTTCTAGGAAATGCAACAATTTGCAAGATTTAGAAAACATGGTGGAGTTTGTGTGTGTTAATGTGCATGCATGTGTATGTGTGAGCATGTGTGTGTGTGTTTATGTACGTGTGTGTGGGCATGTGTGTGTGTGTGTATGTGTGTGTGGGCATGTGTGAGTGTTTATATACATGTGTATGTGTGTAAGCATGTGTGAGTGTGTGTGTATAAATGTGTGTGTGTGTCTGAGCATGTGTGTGTATGTTTATGCACGTGTGAGTGTGTGTGTGTGTGTGTGTGTGTTTATATACATGTGTGTGTGTATAAAGTGAGAGAGAGTGTGTGTGTGTGTATAAAGTGAGTGTGTGAGTGTGTGTGTATAGAGTGTGTGTGTGTGAGTGTGTGTGTATAAAGTGAGTGTGTGTGTGTATAAAGTGTGTGTGTGAGTGTGTGTGTATAAAGTTAGTGTTGTGTGTGTGAGTGTGTGTGTATAAAGTGAGAGCGTGTGTGTGTGTGTGTGTCTGTATAAAGTGTGTGAGTGTGTGTGTGTGTGTGTGTGTGTGTGTATAAAGTGAGAGTGTGAGTGTGTGTGTATAAAGTGAGTGTGTGGTTACGGTCTGTGGTACCGACGATGTCTCCACAGTTCCCCGTGCTTCAGGGTGATGATGAGCTTGTGTTTGTGCTCAGCTCTTCTCCCTAATGGAGCTTTTTAAAACTGACATCGTAACAACAAACCGACCGGTCAGCCATGGCCGTCAGCCCCGCGCTGTAAGTGCGCGCGCGGGAGCCGTAAAGGCACCGCCGCTAATGACGCCACATAAATATCTCACTCAATTACGCCGCTGACATCAATGGCGACAATGCAAGATTCATTTTCCACACATACACACGGATCCACAATCACTCTGCAACCACTGTCATCAACTGTCACCGTGGAGAATAAACACAATTAATTGCTGAGCCAATAAATTTCATTCATTTAAAAAGCAATATTTCAAATGCAAATGTTTCCAAACACTACCCTGGTTCTTTTTGTCTACAGCTTCACATCACAGATCAAAAGGATCTCACAGTGCTTACTGTACCTCATTGCTGTACAAATTGACATTTCTCATGCCCCATAAAGCCCAATCAAACGCTAGGTTCTGACTCTGGTGAGTTGAAAACGAAAGAGCAAAACCAGGACATGTGAATTTTCTGTGCGTTTCTTTCATGGAGATGCCTTCGCTGTACACCCCCACAGAGCACACAGGCTTCTCAGCTTTGTGTAGCATGAGCGAAAGCAGTCGCAAGTAGGTTAAACCCCTCTGTAAACAACGCTGTGGAAATGCACTAAACTGACCCTTTGTTCGCGCTCACTGATACCTTTTGTGTCTTGGTTCTGGTCCTGATTCTCCTCCGCTGTAGTTTCCATGGCTGGCTCGACCCAATCCACCAAAAATGCTTCTCCTTTTTTTTTTTTTTTTGCAAATACTTTTCCGTATGCTCTATTTCTCTCTCTCTTTTCTCTCTCTCTCTTTCGAGTGCGCTCTCTCTCTCCTTCGCTCTCACCCTCTCTCTCTCTCTCTCTCTCTCGAGTGCGCTCTTTCTCTCTCTGTCTCTCTAAACCCCCCTTCTCTCCCTGATTGAGTGGCGTTCAGCTCCTCTGAATATCGCAATCCGTTTTGAAGATGCAAAGGTCTTGCCTGACAGGATTTTCCTCAGCTTAGCGGCACACAGACCATCCCTGCAGCTAACGCTCACGCTGAGCGTCACTCTCAGACCCAAACCCTCTCTGGGGGAAACAGCTCTCTGTCTTTGTGAGGTATATTTGCCTCGCTCTCTGGTCAGGGAGTCAGACAGGACACTACAGCGGGAATACAATCTAACTGGCATCCCCAGTACGCATGGCCACACACACCTTAGGCACAGACACGGATGTACACACACTCTCTCTCTCACACATACATACACACACACACTCTCTCTCTCACACATACACAATCTCTCACACACACTCTCTCTCTCATACATACACACACACTCTCTGTCACACATACACACACACACTCTCTCTCACATACATACACACACACACTCTCTCACACACACACACACACACACACACACACTCTCACACACACACACACACACACACACACACACACACACACACACACACACACACACACACACACACACACACACACACACACACACTTAACCCCCCTCTCCTCAGACCTCTTTGCAGAGGGAATCTCTCCACATGAATGAGAATGAGGGGCTGGCAAAGTGGAATGGAGTCATTCCATCTGAAGGAGCTGGGTGTGTGTGTCTGGGGGTGCCCTGGTCCGCTCACAGGGGCAGCATGTGGATAAAAGCCCCACTATGTCCCCTCTGTGCTGGGGGGGGATGCGTGTCATCGCACAATCCCCTGCCCCTCGTTCCCATCGGCTCAGAGCGGGGGGGGGGGCGCACGCTCCTCTGTCTGATTCACACCATATGCCCCCTGCTCCCGAGGCCGACATTAGCACAGACTCTCCTCCCATCTGCCCAGAGAGGGGGGGGGGGAAGGGGGATCATGCCCTTCAGCTGGGGAGAGAGAGGGATAGAAAGAGAGAGAGAAGGGAGAGAGATGGAGAGAAAGAGAGAGGTGGAGAGAAAAGAGAGAGATGAGAGAAAGATAGAGGGATAGAGAGAGAGAGAAAGGGAGAGAGATGGAGAGAAAGAGAGAGGTGAGAGAGAGAAAGGGAGAGAGAGGGATAGAGAGAGAGAAAGGGAGAGAGATGGAGAGAAAGAGAGAGATGGAGGGAAAGAAAGGGAGAGAGAGGGATAGAGAGAAAGGGAGAGAGATGGAGAGAAAGAGAGTGATGGAGGGAGAGACAGGGAGAGAGGGATGATGGAGGGAGAGACAGGGAGAGAGGATGAGAGAGAGAGAGAGATGGAGAGAAGAAAGGAGAGAGATGGAGAGAAAGACAAAGGAGAGAGATGAGAGAGAAAGAGAGAGATGAGAGAGAGAGATGAGAGAGACAAAGGGAGAGAGATGGAGAGAAAGACAGGGAGAAAGGGAGAGAGAGAGGGATAGAGAAAGGGAGAGAGAGGCTTCGACTTGCAATTTTCTTTTATTGAACACAAAAGCATTCCACAAGCCACACACAAGTAAACCAAAAAAATGAACCCAAACTTTTTAAGTTAGTGTGTGAGATGGAGAGATTGAGAGAGAGACACAGAGAGAGAGAGAGAGAAGAGGAACAGAGGCAGAGCGAGACAGGCAGGGAGAGTGACAGACAGACCGACAGACACACAGACAGACAGACTGGGTAAAACGTGAATAATCTGTGCTGGGTTTAACTGAATGGGAAAAAGCCATCACACAGCATGCTAATGAGACTGTAGAGCTTCAATGGGAACCAGGGCTGAGGCCTGGGGGTGCGGGGAGGGGGGGAGGGGGTTTCTCACAGATCAGAAACCAAAGAATGAAGTTTGGGGTGGGGGGTTCCTGAAGAGTCCACAAGAGCTGGAGGAGCTCTCCAGTGAGCCAGAGATTTCCTCCAAAAATGTTACAAAGCTGTTTCACTTTGTGCTGACAGGACACACAAAGGGAAAAAAACACAAGAGAAAAATACATCCACCTCAGATTCCCATCGTCAACAACTGATTCAAAACAAAGGAATTAGCATCTGTATGGTGATCATCTTAACGAGAGGGGAATTCTTTCTGATTCACACCGCATCCGGTCACTGAAAACCCTCCAGGCACTCTGGTTCTGTTCATACTGCTACACGGACATCTAAAACACCTCACACAGCGATTCAAATATCACGCTGAGAGCCCACATGAAGTGAAGAAGTAAAAAAACACATTACTGAACATGATCATCCAAAGAAGGAAGATTTTAACATTATCAAGGAAAAAGCAAATGATGTTCAAACTCGAGAAATACTATGATGTGCTCCTGCAGCAAGAGGAAAACCAAAAACGTTCACCACAGTTTGTGCATCACAGAAGGTTGCAGTTTCTTTCTGCTGGATGATCGCGCCAGAAATGAGATCTGACTTCCATGAGTGGCGAGGGCGTGAAACACTGGTGGCCTGGCCCAAAATAACTCCGAAATATGGCTAGCTCATGTGCTCATGTCTCACATATGGTTCTCTTAATACTGAAAAGAAAAAAAAAAAAAAAAACACTTGATATATCTTCATAAGGTAGCTTAAAAACGTCCATGTGTTGCAATGATTGTTTCAGTTTTAACTGAAAGCAGAGTCCCCATTGGGACCTTACAATGTAAGCTATAACGCTGTGAAAATGTTCTCCAATTTGAAGCATTCACACGATAGTGTTGTCCAGCCAATGATTTGATTACGGAGTATCCATATGACATTCGGAGAATGGGTTTACTTAAATGCTGTTTCTGAAAACTTGTGAAATGCAATGATACTATCGCAACCTTTAAACGACATTTGCTAACGCAAAACTCCGCCAACTTTTTGTTTTTCGCAATGGGGTGTATTCTTGCTTTGAGACAAACAGTCGCACTGCCGCTGTGTTCGGCCATGTGATAAACGGGTGATGAGTTTCCCCCTGAGCGTTTGAGTCCAACTTCCTTCAAACCAACGCTCCTCCGGCGCTGTGAAGAAAAAGGACCAAATTTATGGCTCAAAGCAACAAGGAACTTCAAATGAGAACCATGTCCTAATTACTGCGGGAAACCCAGAAACCAGGAAACCGGCCTCCCCAGTAAAGCCATTTTTTAGAAGATAAAAAGGCCAAACAATTGAAAACACATGGCAGTCGGAGCAGTTTCCACAACACAGGAGACAAAACGAGCATCCTTTTTTTTACGAGAGAGGACACTCAGTCCTCTTACCGTTCTAATGGGCCAATCAGACATTGTTATGGACAGCAAAGTACAGAATAAACCATGCCTCATATTTTTTCCTTTGATTGTGGTGCAGTTCCCCGCTGCACTGAACCGTGTTCCTCCCATTCGCGCAGGACCCGTATCTCCAGCTGGGATCCAGACAGGAAGTGGTGTATAAAATGCCCATTTCCACGGTGTGGCTGTAGATGTGGTGATTGCATGGCCAGAGGAGAGCTCTGTCTGTAAGAGCAGCGCCCTAATCCCGGGAAGTGGCGTTTGAGACCCCGCGGGTGAATTCGTCTGGCCTCTTTCCCCATTTCCTCACCGTTATTCATGCCTCGCAGACTGTGTCCGAGACGTATCGGTTTCCTGAGATCACGCGCTGCTGGGGACACGGACGGGATCCGGATATTAAATGTGGTGAATGGGGGCGCATATCTCCAGGCCAGGAGAACCCAGGAGGGTCGGTGTGCATGTCTGCTTTTGTGGTTTCCTTTCAATCAGCTGCCAATTCAGGCCTTGGAGACAAGGTGTGCGGATTATTCAGCTGGTTAATGACTTCACATAAGCACATAAGTGCTGAAAAACTCCAAAACCCAGCAGCCACTATGGCCTTTCAGTACTGGGTTGTGCAGCACTAGTGTAGTGGTTTGATTTAGGGCAGTTGCATTCTGGGATGCAGTGTATGCATAGCTTTTTTAGGCTGAGCAAGAGTCCTCAGATATGTGGAAAAAACGTTGATCGGGAACAGTTTCACTAAGGGTGTGATTTCCGCAGAGGAGGAGAGAGGCATAAACGAGTGAAATGGCTTTTTCCTCTCTCAGCTGTGCTCACCCTGCTATATTCCGTCCCTTGCCTGAGTCCTCAGCTCGTTCACATCGTCACACAAATCCAGTCGGGCTGTGTTTAATCCTCTCCAATCCTGGATCAAATCAACATCATGGCACTGACACCGTGCCAAATGGAAACTATTTAGTCATCCTGGTCAGGCACTGCGGCGAAACACATACACAGGGGTCTTTTTTAATTATTTCCTACATTTTTTCCCAGCCCAAAGTGAACCACACCAACAACAACCTTCTTCCACAGACTCAGGAGGGAGGAGCCGCACACGAGTCCTCTGATTGCCTTGGCAACCAGCCGCTTATTTTACACACTGAAGATGAGACACCCACCTCATACTGCCTGTGGTGTCTACTCAGTTCAGCTCCAACACTATTTTTACAACAAGTTGTCAGAAAGCAGCTTTACAATTCATCCAGGCTTGAAACCCTCTCAGAGAAACCCCCCCAGGTGTGTAAGGCACAAAAAGTCACACAAAAATTATGGTTAACCTTAACCAGCAACCTTTATAGATGCAGTAATTGGCTGTTATAGAACTAGCATGCACAGGGGTCCCCCAGGGACCAGGCTTGGGAACCAGTGGATGCAAACCCTATGTGCCTTAAGTGGCAGAAGGAGCTGGGATCCTGACATGAAAAGGGGGTTACCCTGAGCCCTGTTACTCATGTGAATGGTGCTTGGGCTCGGGGGGGGCATGAGAACTCTTTCCCCTGTATGGGGGGCTGGGGGCCGGGGGGCGGGGGACAGAGAGCTGGGGTCTTCACGGGTGAACGAGCACTGAGAGCCCATTCAGAGACGCTCTCAGGGCATAATGACCTGCCCATAATGCAGGCCCCCGCATTATCCAGGGCTCCAGCCCCATTCACGCACCCCCCCCACCCCTCACAGACCCCCTCCCTCCCTGAGACACCGAGAGGGGGGGCTTTACACCTGTTACTGGGGCTCCACATTCCAGTGCAGCAGGGAGTCGCCCATCTTATCCAAAAACCATGGGACGGGACGTGGGCGTGTGGATCTTTGTTCCCCTTCAGCACCAAAACACACTGGGATAGATTCAAGCAAACACACTTGGTTTATTTTAAAAAGAAGAACAGAAAATGATGTCTGTTTTGATTAAATTGCTCACATCCGTAAATAAGTAAGTCAGTGAGTGTGTTTGACTGAATCCAGCCCCTAGTTCAGCTAATCATGGCCTTCAGCTCAGACCTTCGGATTCACTGCCCCCAACCCCCCCCACGATCAATCGGGAAATGCTGATTTTCACAGCGTAAATATCCCACCAGAGGCAAAGGACCTGAGTATGCCATAAGCACACACATCCACACCTTTTACTGCCTTTAAGTGCTGAAAGCAGGAGGCAGCGTTCAGCAATAAAGTCAAATCCTACTGGCCCCCCGAGACACACAGGGACTGAAAATCTGTACGTCCTGATTAACGATTAATCAGAGGATCTGTGGATCGATTCTCTTCCTCAGCAGCTGAATTTCTCAGCATCCCTGAGTTGGTAAATGGTGAGCACCTCCAACGCGCGGTGACAAGCCCTCATCGACTCTGTAGCCATTCATGTTAAATAATTAAAGATGTTTAGAATAAGATGCTGAAGTGTCTCTTGCAGTTGCGGATCAGCATATCTCTGCTGTTCTAAAGGCTGCAGTGTCTACAGGTGTTTGCTTCATTCACTCAGTACATCACCTGAGTCCACTCATTAGCTCACCTCTATGGCCTCCAGGACCATAGCACATTGTACATCATTAAAATTATAATTACTCTGTTAATACTGGATCGACCAATCACAAAGCGGACAGGCAGCTGACGTGAGGAAAGAGGAAAACTATTTTTACGGTTTTTGTTTGCCTCGATAAATTTGACCAGTGAGACCTGGTCAAGTTCACAGTAAATACATAAGGAATGGAAAACAGAAGCGACACAAAACACAATAGAACAACAGTGAAATTTACTTGCAGAGCTGTCTCTATCACCGGCCGAAAGTAAGCTAGGACATGAACAGCTGAAACAGCTTTGCCACTAAAGATAGGGCCTAATGCTAAGACAGGGCCTCCCAAACTTCAGCACCCCAAACCTGAGCTGGTGAGCTCCCCAAACCAAATGCCTGACACCTGATACAGGCTGCAGTATAGCAGCTAATTTCACTTGGGACTCAGTCCAAATATGATATCATTATTATGATGGATCGATGAAACATATACAGAAATTTCATACTCTCTTAAACTCAAAAAAATCCAGCTCAGATTAATGCCTACTTCAGTTTATTTGGGTCTCTCTTACCCTAACCATAGGCTAGTCCTAGTGTCTCTTTCTCTCACTTGCCCTCCTTCCACAATGATGTATAATCATTCTAATGATGACGATATTGCCAAGGATCTGTACAACAGACCAGATTTATTTTATATGAAAGTCTATACTTTTTTCTCAGTCTGAGCAGACGGGCAGGAGCTGGTCTAGCTGTAAGAGCTGGGCGTCCGGTTTGAAGCCGGAAGGCCGGTTAGCCGTGCTTTGCGTTAGCTCTGTTTCCACGGCTGCCTCTGGAGGCGTCTGCACGCGTGACGCGGGACCACGGCTCTCCGAGCCCTTCGGGGACACGCGCAGCGTGGACATGCCTTTAGCCGCAGCTCAGTTAATGCATCGCTGGGTAATCCGGCCTGATTAAGAGCTGCTCCTATGCGGAGGCCAGCCTCATGAATTCTGTAATCTCCTCCGGCGTCAAAACAAAGGCTTGTGCACAGAGCCCAAACCCGCACAACAAAAGAACAATGAAATGGATCGGCCGTGCGGGCTTTAGGCCGTTCAGCTGCCGCCGCTGAGAACCTGGGTCGATGGTAAAGAACGGTGCTCACACAGGGAGGCTAAAAATCCGCAAAGAAATGTCAAATTCTGAAGAAAAGACCAAGCATTCACAGTTCAACGGACCAAATGTGAAAGAAAAATGAGCACAAATTTCCACTTTACAATCACCGTGAATGACTCTTTAAGCCTGCGTACTGCTGTTTCGAACTGGACTTGGAAAGCCACTACTGGTCTACCGAAGCAAGCTGTTGGCTCACAGGAAGGGAAAGAGCCAGACAGAATCTACGCATGTCCGGGGAATTCCTTTTCATGCAGAAAACGTCCATTTTCACACTATTGGATCCAACAATCTCACGTGGAGGTGAAACTGACTACTGATTACCTGTAAAAACATACAGCCCAAAACTGGCATCACCATCAAACCACCGTCACCATCAAACAGCCATCACCATCAAACCACCGTCACCATCAAACAGCCAAAACCATCTATCCTGTTCTCCCCAACCTTGAGAGCTGCTTTTTTCCCAAATTTTAAAAATATTGAATAAAGAGGAGAGGATGTTCACAGCTGGACTGTTTCAGCGTAGGAGTTGTGCTTTCATTTTCACTAGAATACAATAGCCCCAGTAGAGTTACTGCTGTACTCTTTTGTACTTTTTATTCTCGCACACAGTGCCAAGACCCTGTTCCCTTACTCACTGATATTTTCCAGTGAAACTTTGTATTTTTCCCAGGATAGAGGATAAATTAAAATGCTGCCAATGTTGCTTTCCTGCATTTTATTTTACAGTTAGCATGAAATTGCAGAGGAAAAATGCCAAAACCTTACATTTTTGGTGCAAACATTTAAGGCTGGACAATGTGGCCAACATAAATAATAGAATGTGCCTGCTTCTCAAATGAACAGAAATTTATTGTTACCGAAAATATTTCTAAAATAATGTGGACAACCACGGTCAATGCACGTAAAGGAAACAAACCACAGTATGCTGGTATTTTTTAAATTTCACCATTTAAAATTCTGACAATAAGTATCAAGCTACTTTAAGCTAAACCAACAATCTCTTGGTTAAAAGTATTCCACTTTTCAAGATAACTATATGTTAAAGTAAGACATACACATTAAATTATTATACTGGCGTCATGAAAATGCACCAGAAAGACTTGATACTAAATCTCAGCAATTTGGCTGTTCAATTTTATGCCACTAATTAACTCCACTTAGACTCACCCTCCATTAAACCCAAAAGCATAAATCTAAAATGGCATATTATATGGAAATATCCACTAAAGCATCAACATAGTGGACGTACACAACTTTACTTCAACTTGTTGAGACCACATGGAGAACCAAAGAACGTTTTATTGAAGAAGTGAAGAAGCAAAGAAGCAGGCGATGACAAAAGGCCTGCAAACTGAGCCCTGAGACAGCAAATCCAGAAGAAAAAGTGAAATATCACGGTTGTGTTGACTTTGAGCACATCTGCAGCTGTTCTCAAACACAATGGGGCTCCGTATTCTCACGGATACACATCAGATTACATCTCAGGACGAACCAGAGGTAGCGACAGACTCCAGTAAGTGAAGATCAAAAGTTTGAAAGCCTTCAAATACCCAATGTCACAAAAACATCTTCGGTTAAAGTCATGGCAAATGAATAAAAAAGGTATACCATATTTCACAGTCCGGGGAACACTGGAATGTCAGTTTCTGTTAGATTCTTTAAAATCATAACTCATCCCTTACAATTCACCCCATCATATGTCTGAGCAGATATCTTTTTTTTTTTTTTTTTGATAAAAGTCAAGGTTTCTCATTCTGCAACTCTCCATGCTATTTCATCACTGGGGGAACTTTCTGATTTTTGCAAATGCTGAACAGCCACAGTAAATATTCATTAAAGAGCCGAAGGAGAGCAGCTGTCCCCATCCATTACTCTGAAACGAGGGGAAAGCGAATCCGCTGTGTTCCATCTCTCAGTAATGAGGCGATTACGGCTCCGGCTCAAAACTGGGGGTAACGTTTTAAGCACAAATACATAAATAAACAATTGAATGTCTGTTTTGAGGACAGAAAAAATGTTATGAAACAGTTATAATTCCCTTTCATTCAAAAAAGAGACAAACATTCGATATTTCGAAAAGTAGACAGTGCATACATTCTACGGCCCACTTTCCATCTAATCATAGCAGTTTTCCATATTGGGTACCAAACTTCTGAGAACCACTGACAGAGCAAGAGTGCATGAAGGGAACGTAAGAAACCATCATAACAAGAACAGAACTTTCAGTTCAGCTAGGCTCACTGTTTACCTGCACTGTGTCAGACACACAGAAGGCCTCTACGTTCCATATGATATAAGAGAATATAAACATATAATGATACCAATAACATTAACAACAAATATCCATGCCTTCACTCGCAGGTCAGGAAATCTTGATTTAGGCTCTTAATGCCTTAAATCCACCTATGCCAAAGAGAAATGCATACATTTAATTACAGAAACATATACCTATTTACCACAGAAATATATACCCATTTACCACAGAAACATATACCCACTTATCACAGAAGCACATTGTTAGATGTGCATGAGCCATGTCCCATAACCACATGGAAATGGAAAACTATACTGATAGTGAGTGTGTAAGAACAGCGAAATAACAGTTCCCTCCAAGACTTCTTCCTCATGTTAGCCTCTCCAGGGGACAGCAATGTCACACAAATCACATTAGCCTTGATTAAGCCGCATGTGAGCATGGCTCATGGCTCATGGTTTGTTTTTGCCGTTTAGCAGCGAGAGCGAGGCCAGAGGACTGTATTTTTGGAAAGATTACAGTGCTCATGAGAAAGCGGACATTGTTCCTCTAGAGAAGCTATTTTGCTCAAGTTAATTTGCACATAAAACATAGTGAGAGATCCTTAAAGAAATTCTTACTCATCTTACTTCCATCTACAGCTTAGTTAAGCAGGAAACTAATTTACCTTTAAAAATAAAGTTATTTCATACATTTACATATACTTAAGTTCCTAAAACTGTGATCTCCCTAAAAACTCAATTGTTAATGGACAAAATGTAACCTGCAAATCTCATTTTGAAGGAAGTGAACTAGGTTCTCTCTTCCCATTGGTTGGCTTCCTTTGGCTGCTCACTCTTTCCATTCCCTGATCCAATGAAGTATGACTGAGGTTAAGACTGATACTATTACAATGTAATCAACATGATAATAAGTTTACTAAAGACAGGCTGATTCATTCATCCATCTTAATTTCAGCGCTTCTCCCTGCTCTAAGGTGACACTGCATTGTTTGACTAGAGACCTGACACCATATGAACCTGCAAACCCCCCCGACTCCTTTAGGCGTGTGGAAACAACGAAAGGGCAACTTCTTCAGCTCAGTGAAAAATACCTCAAGAGTATTTAACATGTGTGCGCTGCCCCTCGGTGCAGCCCGACTCGAGGATCATTGAGACCACAGCTCTGCGCTGGAGCAGCATCTGCTCAAATGTAATGTGACGTAACATTATGTAAAAGGTTTACAGAGCAGCCTCCACATTAACAAGGTGCTGTTGCAATATCACGACGGCCAGTGAAGTTTGCAACAAAACGTTTTTTTTTCCCTGCACATGTTTTACTTTATCTTACTTTTGTACAGGGAAAACACACAGGCATCCTGGTGTGATGGCTTGCCACAATCACAACAACCTCCTGCAGCTTTGCGAGAATATTCAACTAATTGTGTTACAAACAAAAATGTACAATCACATAAAAACAGAATTTTTCCAGCTCGTCAGTAAAATCGCAGGAATTGCACTGCAGTCTAAGGGGATAATAGAGTATTCAGAATGATTATTTGGCCCAGTTCTGCTGCTCCACAAACCACAGATTGGATATGATGCTAAAACAGGGAACCGTGGTGGGGCAGAGAGCCAGTCGCTCACTGAGGGGTTTCTGTTTCAAATTTTACGGGACAAGAACATCAGAGTGGATCAGGGCTTAAGTCCCTGAGATGGCCTCATTATTACATTCTCACACCAAACGAATTTGTCTGAGGAAGACCATATTTCATCCTAAAGATTTTATCAGATTTCCACAATGGATCAAGTGCAATGTAGCAGACTTCATAATTTTCTTACTGTACATATTCATATCATATTCAAACTTCACTGTGTAAACCTACATGCTGTATCCTGTTATAGCCTAGCATAGCTCACAAGTCCAAATTGTTCCAAACTGCCATTTAAGCAGAGAGTTCCAGAGAGCGATTACCAGTGTTTGGAAGCAGTTCTGCCCCAGACCCTCGGAGTCGGCAGTGGGGTAATTGCATGTTTACACTGCTCTCCCTCAGGCCCCGGTACTCCCTGTCGATGGAGAGAGGGTAGGAATCGCTGCTCTGCCATCACTGAGTGTGGCCAGCATGGGTTTGGGTGGCCACGCAGTATAGTGGCAGAGTGGGTTTATGACACAGAGGTTGCAGGTTCGGTTCCCCCGGGTAGGGCACTGCCGCTGTACACCTGAGCAAAAACACTTCACCCGAACTGATCAGCCATCCTTCAGTGTAAGTTACTGAGCTCCTCCGTCGACTCTCTCCAAAGCAGGTGGAGTGTAAAACCATCTAATAACTTATCTTTGGTCTGGAAGAAGCCAATTTTCTTACGTAACCCAAGGCTCTTAAGCATATATAAAGGAATTTATAAAGACAAAGAAGTGTTTAAGTTCTGCACCAGTTAATTATTACAACTTCCTTAATACAGTTCACTTAATTCTATTAGGATAAACATGAACAAATAACTATATTTGATTGACCACATTAACAGGTTACCTGCATTGCAAATGAAATACAAGGCACTAACAACACAGGATTCCGTTAAGTGAGAGTTCCATTTGCATGGAGGAGCCCAGCTCATTATGTAATGCATAAATACACAGAGCGCTGATACTCCATTTGTTAATGTATGCATTAACTGGAGAAATCCTCTTCCACAGAAAAAAATCTGTAATATGTGTGGAGTTACAGTGAAACAGTTTTGATAAGATTATCCTCTTTCACACTTCTGAAATATTCATGTGCAGTTAATTGCCTCCAAAATAAAAATCTGGACACCTTCCACTCCGCACTGATATCAAATATTATGAATTATGGATACATCTATTTTAAAACTTATGTTTTCTCCCCAAAGGGACAGTAAACTAACTCATTGTCAGACTTTACTTCCTTTTTTGAAAGAAAAAAAAAAAAACATGAAAATATTAAAAGTCCTGGCCCGTTGTGTCATGAGACATTTTAACATGCTGTCCAATCAACGCCCTAAAATTTACACTTCCTCTCACCCCACACATCCATCACCACAAAATATCACAAAAAGTCAATTATTAATCTTAATTAAAGTAATAACGATGTTCCACTCGATGCAATTCTCCCGGAACATCATCAATTTAGGTAATTGCCACAACAACATAATCATCATTACTGTAGTAATTTTGGAAATAGCACGGTAAAGTATCATATTTCAGTGGGCACATTACACGCAGCAGACCTAATGTGACTGGAGCACATACCAGTATGAGGATACAGACTCCTTACAAAAGCACCTGGGCCTGAGGCCTCAATAAAACCTGATAAAACACGAATGGGGGCTGATTCATTTATGGGCGCGCTGTGGAGCAGCCCCAGCAAAGCTCCGGCTCAGCTCTTGCAGTCGGAAGCCGCCTCACTTCATTCTAAATTGGCCCAAGAGAGGCCGACCGCAGCGGATAGAGCCGCGCAGCGCTCTCAGGATGAAATATGACCCTGCCAAAGCCCCTGAAACAGAGCGTTAGCGGCCTGCGCCACGCCAGCCCTTGGAACAATGCGCGGTTTTCTCCTCTGCCAAGCCAACAATGCCACTTTTGTCAGGGCTCGTCAGTCCTGAGCGTACTCTAGACGGGACAGAGGATGGAAGCTTTTGTGCACCCGAGTCTTTCCTCTGCTGCGCGGTCCCCAGAGCACGGCCAGAGGATGGAAGCTTTTGCGCACCCGAGTCTGTCCTCTGCTGCGCGGTCCCCAGAGCACGGCCACGTTTTAAAAAACGCCTCAGTTCCACCAGTAGTGAACAGAAAATGAAAACACCTGGGCAAATTAGTCGAAAAATACAGTAAATTCAAAGCAGAAGCTAACCGCTGTGGCTCATCCATTCAAATTCAAATGACTTCCCAGCATGCGCTGGACTTCCCAGCATGCAATCCTGGCCAGCATGACCTCAATAACAGAGCTTGATGACTTTGAAAGGATTCACTGACTTCATTGACCATTTTGACTCTAAGACTCCATATGACTTAAAGATTACCAATTGTCCCAAAACTCAAGGTTTGTTCACAATTCTTACATTATATCTATTGTATCATTGTTGTGCTTGTATCAGGTATGTCTCCAGCATTGTTTTTGTAGCTATGCTTGACCATTTATTAAGTATTGTATGTTATTCCATGTCTATGCCATATAGGAAGTTTCTACAGGGAAAACATTCTTACAGTTCGAGCACAGCTTAGAGGTGAATGACTCCTGCGTTTTTACTCCTCAGGTTTAATTACATCCACGTTTCAGTTTGCTTTCTGATCTACATGTGACCTAAGCGCCCTCACTTGTGGCGGAATGAGGGACACAAACACGCCATCCTGTCTCATCCATGTGAACGGCTCCCGGCCTGAGAAATCGACTGTGTCACATTCATGAATATTCATGAGCACAAACAGCTGCTGCCATTTGCATTGTTTATTAACGCGGCTGAGCTGAAGAGGCAACGCCATCGCTTTGTTATTTACCCAGCGTACGCACGTCCGGATTCCTACCCATTGGCCCGAGGGCGTCCACAATCATCGGTTTCCCATTGGATGAGTTGTGTCAGATTTTCTGTGACGGCTCTGATCTGCCCGACGCGAGCTGAACGTACCCAGGCAGAGGACACTTTTTCCCTAAACACCGTCACGTCTGTGTGACAGAGCATTCAAAACAAGGGTCCATATTTATGGGGCACCATTAAGCCTTCTTTAAAGTTTTATTCCAGACATTTGAATGTTGATCACGTGTCTGACTAACTATGTCAACACGTTTTGGCCGGGGCTTCCTTTACTCTGACTGGGGCCAGCAGATTTATGACAACTGATTTTATTGATTTTATTCAATAGCAATTTATTACTTCACAAACACACTCTACTGTAGGATTTGTGACAGGTACAAATTAGAGGAGAAATGGGTGATTTGTGGCAGGGATTTAAATGTCTCTATAGCAGTGGTTAATCAGACTCTATCTAAGTCTTGACAGCGTAGGGGTGTCACAGTTTGACACACTTTTAGCGGTTAAGGAACTTGGCGTACGACCAAGCGGCTGCAGGTTGCATGGAAGCCAGGTGGGGGCAAAGCTATCTCAACGTTTAAAAGCTAAGTGCTTAACCTCGATTTCTCTACAGGCAAAATACAGGTTTACAAATGGACCATATACAGAACATAAGCTGCAGTAAATATTAAAAACAGTCTCAAACAAAGCATCTACCAAACAAATTAAAATTGGAATGTAATCTTGCAATACTATATGCATACGCGCACATACACACATGCATGCGTGCACGCACGCACGCGCGCGCACACACACACAACACAAATGTTATCACCCTCCAGAGAAGCTTCTGCTTAATCCCTGAACTTCCCATGAACCCTTTCTGCTACTTTCAGGGACTGTCTACAACACATCAGTCCCCACCCAACCCCTACTGTCAGCACATGCTACACTTGGCCTGACCTTTGACCCCAGTTTACCCTACTTTACGCCATGTACCCACACCTTAATCCCAATCCAGGCCTCCAGATCACTCTTTACGCCACTGAGCCCTGTCAGCAAGCCTCAGAGCCAGGCTTTTATCATATCCTACTGATGAAACGCATAACCGCAACAGCAGTGAGTTTGGTGACAAACCTGCCTGCACCAAGAGGAGATTTTGCCCTGTTGACGCTGCCGCTCAAAGACTTAACGTGATGACTCACCATCTCTTTAAACGGGGCTCGGTAAATGAAGCTTGTTATTTAAAAGCAAGGGAGAGGGAGTATTAAACCAATATATTTGTGCTTGTATAAAGTCTAACTCTGCAACCATGACTGAGCTAAATTAAGCGCACTTTTAATTAAACTTTTTAAGAGGCAGGCAGCTGAGTTTTCCGCTCCATAACAGGGTTTTCAAACATCAGGTGCTGAATGAGTTTCAGTGGCTGCCTGGGATGGCCACATGCTGCAGCAGAATGGGGATTTATCTTCTTCAGAGTAGCGTAGCAAGGACCCAGCAAATGGCTGGATGGACAAGATGAACTTGTGCCAGGTGAGGTACACAAAGGTGCCGAATTCTCAAACAGCCAGCCAATGAAAAGAATCTCTGAAATCCTGGAGCAGAAACTGAAAGCTCTCACTTTTTTTCAATCAATTTAACTCAACAATGAACCCCAGACTTCATGAAAGAGAGAATTAGTAATTAATGTCAATGGCATTAGACTCCATTAAATCCATTTGAAAAGGACTGAAATGGAACTTCAACGGAAGAACCAACAAATGATAAAATATCATACTAACTTACTTTAGCAGAATAAACACGCACATGAAGAATGTGAGGGACCGTCTTAAGAAACCAGGAGACCTGATAAACATGCACAGCTTGCATTACACACGCTGGCCTTACAGGGTGGTAATGCTAAAAGTGAGATCCAGCTGCTGTCTGCAGAGATGACCCACTTACAGAGAGGTTCGCCTCTGCCCATGTTTAACTCTTTCCCACAGCCAGCGCCCCTCACACACACCCCCTCCAGCAGCTACTAAAACCCCCCACACACACACACACACAACCTCCCCACCCCCTCCCAGCAGCTCACAACAGCTGCATGACCACACTGAACCCTGGGGGCCCCAAGGGACTACCACAGAGACCAAACACATTTACAGCACACTGAAACATGGCCTAACATGTGATCGCAATCACAATGAACGGGGGGATATACAATTTAATCACTTTCCAGATGCTGAAATATATTTTTAAAAATACACATGTCTCAAATATATTATTTGTCATCATATTTAGTGGTAATATATTCCAGTTCCAGAGGGGTGGCTGTACAGGGGTAACATAAAGCAACCTCATCGATATCACACCCACCCGTAATTGGGCAGTTTCAGAGATAACCCAGATCTGTGTGCGCTCTGAACTGCCTTAGCACGGCTGCCAGTCCAGAAAACCCAATTTCACCCAGTCATGTTCAGAGGCCTAAAATTAGCCTCATTGTTGAGTCTGACAGTGCATACTTTAATGTGTCCTGAAGCCATGCTCTCTCCCATTAGATTCAGTTCATTCCCGTCCGGTGCCTCACAAACAACAACCACAGACAAGAGTTCAGTCCAGCATCGCTCGAGAGACAACTTGCTCCGCTATGTGAAAAGATAAGGGCGATAACATACATTGGGACTGCACCCTTAAAATAAAATTATTGTCTAGGAATTCTTAATGAGATAAATTTGAACCTACTTATGATCATGTGTAGACCACCTCCTGTGGTTTCAATCTAATCTTCCTTTCCTCTTTCCTGCTGCTGAAAAACGATACTGAAATAAATTCACTTCCAAAAACTGCAGCTAAGCCAACTTCAGCTAATGCAGCACTAAAGTGCAGCGATCCCCCACACCAGCTCCCTCAGACAGCTTCAGACAAAGGCCAAAGTTTAGTGATAAATGAGAGAGAAGTCCAATACGGATGGCAAGAAATCCAAATGGAGCAGATGAGTAAGGATGTCATGTAGAGGCCAAAAAATGGCAGAAAATACAGAGCATGTTCACTGTACCCGCAAAAGCAACACTCAGTAGTGTTTTTATGACCACTGCTATTGTTACAATTTCTAGTTTTGATCTATAGTGGTGGGACCAGACGAATCTGCTTTCCACATTGAGCACTACGTGAATAAGGTAACATAACACCACATATAGGCAGAGCTACAATTATCTCCACACTCTGCACTCAGTGCTGTCCATTTAACTCCATTATTGATTTCACCCAATCATTGTGTTTTTGAAGAGCACACCCATTCGATTGGTTTCGAAATCAATGGGCTACTGGTGATAACGCACTCTCCTTCAACTAGTCCAAAGAAAACCGAATGAGATGAGAATGGCTTCAGACCGACCCTGTACAGAGTGAGAGTCAGATCCAGCATCCATTCTCACACGTCAGGCCCAGATCCCTGGCTCTGAGGGTACAAGGCTGTCCTGAGCAGGGGAAGCCCAAGCTGGCCATGGGGCAGAGGGGGCCGGGGGGGTTACTGGAACAGCAAACACCGGATCACACTTGTCTCACACATCTGGTGAGCAGGGTCCCCGTGATTTGTGTCGGTGTAAAATAAACCTTTTCCCTAATTGGCCCCCCCAAAACCTGCGTGAGTAGCACTGAACCCGGAAACTGGGGGCTCCCCCCGGACTCCAGATGTTCTGTGTCACCCCGCTGTTTTTCTTCCTTCAGCTGGCGGCCAAAGCGACTTCATTGCATTATTATTTTTGGTTTTTTTTTTTCCACGGACCTGAGGTCAAATGTTAAAACGTCTTACGGGACTTCTCGGTAGCATAAACACTACAGTAGAGTGAAGCCTTTACTCATTATGTTATATTGCCGGTGGGGTCACGGGGTCAAGCCTAACTGTAGGTTTTCAGATGTGAACCTTCGGGTTTTCCCGGGATAATCCTTCTCATAAGTGTCGAATTATCTCAGAGCCCCATGCTCATTCTCATAAATGAGCATCAATAAACATGTAAGCCAAAAGATACACTCTGCCCTGGTCCCCATGCTCCAGGAAGCTCTCTGAACATGAGTGCGATCGGTCTGACCGAGTCGTGTTCCGGCACATTTGGGCTCGAGTTTGAAAGGCTTACTGAGGAACAGCAAAGCCAAAAAGAGTTGGCTTAACTGTGCCGCTTCACAGCGCCTGACGAAAATGACTGTGTTTCATCTTTCCCTGTCATGAGAGCAATCATCTCTTTCAGCCGCGCAAACTTCCTGCGATAAACATTTCCGAGCTTCCGCCTAGTTGGCCCTAAGCTCGGCCAATACGGGTCATTCTTTCACGGGTCTCCGGGCGGAACAAGGAATATTCTGTCTTCGGTGTGTTTTAATCCATTTCCGAAATTCCCAAGAACTCTGCTGCTGCAGCTCCGCTCCCCCGACACACACATGCGATTGGGTTTCCTGCAGCTGTCGTTCGCCCCTGGAGAAAGCTCAACTATTCCAGAGGCGTTCATCTGCTTGGCCTGTTCATCCTCCTCTGTGCATAACAATGCCGTGGGTACGGCTGGGATAAACACACTGTGAGTTTAAGAGGGGAGATCAACGTAAAAGCTGAAACTGTCACGTGTGTGTCCCACACACACTGCAGATGGGTCCTAACGTTCCCTGTGCCTGCTCCCCAACACTGACCAGTCAGGTTCCCACAACTATAAGGTTAAGGAGTAATCAAGTTTTCGCATACCAGTTCAAACTAGTTATGGAAGAATGAATGCGATATGATAGCACCGAAGGTGGGTAAAGCTACAACAGACTTTAAATCACAGATTTTTTTCCAACCAAATAAAATGTGTTTTTCTTTTCATAACAAAACATAATTGGTTCAAAACCCATAAATACTGTTAGAAACAGTAGCTCCACTCATTTTTCTGGTGACACCCCACGCTGCCATAACAACTGCAAAGCTGAACAATGTCCGACATGACTGATGTCCCCTGAAACCAACTTCCCTGTGAGTCACTTGTGTTTGAGTCACAGCTCTCTGAGTAAATATATGAATCATCAAATTATCACAAAACAGCGCCTGGGATATGCTTTCAATATTCAGAATATGACAAAACTACACCTTAGAGCTGACCCCATCAGGGTTAATCAGCCAGCTTGATGAAAATGAACAACTGCCTTCATGCTGGAGTAACACTCAGATGTTGGAGTGCCTCAGATTCTCTCACACTCTCACACAGCCAATGGACCTCACATGGCCAGAAACTTAAAACAATAAATCTAAAACGTTCTGTCATCTACAAATATTTTAATGTTGTGTGTGTGTGTGAGTGTGTGTTTGAGAGTGCGTGTGTGTGTGTGTGGGTGCGTTTGAGTGTGTGTGTGTGTGTGTGTGGGTGCGTTTGAGAGTGTGTGAGTGTGTGGGTGCATTTGAGTGTGTGTTTGAGAGTGTGTGTGTGTGTGTGTGTGTGGGTGCATTTGAGTGTGTGTTTGAGTGTGTGTGTGTGTGTGTGTGTGTGTGGGTGCGTTTGAGTGTGTGTTTGAGAGTGTGTGTGTGTGTGTGTGTGTGTGTGGGTGCGTTTGAGAGTGTGTGAGTGTGTGGGTGCATTTGAGTGTGTGTTTGAGAGTGTGTGTGTGTGTGGGTGCGTTTGAGTGTGTGTTTGAGAGTGTGTGTGTGTGTGTGTGTGTGTGTGGGTGCATTTGAGTGTGTGTTTCAGAGTGTGTGTGTGTGTGTGTGTGGGTGCATTTGAGTGTGTGTTTGAGAGTGTGTGTGTGTGTGTGTGTGTGTGGGTGCGTTTGAGTGTGTGTTTGAGAGTGTGTGTGTGTGTGTGTGGGGGTGCGTTTGAGAGTGTGTGAGTGTGTGGGTGCATTTGAGTGTGTGTTTGAGAGTGTGTGTGTGTGTGTGTGGGTGCGTTTGAGTGTGTGTTTGAGAGTGTGTGTGTGTGTGTGTGTGTGGGTGCGTTTGAGTGTGTGTGTGTGTGTGTGTGTGTGTGTGTGTGGTGCGTTTGAGAGTGTGTGAGTGTGTGGGTGCATTTGAGTGTGTGTTTGAGAGTGTGTGTGTGTGTGTGTGTGTGGGTGCGTTTGAGTGTGTGTTTGAGAGTGTGTGTGTGTGTGTGTGTGGGGTGCATTTGAGTGTGTGTTTCAGAGTGTGTGTGTGTGTGGTGCGTTTGAGTGTGTGTTTGAGAGTGTGTGTGTGTGTGTGTGTGGGTGCATTTGAGTGTGTGTTTGAGAGTGTGTGTGTGTGGGTGCGTTTGAGTGTGTGTTTGAGAGTGTGGGTGCGTTTGAGTGTGTGTTTGAGAGTGTGTGTGTGAGCGCACATGTGTGTGTGTGAGAGCTTAAAGCCATAATATTTCCTGTAAAAGGTCTGATGTCCACAGGCTGTGATGAAGCAGAGACTCCTTGCGGGTTGGCTTTACTCAGGCCTGCGCTCACAGCTGCGGGTGGAACGCCTCAGACATCTTTGTTTTTGTTTAGAGGCAGCATCAAAAGGGGGTGGGGGTGGGGGTGGTGTCACAAAGAGCTTTCTGTGAGGCGATGAACACTGCCCCCGGCCAATCTGCCCCCAGCCGATCTGCCCCCGGCCAATCTGCCCCCAGCCAATCTGCCCCAGGCAAATCACCAAAAGATCCGACCTGCAGACTCTCCCTTACAGCTGAGCAACCTGCACTCACACACTTAAAAAGAGAAGGGGTCTACAGACGTTCTCCTGTAGCTGATGAATGCTACACTACCGTACTACAGAGCTCAGTTCTATACTCTTCTCCTTACTGCTGCTATACCATATAGTACCCCTTTGCAGAGCTCTTCCTGATAGCAATACCAGACCTCCTGTCTCTCTCACCACCCCTTTCAGACTCTCACTCCTTCTTTTTTCTCTTTCTTCAGAAGAGTTTCTCTCTGCATATGCGGGAAGAAGGTATTCCTAGGACTTTTTTTTCTTCTGAACTGTAAACAGCTGCGCAGTGCGCAGCCCAGCAAGGCAAGGCCATGACTAAAGAGGAATTCTGGGAGCTCTGTGGGACTGACGTACAGGAGAAGTGGTCACGGTCACGGTCCGGTCTGGGTGAGGCCCCGGCAGCTCACAGCCACACGGCAGGGAGCTCAAAAACACTGTGATGGATGAACTGGGCATGCTCAGTGTAAACAGGCAACACCTTTACAGAGGACCAACATTACAGCGCTAACAGAAACCATCTGCACACACGCTTTGGAAAAGAGACTTTGGGCTTTACTCTGACTGTCCTCAGACCGTTGGCACTACAATGAGTCAGACTAATTCAATGAATGAAATGAAAAACGTGAATAATTGGTGCATTATTTATTTGAAATCCCAGATTAGTGCCAGGACAACGATCATTAGCCGTTTGGAGTGTAATTATTGCTCGTAACTGTCGTGCACTACTTGAAATTGACAATGCACAATATTCAAATTAACTTGGCAATCACTGGCATTATCTGTCATGAACTGCAACTGTTTTTAGGCCTAATAAGGCACAGAACAGCACTAAGGCACTGGGTGCCTTACACATAAGATCAAGCTTGTCATTCACCATGAGTATCCAGCACTACACCAAGCCTGGACTTAAACACACAAAAGGTTTTTGCTTCTACTACATATCCTGGCAAGCTGTCCCAAGCACTGACCAGCACTATATGTAAAATACCACAGTTTACCCTTATTTCATCTATGTCGTCTTATTCTGCTGACAGAATGTTACCGTATGATGTAATTGATGAGCTGGTCAGTGTGGGTCACGTTCTCTGTTGCCCTAGTAACACTTAACACTAAAAAGAACACTGACAATGAGGATTACATATGGTACACTCAGGGTTACATTTCACAGAATTCTCTCAGGACTTGGAAGAAAATCAAACAACAAATTCACAGTTTTTTGGTTTGTTTTTCTCCTTTTTTACCTCCAAATGTAAGAGCCAATGTGTTTCTATTTACAAAAAGAAAAGAGGTTTTTGACAAAGAGAGCTGTTAAGAAAATACTGCTGAGATTGCCTGTACTCTTCTCCAAAATCCACTCATGAGATTGTCAAAGAAATAAACAGTTTTGGAGGGTTTCCAGCACGGAGACTGCAGACTCACATGCAGATACAGCTCTGATACAGCTCATCAGCGGACTGACAACCCCACGCACAGAAATATTTACTGAACCTGTTACACTAAATACCTGGCGCAGAAGTACAACAGAGGTGCTCCCCCTGGGTTTTGGAACGTTAACTGCTGCCATTTGAGAGCAAAACAGATTCCCTGACTCACCACCCCGATGAACTTGAAAACAGAAATCAGTCGTGGGAGGAATTATTCTTAACTGCTTCACCACAATCTTTTTGATTACAAAATATGCTCAGCTAAATGTTTTATCCGTTTTCCAACCCAATGGCCCAGATTCCGCTATACTGAGGGAAGTATGAGTATGTGTGTGTGTGGGTGAGTGTGTATGAGTGTCGATGTGAGTGTGTGTGTGTATGTGTGTGTGACAGAGAGATTGTGTGAGAGTATGCATGTGTATGTGTGTATGCGTGTGTGTGTGTGGTGTATGTATGCGCCCGTGTGTGTGTGTGAGTGTATGCCTGTGTGTGTGTGTATTTATGCATGTGTGTGTGTGTGTGGTGTGTGTATGCGCCTGTGTGTGTTTGAGTGTATGCCTGTGTGTGTATTTATGCATGTGTGGTGTGTATGTGTGTGAGTGTATTTATGCCTGTGTGTGTGTGCATATGTGTGTGTGTGTGTGTGTGAGTGTATTTATGCATGTGTGTGTGTGTGTGTGTGTGTGTGTGTGTGTTATGATGCACACTCCCATGCTTGTGTAGTGTCTGTAAGTGGTGAAAGTGGGTCAGCTAAGGGAAAGGCATTGATTTCCCTCATCGATGCCGCGCTCACCTTCCCCACACATGGGAGGCATTACACGCTAAATGAGGGTTCAGTGTCATGCTGGAAAATGTGTGTCCCGTGTTGTGTAATTTGATTTGGGGCACGGCGAAACGCCCACGCTCTCATTCTCCCTCTGACTGTTTTTCTTTCCCTCTCTCACTCTCTCTCTGTCCCATTCTATCCCCCTCTCCCAGTCTCTCTCTCTCCCTCCCTCCCTCGCTCTCTGACTGGATGAATGTACATTTAGAGTGTCCCAGCACCCCTTCGCTCTCTGTCTGATGCATTATTTCATTCTGGCCCACATTCGGCACAAACTGAACCTGACAGTCCTGCCCATTTTCCACACACACATTTTCCTCCAGTTCCTGCTGAACGCCCCCTCCCCCCCCCGCCCCCAGCCCTCCCCCCATCAGCCCAGGCATTCCGGACAGGGCCTCTCCCACACTGGATTCAATGTACTAATGACTTCACCACAAATTATTATCACTGGTTATCACATGGACATGCTGGGCAGTGTGTTGCTATGGTCTGAGTGACCCCCGCAGAATTAGGCAATGGAGCTGTACAGGAAGTGTGACGCAGGAAGAGCTCTGGTTCCTCGCTGTGAGTTCCTCTTGGCACTTAGAGATGAATACTGACCTCAGCCTGACCATCAGCGAGCAGCAGAAACTGCAGGACAGAATTTTCTTCATAATACAGCATTTCTTCATAATTTATCTATGCTACCAGCCACAACCACAGGAGGAGGCACCCACACATGTGACTCCTCTGGTTCCCATGGTTCCCATCCTTTGGTGACTTCACTATTTTTCACACTACAGATGCAACGCCACACATTGCCTAAGCTGACGGAGTGACTTGAAGCCAACACACATTCAGGTCATGAGCTTGCTGGCACCTGGCTGACCAGGGGGGGTCGCTAGAGAGGAATGACACTTTTGGCCTGACCGGCCAATTCACTACTTTTACAGGGTGAGGCTGACCCACTTGCTGCTTTGCCAGTTTGGACCTCCAGCCATAGCCAGTAATAGTGTGGTTGGGAACTTAACTCCAAGCCATGGAACGTACCCAGGCCAGCAACACCCAAAGACACTGCGCTTTAGGAGCAAGCCAAGTGGCAAGTCCAGCCGAAGTACTAATACACACCTACAATCCAGTACCCAGTTATGTTTTACCTTTGATTTTGAGGTTTTATTGTCACTAACTCAAAGGTATAATAAACTCGATGTATTATAAGAGCAGACACATCATGCTCTCTGTTGCCTTAGTGCCGGGCTGAGACTGAAGATGTATGACACACGTAATATAATGCAAGCATTTACTTTTATTACTACAGACCCTAAGTTACAATAAGCACACCTAAAACCAACACAATTTTCTACAGCTTTTATGCCAAAACAAAGTACAGGGATAGTAAATACTGCTACATAAGACTATGCTGGCAGTTCTATTTCATAGAATTCTCCCACGATTTCAGGGCAAAGGTCTCAAATAACTTTTTTTTGTGTTTCCTTCTTTTTACATCCAAATGTAAGAGCCAGTATGTTTCCATTTACAACAGAAAAACATTTTTGACAAAGAGAGCTGTTAAGAGTGCACCACTGAGATTGCCTGTGCTTGTTGCCAAAATCCACTTCTGGGATTCTCAAAGAAATAAACAGTTCTGGAGGTGTTCCAAGTACACAGCCTGCAGTCTGGGGGTACATTTTTGGTGTCACTGCACTCGTTACTGATACACTCACACACCTCTCAGTCCTGGATCAAACCAACAATTATTCCAGGGGAAAATTTGGACAGTACCAGAATGTGGCCAGTATTGGAATGTTCAGTATCAAATCCTGAACATTCTGGCACCAACTGTGGCAAGCATTATTGGCCATAGCGCCACCCAGTGGTGGGAGGAGTTAAGTCATCAGAGTTGCCCCAGCCCAGACATGTAGATGAGTAAATTGCATCACCTCTGTTGACTGTATTGCACAGACAAACTCCATAACAACAGGAGATCCTGGGGGTTCGAGTAGCTCCCACCAGCAGCCAGTTTACACAGTGTTTTAGCCCAGTGAGGTATTTACTGAAAAACCCAGATAAGAAGTTAGTCAGTCAGCTTTTTCACTGTGTAGCTTGCTATCTAGCAATGCTACATCTTAGCACCGCTATTGGCTAGTTACTGATGAGATAACATTTAGTCAGTGGTGAGTTGTAAGCTGTGCTGATATGCCACTGGTTGCTAGGCAGCAATCTGTCTGCTCCAGCTGCACATAAAGAGCAGTCCTTGGACATAATAGCTGCGCAGCTCTGCAAACTGCAGAGTGAAAAGAACAGGCAGCATGTACATCCATACAGAGGACTTTTCAGCACCTGGACAGAGGGGCTGGGGGGGGGGGTGGGGGTGGGGGGTGGGGGTGAGTTATTTAGAGAGAGCTCGACTGTTTCAGTCCAGCAGCTCCGCTTTTCAACACAGTCTATAAAAGCATCAACACAGCTATTACACTTTCCTTACCAAATCCAACCTAAACCAACCTAAAACTTTTTAAAAAATATTTCTGGTCCAATATAAACAGACACATAGACACACAAACACATAACATTCTCCCTCTCCCTCTCTCTCACACACACACACAAACAAAAACACTATTATCTCTCTTTCTTTCAGACGCACACACACACACACACACACACACTATTCTCTCTGACATACATACACACACACACACACATTCCCTCTCACACACACACACACTCATTCTCTCTCACATACACACACTCTCTCTCTCTCACACACACACACACACACACACACACACACACACACACACACACACACACACACACACACACACACACACAGGCACTGTGTGTGACTGTGTCTGGGCTCCTATTGAGAACACTAGGCCAGGGCTGGTTATGCCTCAGTGAGCATTCTTACACAGGAAACTCTTTCCTATCATTTCATATCACAATAAACAAAGTCTCCCTTTGTCACCACAGCACTGATTAAGCCTCCTAAATGAGCTCAACTGCCCTGGAAGAGGACAGGACAGAGGGATGAGAGGGGAGGGAGGGGATGGGTAGAGGGGGGAGAAAAAGAAGAAGAAGAAAAGAAGGAGAAAAACAAGAGGAGGGGAGAATAAGGCAGGGGAGGGGGAGGCAGACAGGAGATGAGACTGAAGTTGATTTGTTTTCTCATTTCTGCAAATCATGCAGGCCACACTGGCCTATTTTGATTGAAAAATGGCCCCTGTCATATCCTCAATCCCACTAAAGAGTGCCCAGAAATACGGGTAAATAGCCTGGTAAACAGCTTGGCCTTCCACGGAAGTGGAGCTGTGGTAAACTCAATCCAAACAGACAGTAGGTTAGTCATGGCTTTTAAAGTTAGACCAGCGCGTCTTGGGGGCCAAACAGAAAACCGCCCAAAAGGTGCTGCGTCAGCTTCATGAGGCTTCTCCTGTAATTATGCAAAGGATCATGGGAAAGACAGCGGCCAGAGGCTCTGAATCAGAGGTTCCGGGCCTCCCCTCGACGGTTCTGTTTAAACCTTGTTATTCTACAGTGACACGATTATGTATCAGTATGTTTCCAGGTCTAGCACATGATTTCCTCCACTGAGGGGCTAAAGGATACAGGAAAAAAAAAATCTTCAAGCCAAACCAACATTATCTTCAGTTTCCACAAAAACAACTCATCCCTCACGCTCTCTTTCTCTCCTGCACTTAAGTCTGCAGCAGCTCAGCACACAGCTGGGGCCCTCTATTTAGCAAGAGCAAACTCTGAGCCGGAGAACCATCATGTCACTTCCTGTCATAGCCGGACCTATTGACAGCATGATGAGTTTGACTTACTGTCTCCTGGAAATTTCTGTCACGCATTCCCTCAGCCTCAATTTAAGCACAAAAAACAATCTCATAGATGCCAGATGTCTGAGCAGGGACTATGCATGCAGTGCCTCACATGAAACTTCAGGCCACTCATAGTCTAACTCTCACTTGAATGAATTTGATAATATGCATATTTTTTTAAATGAACAAAGTCAATTGGCATGGGCGTTCCTACAACATGTGCAGAATGTCAGTGAAAGACACGGCTGTGTAAACATGCTCTCTCCAACGTTAGTGCACACCTGCAACTTTAGCATTGGCACTGGGGAGGAAAAACAATTTTACATGCACAGGTTTCCTCTCAGAACACTCACACATAAACAATGGATCTAAATTAAAAGTGCATGAGATATGACGGTTTGTTGTCAATCTCATTTTTTCCATTTTCTTACTGAAAAATATGAACAGATCAAACATATTTGTAGAAGAAGCACTTACATTTTCCATGAGGAAAAAAGATATTTGATTTTCTAGAGGTTATCAAGTTCTGGTCTATGAGTGGATAGAAAAGGCTTGTTCTCTGTTAAGTCATAATTGCCTGTATTAGATTACCCTTAACTCAAGCAGTCACAAGACAGCCCCAAATGGCAGAGCCCCATGTGACACGATTGTCTTATAAACACAGAAGAGCGGAAGGTCTGTACATGCCTCAGACTGGCTAGCACCACTCCTCCTCTTGCCTCTATCCAAATATAATTTGAAAGCAAAGCTCCAACCCTATGTCTATACATACTGAAGCCTCCATGTATTTAAACGCGACTTGTGATGAGTTATGAAAACACGGCTCACTTTGAGACATGTCTGTGATCTTGATCACTACTTCTCACACTGCATTACATTAGGTTGACAGTCTCATCTGTTTACACATCTTAGTAGTTTTTTTAGTTACATACAATCAATTGCTGCAGCCAGGCATGTCACCAGAGAAACTGTGGTTCTGTGCTGTGCTTTGGTGTAAATCGGCTCCATTCCCAGTAGGGTACTGAACCTGCAGCCCCTGAATCACAACCCCAATTCAAAAACCGTTACACTGCACCCCCAATGATCGCCACGGAAAACTCTCCAGTTCTATGACAACAGGGGCAGCGCTTAGCAACAGAGGCTGCTGAGTGGGCAGGTGACAATCATGTGACTCCCACTCCAACACTGATAGAACTTTGGCAGGCTAGGTGACTGAGACTCCACACAGCAAAAAAAAAAAAAGATTTACAGATCTTTATCAGTTTGGATTAGAAGCACTTCAGCAGACATCCAAGCAATCCTGCTTTGAAAGTGCATGTCATTATTTCATAAGTCTGAAATTTCCTGGAAATATCTGTCCATACCTAAAGTTCAATTTCTGAAAACGGCTGTGCTACGTTAAGCTAAGTTACTTACAGATTCAGAAGTATGAAATGGCCTTTAATCCAAAGATAATGTATGTCTGTGAGTTAAATGTAGATTTAATATTTGTCTGGTTATGGTACATATCAATAATACTACAACTATGATTCAAAATTGTATATTTTGGTGTACCATCAACATGTCAATTTATGATACCTCTGAAGACTGACGGTTTTCATCCAGTGCTTTGGCTTTAAATGTTGGCACGATACGAGAGAAAAACCTACTTTATACTTTACTGTAACCAGAGAAGAGTCCAAGAACAACCATTTCAGATGTACAAATCAAGTGTGGAATTTAAAAGTAAGCTACAAGCTGACACAGCTTTGGGAAATTTAGAGAGGATTATATATATATATATATATATATATATATATATATATCGGCATATATGAAAACAGCAGCAGTTCTGCTGTGAAACGAAGCTTCAAGTCCATTCCTAGATCTGGTGGCCAGCCCTAAACCAATGCACGCACAAACAAATTCCTCACCTAATTTGAAACAGAATGTGAAAATGTCATTTCTGACTCAAAATGAAAAAGGAAATCTAGCACGAAGCAGAATCTTTGTGCTTAATGCTTAAAACTGCATACTCTGTACATAAATACCTACAGTATCTGAGAAAACAACAGGTCCATCCCATGGTGTGCCACAGGAGTGCCTCCTGTGATGTTAGTATCAGAATCATGATGTTGATGATTGAGGATAAAGCTCCATTTCCTCCACAGTATAATCCCAGAATGGGAAACAGTGATCTCATCTTAATTATAAAATGTTATATATTTTACTGCCTTAATGCTGGGATAATGTTCTTTACTGTACATTTATGACTTGTTAAGGTTCAGGATTTGTACTTGTGCAGGCACTAAGGAAACTGACCTAGGGGCAGTGTTTAAAAATATCCCATAATCCAATTCTAATCTGGCCCAAATCCAGAGCAATGCGCACCTGTTCATTGTGTAACAAACCTTGTTCATGTGTATTGAGCCCAATCCCGTGACATCACTTCCTGAATCAGTAAGTGACATCACTTCCTGAGTCTCCTTCATGAGACAGCTTAAAACCTTGCTATAAGGTACCTGTACGGTTACTTAGATGCCACAGGCTATGTTTAAAAGTATGCCTGAGTTTTTTTTTTCCACTTCTGAAACATAACAGTTAGAGCAAGAACCAAAATAATTTATTATATTCATTTGCTTTGTTAACCATGGTAAAAAGTGAAACATGGCAATAATGGATGAGGATTATCACAGAATAGGTATGAAAGCATTACTTTAACGCTCCAAAATATTACATTATGCATGCCATTGTCAGGGTTTTTGGAAAGCATCAACAGCACTGGTTTACTTTTTTATTCTGATACACGTCAAAGTCCAGATTTGGGAGCCTTTGGCTCCGAATGCATTATGTAGTTGTGAATGACAATTACCAACTGCAATAAAATTGTTGAAAAACTAAACATACAATAAATATCTTTAAAAAATTAGCAAGTCTTTCTTCTCTTTCCTATGGAATTTTAACTGCTTGTGAAATATTGCACAGGCACACAGCCAATAAAGGCATCGTAATAATTACCCAAACAGATGTTGGAATGACTTAATGAAGATTTCCACACTGCTAAAGCCCTAGCCCAGGCCCTGGCCCTGCTGTACTATTCCCTTTCAGCTCATTCACTCACTTTTTTTCATAGACCAGGAAAAGTATTTTCTCCATTCGGTCATTACTGCCATTGGGGATTTGACCTTTCTGCAGGACGAGTTACTGAAACTGAAATTATGACTACGGAAGATCTTCACACTTATGTTACGCATGGCAACGTTCATTTATGCGGTGGTTATGCTTACAAAGAAACAACAAAAATCAATTTTGATGCAAAGTTCATAATTCCATTTCAGAGTTCTGCAGGACCTCTGTTCCCATCTGTTGCCATCTCAGAGGTGATGTTGCAGAATGGGATTTTCTGCAGTGTGATAGTCGCGCAGATGATTAGCACAGCCGGGAGATGAGGCTGGCGCTGTTTAGCCATGGTGAGCTTTCCTTTATATTTCTGAATGCCTGCTTCCCATCTGGTCTGCAGTGCGCGGCTGCCTGTGGGTTCCAATGGGAGCCCTTCAGGAGAGACGGGGATCCAATGGGAGCCCTTCAGGAGAGATGGGGATCCAATGGGAGCCCTTCAGGAGACAGGGGGATCCAATGGGAGCCCTTCAAGAGAGAGGGACATTCCCCAGCTAAGCTGACTTTAAAGCCCTCCTTGGGGTCGGGGAGACAGATGGCCAATATTTGGGGCCAAGTCTGGACCCAGAGCTGGATAAGGGGAATAATTCACACTTTCAGATACGAGCTTTCACTCCGCCTCCCACACTAACACTAAATGGTGGCGAGCAGGTTTTGAATGCCAATATGGTTTCAAGAATAGAGAGTGTGAAAAGAACTGATGGGCTTAAAGCCACCCTTCATGAGAACTGTGTGAACTGCAAAACTCCAGCGTTATCTGCTGGACCAAACCAAGGGACACAATGGGAGTCAAACTTATGGACTTTACAGACATATCGCTTGGTAGGGAGTCTCCAATGATAGAATTTTTATAAACCAAAAGAAAATGGGCCACAGAGACATCCGAGCAAAAGAAATGCCCATGTAGGACATCCAAAGCAACCCAAGGATAATATGTCTGAAAGTAAAATATCAATTTAATATTTGTCAGTTTAAGCTGCAAGATGACAAAAGTATAAATAAGCATGAGAAAAGGTCAATTCTGTTAGCCCAACACGTCAAGTCAAGACACTCCTGGATATAGACCTGTGTTCACCCAGTGACACGCTGTAGCACTAAGCTCTAATGAGAGACAGGATCAGCTCACTGAACAAAAGACCTGAGTACCTCAGCCAAGGGGGGGGGGGATTGTGATGTCACTGTCTGTGGCAAACTCACAGAGGCACTGAGCCCTGTCTCTCTCTCTCTCTCCTGTTCTGAACTTCTGAACATTGCCAGAGAGAACTCAGCCAACCGCAAAACCCCAAGTCCAGACTTCACCAAAGACACAGGATCAACATGCTGTAACCAGCCTGGTCCAGACTAGAGACAGAGTTTATGGACCAATCTTACAGAGCTTATGGACCTCTGCAACTTTCACAGACACACATGACAAATGACCTCCAACCTCTCAAACCCTTTCCTAGAGTCCAAGGCCAAGGCCAGTATCCAGGGTCAGGTACAGTTAAATCTGCTAATTCTGTCTAATTTGATGTTACATTCCATTTACATTTTATGCATTTATAAGTTACTTTCATAAAGAGAAATCAAAACTGATTGCATTCCGTAATATGACACAACCACACGTTGCCATCTCACACAAGTACACACTCTACCCTGGCAAGGAATCATTCTCTTCTAAGTCCGACGGCATTTGGCCGTCATATGGAATATCAAACTACACCAAAGCCTAAAGCAATCTATTTTTACTCGCAACCAAGCCGTGCTTTGTTTGGAATGGTTACACACGCGGCCCACGCATGACATTTCGATAACGCCAAGAGTCCAAAAAATTTACAAGAACTAGATCCTTCCACTGATACTGCTTTCTAAAAAGAAATCTGCCCCGGTACCAAACCACCCGAATAGCGACACGCTAAGGCCTTTTAATGTTATGGCCCATTCTTCCCCATTTCAACCGCCCAAGACAATGTGACTAAAGACTCTTCTGTCTCTAGGCACTGAATACATGCACTGAATACATTAGAAACAGCTTCTGTGGTCTGTGAGAAGACCCCCATCAATACATTACATTTGTTATACGCCCTGTTGCAGCCGAGAAAAGTTTTTGTGAAACATGTTGTATTTGTCCCAATATACTATCAAGCAATGTTTTAGTATAGCCCACAAACTGCCTTCTAATTCCTCCACAGAAACAAAGTTTTCAAGCATGCTTTTCTCTTTTCGGGAGCTCGTATTAGTATGCTTTCCACAGACAGGATGGGGTAAATACTATACAGCCAAACGCAAAATGAATAATTTCAAAGAAACACAGCTGGGATACATCAGCGGTGGAATTCTCTCTAGCCACGACAAACAAAATTTATACACAACCGAAGAATTCCTTTAACTGCCAGAATGTGACTTCTTAAAAGTATGACAAACGCTATAAAACATGTGCATAACAACTGACAAATGACTAATGACATTTATAATGAAATATGCATTTCACTTTGGGCTTTTATAATGTTACTATCTGTCAAGCGTGTATTTACTCTTGACGAGAAACGAAGGACACACCTGCATTCATCTTTATGGAAAGGATAGGTCGATCGCTTTCATTAAGGAGCTGTTGCAGAAAAACAAAAAAGTTGAGAGCTGGCTGACTGAGAATGCTTAACTACAAGCGACGAGTAAATGAACCTACAGAGAACTGCGGATGACAGTACAGAAATCCTTTTGGTCTTATCATTAATCGCGTCACCCGATTAATTCAATTATACCTAAAGCCAATTCAAATCGAACGAGGTCAAATAAAAATACACACGTAAGAAAAATAACTGACAAAACCGCCCTTGAAACACCGTTAGAAGTAGAATGCGCCGTTAAAACCGAACTCAGCTCAAGAAAACATTGTGACAAAAGCATGGAATACATCGACAACTTTAGAACCGGTTAGTATCATGGCTCTCGTGAAGCGATGGAAAGAATACAAAGCCTTTTATGCACAAACTATAACTGGTACATACCCATTTTGTCGCTTTCACGGAACTTCAGAAGTTTGTAGATCTGGACAGAAAAGTTGAGGTAACAGGGATGTTGCGTCCGGAGATGCACAGCGAACGCTGAACTCGTCTGAAGAGGCGCTGCACCGCGTCCCGTTTCGAGACACAGTGGGTGACGTCACTGCCAGGGATTTATGTTGATGGAGTATTTCTTTCGGCCCCTCGAGTCGCTTTCGCCCTGGACAGAACAAAGAGGAGGTATTTTATCATTTAAGTCCACTTCGCCATGATAACATTCCAGCATTGTAAGTTGCTCTGTATAAGAGCGTCTGTAAATAATTGTAATGGCATTTCAGATAAGGTAAAAATGTATTTTTTCCCCTTGTGCTTTTTAATAAATTAATAACACTCTTAACTGAGAAATATTCTAGTGTCATCCACTAGTAGTGTATGTTCATTCATATAAAACACCTCTTCAGACCTAACACAGCTCCAGTTCCATTCTGTGTTGTGTCTTGCGTCATAACATCCAGCTGTAACCTCTAAGAACTTTAGCTAATTTGAACCACCCAGCTACTTTCTTAGGGGCTGTTAATGCCAAACACTTCATCAACAAACACAGACCATCAGGATAAATATGCAGGATTCAGCTTTATTGTTGTCTCCAGGAAGTGAATAGCCCAAATATCCCATAAACCCACACACATCATATACGTAAAACACAGGAAGCTCAACTTTAGAGCAGCAAATGGATCAGACTTCAGTTGTTAGAGAAATACCCTCAATTATGCAAATATCTAACTACAACCCAACCCTCTGGCCAACAGTGAGGAGAGTATTTGGGCCCTTCGCCTACAGGGCCCCAGTCATTCACCATTGATCCAGCACATTGGTAACCAGTATCCAGGCATGCAGAAGCCCCCTCTCTCTCCCTCTCTCTCTCTCTCTTGTTCCGGCCTTTTCATTGGCCGCCAAGTTGCCACGGTGAATGGGTTCCTTCATGCCATGGTCAAGTACAACTTCCACATAACATCCCTCAGACAAAGGTTGTGAATAAACTGCTAATGTCACAGACGGTGGGGGCGCTGAACATATTGTAGACGTTCGTACCATGTTGAGTACAATCGCCCATGACATCCTGCGCTGGCAGAATGGGTGGCTTTCTTGGTGACACCTGCAATGTGCTAGGATGATTTAGGCATTCCCCAAACTCATAGTTTGCAGACAGTCTTGCATTTGACAGGGTTTTTATAACTCTGGGTGTACCCCTCGAGCCAATCTTTGGGCCATAGAGACTTGAGCTGAACAACATGTTTCCATTTTAATTCTGATTTATCCATTACAAATCATTCCCATGACTATATTACGCAAAAACATAAAATTAACATTGTATTGGATAAATACATAGGGAATATCTGATTATGAGAATGTTTCAAACAAGTACAGTTTTGTACGTATCACACAATTATCATACATCTAGAAAATATTTTTTAAGTGATCCAGTAAATATTTTATATATTTATATGAATATTTCACACATTTATTTAAATATAAATCATAAATCATGCAAATAGGCTAAACCTGTCAGCCATTAATGACTGAGCTGGGTGGAGAAACTGGAAGAGCAGCTCAAGACTGGCTATTGCGTTTTCTGTGTGCCGATCTAGGATCACATTTCCCTTTCCATATCCTAACCTTATCAATTATGAGTTGCAGGGGAAAACTGATCCTAGATCAGCTCTCTTACTGTGAGATACTGAATAACGATACGGCTTGATCTCACATCGCTCCAGAAACACAGGAAACAATGCAAAAACTAAAATAAAATGGAAAGCCACTTAACTAAATTAAACTGTAGGTCAACACCAGAGCAAATCTGCAATGGTACAAACATCATAAGATTAAAAACAGGACAGCTTTGTCATTTGATGTCTGCAGAGACAAACAGTGTGTGTGTGTCTGTATGTCTGTGTGTGTGTGAGTGTGTTTAAGCACTTTCCACTCTAGGCAACTCAATCTCTGATCCAGCATCTGGATTACATTGTTCACTTTTTCTCTGGGCACGGCTTCCTGCAATCTTCTGCAGTCTCAGTGCCAGTAGATTTCTGATAGTGGATTTGGTTGGCTTAGGTAGCTGATCATGTCAGGCACTCGCTTAATTATGGTACCCATGGGAACTAGTTTACTTGTAAAGACCAGCGGTTAATTAGCAAAGCACACCCCAGGAAGTGGGGTGAGCTGTACCACATGGAAGTGGTTGAGTCTCACGGTTATAAGGCTGATCGGTGAGGCCCGGTCTCCCAGACAACCAAGAGAACGGGAGACATTCTTGATGAGCTTCTCACAAAACCACAGCAGCTGACTGTTGTCATGGAGCCACAGCTGCCCCTGGCAACAGCCTGGCAACACCTGCTGAGGGAGAGCACACAACTGCCACTACAGCATCTGCAGCTATCTAACGATGTCCTGAGGAATTCATTATCATCCGAACAGATACTGTGCCTTTCAGAGTCAATCAATCCACTTACATTTGACTGGCAATATAAACACTATATATATGGAAAAAAGGAGGGTAGCACAGTATAGTGTGAATAATGTTTAAAAATTTTAAATGACAAATATACTTCATATTGTGTCATAATTCTCCCTCTCTTTCTATATATTGTACATGAAATCATACTCTCTATTTACACACATATATATACATATGAAAATGGCATTTTTCCATATGTTATGAAGTACATCAATAAATATTCTAATCTTTACCATTTTTATTCAAATGTATATTTCAGCATCTTTCCTTCATGTAAGTGTAGTTCCATGGGACAAAGGACTGCCCCTTTGCCTTGACACTGTCTGAACTCAGACTAAACGTGATTCCCTTCTTTTCCCGTCCCACTCAGGACAGAGGTCCGCTTTCCCCAGCTCTCTGTGCGAGGCGCTGACTGTGAGCCCGGGCTGAATGACAAATTCAATGAGCCGCAATGCTACAGCCGGCGCTCCTTTTAGAATACGGCGAAAGAATGCCAGCTGAGATGTCCATTCTAAACTGGCAGGGCAACTTTACATTTTGAGTGTCTCCATGGAGATGGAAATGCCGCTGCCGAATCAGGCCAGCTCCCGAACGCTACTGGAGCTGCTAAAGAGGAGAGCTCATGCACAACAGGCCTTTTCAGATGGGTACAATGATAAATTCATCCCGTTATTTCATTATTTCTTTATATTTAACATGTGTAATTTATTGGATTCACATAAATGCTACTCCCATAAGAGACAGTAGTTATAATAATAATGAAAGAACATACAATAATTTAAATTCAGTGTGTGATTCAGAGATATTAGCGTAATGATTTTGTCCCCCAAATATGTTATTATGAAATGGAACACAGGCGTATGAAATCAAGGATTGGGAGTTAAGACAAACAAGGAGTAAAACAGACAGAATGAAGTCCTGGAATGAGAGAAGTTTAAAGTCGCTTAGTGGTTCTCTGGGACAGTAAAAAAGAGAGGAAAGAAGAATGTGGGTGGATGTACCAGCCTTTAAAACTGCACTGATTTGCACAATACATGCATGCTTTCCCTCCGGCTGCTAATTACATACACAATGACCTATATATAAATGTGTGTGTGTGAAAGAGTGTGTGTGTGCATGAGTGTGTGTGTGTGTGTGTGTGAATGAGTGTGAGTGTGTGTGAATGAGTGTGTGTGTGTGTGTGTGTGTGAATGACTGTGAGTGTGTGTGAATGAGTGTGTGTGCGTGTGTGTGTGAATGACTGTGTGTGTTTGTGTGTGAGTGTGTGTGAATGAGTGTGTGTGTGTGTGTGTGTGTGTGTTTGTTTGTGTGAGGGTGTGTGAATGAGTGTGTGTGTGTTTGTTTGTGTGAGTGTGTGTGAATGAGTGTGTGTGTGTGTGTTTGTTTGTGTGAGTGTGTGTGAATGAGTGTGTGTGTGTTTGTTTGTGTGAGTGTGTGTGAATGAGTGTGTGTTTGTATGTCAAGTCATAATAATTATGCATTTTAATAACATTTTGAAGGTAGGTGCCTGTGCTCTTTAAATTTAGCCACCTCTCTACTGCAGCATTTGTGCCTCCATGTCCTAAACCCGATGGCATTGACAAAGTATTCTCAAATGGCCTCCACAAAAACTGCTCCTTTCCACTTGGTATTCTGAGCAGCACAGCGTCTGAAAGCAGGCGGGCAAAGACCAAGTTGCCATTGAGACAGAACTGTTCACAAAGTAGGTGGTCCGATCCAAAGGCCCTGCAAACAAAGACCCTCTCTATTGGTGAGTTAGCCCAAAGATTCATCTCAGCTCAAGATCAATTAACTTTTACACGGTTTGTGCAAAACAATTATCAGTTCTCCAAAAATGTACCTTGATGTTTTGCAGACAAATCATTTTCTTCTACATGTGAGTGATAAGTTACTGCATTGTCATTGCCTCTTTTACCAAAGCGGGAATGCTCATCGCCATTTTCCCTGCAGCCAGTTTCTCTCTCTTTTAGCATCGTGTTTTTTTTATTCCTTTACAGCTTTGGCCTCCTTCATTTGTTCATTTAAGAGGGCCGAGGCGTCCGGGAGGGAGGGTAAAAAACAGGGATGAGGTCATTTGAAAGTTTTAAATTGCAAATAAAAGCTGTTGGAACGAAGCAGCGAGGGACATGACCGCCATGGTTACAGGGCCTCAGAGAAAACGGAGCCGAGCCGAGCCTGTACCTGGCTCCCTCTGAAGGGCTCTGCTGGCACAGGGAAACATGCCAATCGCCTGCACGCTCACCTCACACAAACACTGGACTTCAGCCGCAGTAAAACTCTGTTTCACACAACCTCTTCTCCTGAGGCAAGCTTTTGTTAGAAAATACTGACAGGTCTGAGCTGATGTTAAAAGGGATCTTCACTCTAAAATCAGTTTTTGACGGTAAACTCATCTAATAAACTGACTTTGGGTTGTTTTATGTTTGGTGCATTTCCTTGGTACTGTTTAGAAGCTATTTAGTCTAACAAATATAGGACTGTAAAGTATATACTATCAAATATTCAGTGAGTTCCCAGTTGAAGAGGTCGCTATTCAATCATTCTGCCTTTCAGGTTGCCGTAATCTTTGCACAAAAAGCAAGTGCTGCTTTCTTGGTTACTGTCAGTTATCAATTGCTGATCTCGCTGTTTTCTTAAAGGATCTGCAAAAGCAGGCCTTTTAGTCACCAGAGTTCAAAGCAAAATGCAGAGCTTTCAGTTTGAACTGAGCCTAAGATTGTAGCATTGTGCATTTTGGATACGATGGAGGAGCTGGGTAACTTTCATTCGACCCCTGACTCAAGCAGGCCTTTGTGCAGTATCTGGCGTGTGGTTTTGTTGACAGAAATTGGTGTGGTAATTACACAGCTCCTCCTGAATTCACCTTTTTCCACACCTACTGTATTTTACGCGGACCGACACATTAAGCTGACTTACATTACCTACTGCGGTCTTTGTGCTTGTCAAAGCAAAATGGTCTTGTCATGTCAGGTTTATAGGTAATGAGCAAAAGAAAGAACAAAATATGTATGAATATTTGTAAATGTGTATGTGTGTGTGTGTGTGTGTTTGTGTGTGTCATTTTAGAGGGCTGTAGATCCCAAGGTCCTGGGGCCCACAATTTCTGCTGGTGTTTTCTCCATCCACAAACTGCCCCACCTAATCTCACTGATTACTGTACCCCTAATCTCACTGATTACTGTACCTCTTTGGTATGCGAGGTGAATCAGGTGGTGAATTGTGTGGATGGAGAAAATACCTGCAGACACTGCAGCCCTCAGGACCCAGGACTGAATTAGCTAGGCTTTAAAAATCCTTCTGCAGTGTTTGCATAAACACACACACACATACACACACACACACCTGAATCATCTCACCTGCTTCCGGTGTAAGTCTGTATGTGTACTGTATGTTAGGTGAGAGTCCACCTAAGTAGCAATTTCCCCTAAGAAGTAAACCTCTACTCAGCACTCTCTGAGCAGCGGCATATTCCCCTGGGCAAACGTCACAGAGCTGATCATACCCCACCTATAATTACCCATCCATGCTAACTCCATCAGATCATATATAGACATACATGGCACCAGTCTAAAACGGCATTAATATGGGGCTGTGAGTTCAGCTCTGAGCAGGAAGTAGCTCTTATTTTCTATGTAGCACTTAGCATGCTGTTGGCAACATGAAAAAAAACGTATCATTATTTTTGCAGTTTTCACATTGAATACATAAATAGGACGTTTGTTTGTTCAGTTGAGTAAGTGTTTTATGGCTCCATGCTCCATAAAATTACCATTCATCATGCAACTAACACTAATCTAAGAGCATTTAATAACTAAATGATTTTATACTAAATTTCTAAAAAGGTGTTCTTTTTTGGAGCAGTTAATTTTTGGGCACTGACAATATGTTAAACATTGAGCAGAGCTCATTCCAGTCCGACTATATCAGTCCCTCTGGTGAGACAGGTATTTTAGGAGGTTAAAACGGATTCATTCAGAGTGTGGAATGAGTCAGACTCTGAACAGAGATACGGTGAAAGAGTGTAAATGCAATGGGAGAAACTCTCTTTGTAAAACCTGCCGCATTAGAGTAAACTCCGTCCTCTTAGCCAGGAAACCTGGCAGAGCTAAGGACTCCTTCTCTTTCAGCCCGGCGGATATGAAGGGATCAGCTCCATTATTCCCTCACACCTCAGCCTCATGTAGATCTGGACTCATTATGGCAGACAGAATAGGGCCTGGTTAATGAGCTTTTTTCTCTTTGCCTCTCGGGTGCGCTCCTGAAGTGCTGAGGGGCCTGCCTGTGTTTTGCACAATTCAGGTCACATTTCCTGTCTCCACCCCCCCAGGACTCAACAGGCTCTTCCCAGTACAGCCTCTGCTGTTTTTTTTCCCTGAGTTCCTGCAGCCAAGGGATAACGGCAATGAGAAACTCAGAGTGGATCATGGTTGGCCATCCCCCTCCCTGTCTGCTGGATGCAGCACGCAGGAGGGGAAATTTAATAAACTTTGACAAAGCTGAACGGTGAAAGGGCCAATACGGAGGGGAGAGCAACTCAGCTCGAGTTTTATTTGGTTACCACACAGTCCTGAAGCAAATAAAGCCACATTACATTGCATCTCAGGTATCTGTATTGCCACCAAAACCAACGCAATCCCATGCTTAAACATGTGATCGGATGTCTCTCTGAGCTTGTAAAATCGATTTCACCACTGAATGTTGCTTCATTCAGTTTGTGGGGAATTGAAGAGACAAATGTCTTGCACAGATTTTTTGGAGCCGTCTGTAATGACTTCTGCAGAGCAGGGTGAGCTCTGCCCCCTCCAGGTACACTTTGTGCGTGCCCCACCCCCCCCCCCCTTATAGCTCAAAACGAACTGCTCTTAAGGGATGATCACCTTCTCTGAGAGGTCAGAGGAAGGGCTGTGCCTAACTGTTGTGATTTAAAGCGCTCATGGCCACAGGGACAAAGACACGCTGTGTAGAAAAGCACATGCATGCTGCCCCTGCCAAAAGCTGTGATATAAACATATAGATATATAGACAGACCCACACCACAGAAAGCAGTCTTACAAACCGTTAAAATGAGCACCATATTAGTACAATATTTTTATTTCTGTGTGTGCAACATGTCTCCGTAAGGCACAGTCATAAAGAACACAGCCCTGTAAAGTACATACATACAGCAATGCATCGATGACCACATTCCCCCTGAGATAAACGTCCACGAGACTCGTTTAGTATAATGAACGGTTTGCACTAAAGAACCATTACTGCCAATATTCCATGTCTGTCTCATACAGATCAGTATTTTAACATTGCTACTTGCATCAACACTATGCTCCCTTTTTTGATTTGTTACTAAATGAATGAAAAATCATAATTAATGAACTAAGTTATAATGAAAACATAATGCAGACATGAAGTAAAGTCCTGCAGAGCAGGAGCCAAACTGCGCTGGCATCATCATTCCAATCACACCTGTGGCCATAGGTATTCTCGTTCTTAATTCCATGGGACTGTGAGGTTGGGGGTGCAGGAGGAAAGGGAGGGGGGTGTATTGGGGTAACCCGATTCGCAGTCTCATTCTCAGGGCAGGACAAAGAGCACTAATCTGGGACTATGGGGACACATTGGACTGGTCCGTGTGACTGTGACATCTTCCGCACTTATTGAAGCTACATTGGGGTTTGAACCACTACCCTTCCGGGTCCCAGTCGAGCACCTTAGGCTCTTGAGAGCCTTAGCCACACCTGTAAACTATCATACTGCACTGCAGGCTCAGTGTCATGCACACAGTGTCATGGATCTGCTTTAAGCAGGTAAGCGGGTCTGTGAGATGCCAGCCATGTTGGGAATGCACACAGAAGCAGGAGCAGGCTGGATCGCTGTCATAGGATGTTGGAGCGCGCTCAGTGAGCCTCTCTCTCACAAACAGGAGGCGGAGAGGCTGGACTCTCCCTTTACACAACTGCTCCATCTCCGGGCAACAAAGGAAAAGGCATGCTAAAGAACCGCACCGAGAGGCTGTGTGCCTGCCCGCACGCTTTCCAAAAATACGCAGTGCCCTCTGCCCTCTCCCTCTCCCAACGACAGGGGTGCACACAGCCGAAGAAAGCATTCTATGTGCGCTCTTCTTCAATGCCGTTTTTCAGGATCATCATCCTCACATACAATTTAGCCTAAAATAGTTTTCTTGTGGTCTATTCTGGGTGATAAATGAATTTCCTCAGCATGCTTAGCCATCAACAGATATTGACGTTTTTGTCTCAGAAACAAGGGCCCTGTCACTAAAGCTTGATTAAAAATACAGTTGTCATCCCGTTAGTGCCGAGCTCTTCACCCCATTCACACGACATCATCCCAAACAGGAATCGAGGGTTAGGTCCATTCAGGGAGGCTCTGAGAACGACACATGTTGGCAAAGCTCGAAATGAGTCCTAGTTTACTGCCCTCCAAGGCCCGTTTCTGTCTCAGTTAACCTCAGCCAAGCGGAGCTTAAACGGGCTACTGAAGCATCAGACACTGCAGGACACAGCAGACACAGCAAAACCTCATGATAATGCCCCCCACCTCCTCCCACCCGAGTAATATCTGAGACTGCTAGGGCCAAAAGTAAATGTGAACGTTTTCTGCGACTGGAAAATTACTGTCCTAGTATTGTCATAATGTTCAGTCTACTGCTCGAAAAATGTGCCCCACAAAACCATCACAGTTCAGTTTCAATTTCAAATGCAGGATTGTGTGAAACAGTAAAATGGCTCTATGGAAACTACAAGACAGGAAACATGAGATCTAAAGTCCTTTGTTCTTTATGTCAATTTTTAGCATGTTGCTGAGCAACAGAAATGATACACATAGCTGCATGACGACTGCATTTCTAACTCATGGACATTTTGGTATATAACCATTTGGTCTAAGAGTGTTTGCTTCAGGGCCCTACTGACCAAAAAACATCTTAGCCAGACATTATTGCAAAACTCTTCACTGTCCTGAATGTATGTCCAAACTCATATCAAACACAGGTTTGCTTCTTCCACTGACTGGCCCCACACGGTATCTGCTGTTGCTGTTATAGACAGTTTATCAGGTAGAAGCATAGGATCCAGCCTGCTGACAGAGAGGTGACCCCTTCACTCGCTGGTGTACCCTGACTCACCTACCGACTCATCCCTACCTTCAGCCCAAGATAAGTGCCCCAGTCCATGTGGATCGGGGGACACAAAGGTCACTGTGTCCTCACGGAGCGCCAGATTTATCTAAGCCTTTTCCGCAGGGTAACATTCTTGCACATGCAGTTTCTGTGACGTGGTTTGTGACAGGAGCAAACAAACTACCTCAGCCACACGCGCTCTTATTCATGCGCTCTTATTCATGCTCTCTTACTGAATTTACACCCTTAAACAGTTCACAAAATGCTTTACAAAGTCATCTGACTCATCACTTGAAGATCTTGTGTTTGCGTAAAAACACATCTTCAGGACATGACGAAGAAAACTGTGTCATTATTACAGCAAGTTTAGCTCTTATGGTGTTTTGAATCATAAATAGAGGTTTCAGAGCCAAAATACATTGCCAAGATATAGTGATAATGGAGGAATTGTTTTCATAAATCTATCTGAAAAACAAACCCAAAAATGTATATTAAGTGTGTTCCGTTAGTTTCTTAAACATTGGCCAGTAGGTAAAATGGTCACCAAGAGACAACTGTGCTATTTTGCAAGTTTTACGACATCATTTTATCGACCTGATTTTAACGACCTCGTTTTATTGACCGTCATTTCCTTTATATAGCAGTACTGCCACCTACAGGATAATATCATGTACAATTGCAAATACAAGGTACCCTTTAACTTTAAAAAGCGCACAATCACACACAAAGTGACGCTGTTTTTATTTCTGGCTTAGTTATTATAACATACGACTTCCACGATTGCTTATGTAAGGTAAATCTGTCATTTTAAGTTTTTCAGTCTATAAAAGAAGGTGAATTATTGTTGCCAACAGATCACCGCAAGATGGCGATATACTCACACTGTCTTCTTAATGGAAACTGCCAAGCAAGTGTTCAGACAGCGTAATCAGAAATGTTTAAGAGGTGGGTGTAAGAAAAAGTACGTTCACAGTGAAGTATTCTCTGCTCCGGTGTTAATGTTCTGACATGGTTTACTTGCGTTTGCGTACATGGTTTAGAATTAAGGTACTTAAACAGGCATAAATTACAGGCAATATAAACTTTAAAGTTGTGCTTGACAGGGCTAGTCTTATCATTTTCTCACCACACAACCCTCTGCCAAAACAAACTAAACATACTCTCTCTTATCGCATTACATATTTATGACCTCTTAATTTGATGCATTTGGTTTATTTACTTGTATTCTTCAAATTACACTTGGCATACAGTGTATGTGCAAGGTAAAGCACTACCACCACCCCCCCCCCCCAGTAAACTGCCTCAGTAAATTATCCTGCTTTATAAAACAATATTGTGTAGCAATGTAAGATTTAAATGCAAAGTTACTCTGGACGAAATGTAATACAACAATGTATTCATAATTAAAGATTAAAAATACTCTGCCGATCATCTTGGTGTAGTAGGGCTTGTGCTTATTAAATAAACCATATAAATGATGCAATATGGTATGATTTACATCTGAATGGAGCATGAGACTCACATTAATTGCTGTGCACTCATGCTTATGGCAGAGTAAAACTCAGATACGTCTGAGAGGGAGAGAGAGAGAGAGCTGGTGATGTATCTGTGGAGAGGACATGTCTTTGGAAGCCATCTTAAAAGGTTTGCCTCACTCATAATAATGCATCTTGTCACAACGGTTATTTATTAAAATTGTTTTTAACAGAGGAATGTTTTCAATTAAATTACCTTTGGACAATGTCCTCTTGACTTCTAATACAAATCACCGCTGATAACGTTATCCAGGAGCTAACATGGTTTGACAGGTGCTTCAGTATTCATTTCACTGAAGCTCCTTTTCATGTAGCTAAAGAATTGATCCCACTCCCTCGGTGTGAGACAGGAAAAGAGGAAAAGAAGACATTTGACACAGAACCGAAATGTCTGATTTTCGTACAGTGTAGATCCCTCTGCCTGGTGCCTTCTCTGAAAGTTCCCCAGTTCTGATCTGTGATGGATTTTCTTCATAACTTTAGGTGAACCATATAACAGAGCAGTTCAGCAGAGTGGAACTTTTATCCCATTGCCTAACAAGCAGTTGTTTTTTAATCCTTTTCATCTGTATTCTAAGGTTTACGCAGCACTGAAGTACCTGGGAAAATAATCTATTGTATTATTTTGCTGAGCTTTCAGTTCATCGGGTCAAAAGAACTGTGCTGTTTTAATTACCGAGGTTCTAACTGCGGCCTAGGATCCAAAAGCAAAATAGCGTAAATTACTGTTCTGTGCCAAGTGTGGATCCCTTTCTTACCATTTTCTCTTTCACATTCTTGTCATACTTTTTCTCCATGTGTGAATGTTCCACTCATTAAAGGGCCATGCATCCATCACTGAAACTGTGGGAAGGACAATGCGGTTTTGGGGGTGAAAGCGGACGACTGAAGATATTCTAATATGGCGCTCCAGGCCTGAGCAGAATATCTGAGATGTGAATGTGGGGCTTTTAATCCAGATTGTGGGTCTGACAGGCAGACACAGTGAATCTGATCTGAACAGACATTTGCAAGAAGCGTCACAAAAGAAGGTTTGCTGTTACTCTGTCACTTACAACATTCAAAATAAACTCATCACAAAATAAATCCCGTTAGGCACTGCATCTTCAATGTTGATTACACTATTTTTTTTTAGACATGTAATATCAAATTATTCAAGCTGTAGAAAGTTTTTAGTCACTTCTATCTTTGCTTGTGTGTTCAAAGCAACCATGAAAACCTCAATTATTTATTTGTATTATTTTTGTCATGGTATGCTCTGTTCCTCACTTCCTTATCCTGATTTGTCCTTCGGGCAGTTTGAAATGAACTCCCTCTAAAGATGGGAAACTTGAAAGAGGATTTGCCAGTTTTAGAGTCATATGAGTGCATGTACATTCTGAGTTCGCCTGAGGCATGTCAGCTTTAAAATGTGAAACGGAACATGTTGAGATATCCAGACACTCCAAGCTCCTGATGGACTGTAAACCGTGTGTACCGAAGGGCAACCCGTCACACACAAGCCCAAGACTTACAGCATGCAAAAAGATGTTCTTTCCTGTTTCCTTTTAATCAACATATTTGTCATTGTTTTTGTAATGCCTAATTTAATAGTTACCAATCCAACAACATGTAAAGGAATAAAATTTTCATTCTTTACACGTACTATAGCTGCCTGCATTTCTTGCTGGCATTTTTGGTGCTGTATTTCATGAAGACCAAAAATGTATGGTTATTCGTGATGAAAAAAAAGGTGAGAATGCGATTAGGGACACACAGATAAGTGGTATCATCAAACAAACAAACAGGTAAGCAGGTCACTCATCGAAACTTTAAAAGCATGTTTTTCTCCTTATTATGGTTAATGGATGATTATGTGAAGGGTTGTGTAAATGACTAATTGGCAGTATTTTGCAGCGTTTCTCTGGAGTAAGGTTTGGAACACAGCGAGAGCGATTAGGCTCTCATTTTGCAGCAGTGGATCTGAAGGCTGGGGTCAGACTCTCTCACAAACAGCCTGCTTCTTTATTTAACCCGAGAGAAGCAAATGTACAGAGTGTAAATAATTCACAAATCCCTTCAGATATGGTCTTGATGCATTTGGTGTGCTTTCAGGAGTGGAGAGCGTCTGCAGTGTGAGTGTATGCAAGTGTGTGTGTGTGTGTGTGTGTGTGTGTGTGTGTGTGTGTGTACGCACTCAGCAGTTTGGACAGGGCGGAATGTTGTCTTGTCCAGCCTAAAAACATCAGTTTGAGTCTTGGCGCTTCCTTCCGCAGCGGTTTGGTGGAGGGACCGGAGCAATGGTAGGTCCTGTGCAGATTGAAATCGATTGTGACGGATACAGAAACACGGCTCAGATTAATGAAAGAACACGAGTGGAGCGTGACCTGCGGCTCACGGATCGCCAGGGCTGGGATTTCTAACCTCCTGACTTACCGCTGAGATGGATTTCATCTGAGCGCCATTCAGGAGTAAAACAAACACGTTAGGATGAAACACGATCATTTTTAAAACCATTATTCAAGTGATCAGTGGCAGGTAACCAGCTCGCCAGCCTTGAGTGTGTTACTGAGATATGAAAGGTGCCAGGGTTCACCCCAAATTATGCAAACCTCCCGGCGCCCTCTATGGCCCCTAAATTAAACTTTACCTGAGGACATTTGGAAAGAGTGCTGGGAAATTCTCTCATCCAGCTGAATGGTGATTTTTTTGCATTTAATCAAATTATGCTGGGTAAATATACCCCTTGTGGGGGTGATTTATTAATTTATCCTTAATTTAACCAGGAGGAGGTCTCCACCGAGACCCAGAGTCTCTTTTGCAAGGTAGACATTAAAGTTAAGACGGAAACATTAAAACAGAATAGCAATGCTGTGAAATGTATATTTGGAAGGAACTTGCATTGGTACAAATCTTTAGTTATAGAGAACTCTTCCCACAAGGTCTGTAAATGAAAGCAGCTCGCCCATGGACAGTCTTGGTTCCCAGATATCCTGGTCCTATTGATTAATGGTTTAATTTAGGGTTGAGTTTAATTAGAGGGACTTGAGTACAATCACAGATCATCTCATCATGCTGCTAACAGGTGACTGTTTGTGTGTGTGTGTGTGTGTGTGTGTGTGTGTGTGTGTGTGTGTGTGTGTGTGTGTGTGTGTGTGTGTGTGTGTGTGTGTGTGTGTGTGTGTGTGTGTGTGTGTGTGTGTGTGTGTGTGTGTGTGTGTGTGTGTATGTGTGTGTGTGATGTGTGTGTGTGTGTGTATGTGTGTGTGTGTGTGTGTGTGTGTGTGTGTGTGTGTGTGTGTGTGTGTGTGTGTGTGTAGTAAAAGCCTGGCCTGGAGGTAAGCTGTAAATCAATGGTAGCAGGAAACAGGTCAGCCGAAGGTGTGCAGGGCAGAGGAACAAAGGTACGGTCAAACCAAGGATCATTAAGGTGCAGCAGGGGAGTTATGAGGTCATTTATTCAAAGGCAGCAGCGGCTAGTGTGTGTGTGAGTGTGTGTGTGTGTGCATGTGTGTGTGAGTGTGTGTGTTCGCATGCATGTGTGTGTGAGTGTGTGTGTGTTCACATGAGTGCGCAGACTGTGAACACACACACACACACACACAGACATTCCCCAGGTCAATAACCAAGCTCTCGTTTGACCTATTGTTTTTCTGTCTCTCTTTTTTCCTGTAAATGTTTTTGATAAGAGCCAGTCTTTCTAAAGTCTTTCCCTCCTTGCCAGATGACAAGTGCTCTGTGCTGTACAGGAGGAGAATCAAAATGGGAAGAGACTGCACAGGTGGTAATTAGATACCTGTTTTAGTGAGAATTTGAGCAGGACACCAGTGCTAACACCCCATCTCTTTCACAGAGCACCATGGGATGTTTAAGATCCACAGGTCAGAACTGCATCCAGAGGAGGACACCTTCTACAGCACAATGCTGCTAGAACTGGCCAGGGGCACTGCAGTTCCCTTTGGTCCAGAATGAGGCCCACATCTTCTTACCTTCAGCAGTGTGACAGTAGAAGGGTACAGGGTAGTGTTGCTGCTTATCATCAACATTTAATGAACTTAAGTGATTTTAGACTTTTTACGCTGTTCTATCAAGCCTACATTCAGATGGCTACTTTTTGCAAAGACACCATGCAGATAAATTAATATAATGCATTTTATTTTTGTGAATCTCACCACATGTTTGCCTCACATTACTGAATGTGAATCCGGAGCTCACAACTTCATCTGTGATCAGAGCATGCTCGGAGGATCATTCCTGCCCTCGTCCATGTGTGTCTTTTTGACGTCGCCATGGAAACGGTTTACAGCCGTAGCTGTGTTCTAAAAATGGTTCATTGATGATAAAGGAGAAAACGAGTCATTTCCCTGGATGTTGTATGGCGGTTCCGCGGCACTGACAGCCGCAGTTTATCACATTGTGCATGTAAAGAAACACAGACATGATTCACACGCAGCATTACTGTTACGTTTTCTGCTCAGATGACAACATGACATCCAAGATGTCATTTTTCTGTAAGGACTCTCTGTAATGTAATATAAAGAAATGCCTACTGTGAAATAACTGCTGTATTACTACTTTTCTTCAAACAACAAAACATTTGAGTTATTGATTACAAAAAACACATGGCAATGCATGCATTATGACACAAATCTTTAATGTCAGAGAGTGGAGGCAAGAAAAGGCATCTGGTTAATCAATACCGTATCTAATTCACTGTACATATTTGATGTTATGACTATGACAAGAATAATTATTGCCTCTCCAGAAGGTACTGGATGCAGACTGTAAGAATAGATTGCATTTGCTGCCAGTGACATAATTTGTAAAGGTACAGGCACTTCTGTGTTCCTGTTAATGTGGTCCTAATGTGGGTACATCCAGGAAACTCCTACATATTTCATGTGTATGTTTGTGTACGGATGACATTCTACTCCATTAACTCTCTCCAGCCCCGTGTCAGTTCATGGTAATGAAGACCCTTGAGGTGAATCCGGGCCAATTGACTTCCTGCTTTAGTTACCCAGGGTTCACTGCTCTACCCCACAGCCCGACAGATATAATCCACACACGATCCAATAGCCTGAAAAAAGCTGAATAAATCATCACATCATCAAACACGGCAGAGGAAAGAGCCGTTAGACCACAGATGGAGAACATTGTGCTACGGATAAGATTCTCTCTGTCCCGACCCTACATGGGCTTTACTGTCAGTTAGATTTCAGAAATCCCACAGACACCGTGTGTGTGACTGACATCCAAACGCAGAAACCAAGCAAACGCTGAAGCCCGGCTTTGCCAGAAATGATTAAGATCACACGGGGTTAAGGCTCTCTTTGGCCAGAAGCTCCTGAAGGAGCAGTGAAAGGGTTTGTCACTGTTTATGCTACAATAACCTCAAGAGTGGCCAAGGGCCATGTATGAACTGCTTATTAGAAAGATTTCCGCTTCTCAATAAGAATGATATTCATGGGAGATATTGAGAAATAATGATATATTAAAGACTGCAACATAAATAAAAGAAAATGAATGAAGCTACAGATAAATTAAGTTCTAATGTGTTTTAATTAAGGGGTCCCTGCAATATATTTTGTGTTCACACATGGCTGCCTTCCCATTAATGAAACATGTGACTCTTTAATACTCTCTACATATTTACTGAATGCCAATTTATCACAGTCCAGTGCTACTTTGTTATTTTCCATGTAAAAAAAGCAATAATAAATCTAGTTTCAGAGTAATTTTCTGGATGATATTATGAAGTGCTCACAAGTGTTTTGCAATTTCCCTTCAACAAAAAAAAACAATGTTATTTTACCGGCTCAATCTTTTTACAGTTCTCCTGGGGCCAGGGTTATTACAAACTAACAGGAGAAAGAATTATGTGAGCAGAGAGACTAAGTATAGTTAGAAACATCAGGTGATCTGCTCCTGCTGAAAAATCCCCAATAACCTATAATATGAGGCATGTTCACCCAGTGTACAGATTTCTCAGATATACATCACAGATATCACTGCCACATATTGCACAGAGATACACATGAACTGAAGATGTATGCATTCCTATCTGCACAGCATATTTGAAATTCAGCTGGTACAATACAAGTGACCAGCATTCAGCCATATCTTGACATCTTTCAGATATGCAAAAAATACAGACCATTTCGGAAACATATCTGTCATTTTATTGATATGCATCATAGCCTTACAAATATGAAATCCAGATTTAACTTTCATAAATATATCCTTGGATTCCAACTGCTTACCACACCAGGTCACTACCTTCAGATATCTCTGTGGCACAAAAGGTAGCAGGGGTTTTGCTTCTTTAAAAGCATTGCAAATGCACATTGGATCTCCATGGTGATGGCTGAAATGTCATTTTAATGAACCACATTCAGGTAGCACTGAACATAGCTGTCAGTCATTGACTCATTAAAAAAAATGCCTGTCTCACCACTGCCAGTGCTGTGATTGGTCCACAGCTCCTCCCATTTTTGGCTCAGGGAAACTTCAGTCCCCAAATACTGAATTTCAGTTTCAGAAAATTAGCGGTCTAACATTGGAAACACGCTGGCAAATTCAAGCCTACCACCCCCACTCTGCCCCCTCCTCCAAGCACACACACTCTGGCACAACATCAGTGAAACTTGTGACATATAGAAGTGTAATCTCAGCTGGCCAAATATACAGCAAAAACAACGAATTCTAAATAAAAATGTTTTCCTTGAAGCCTTTATTACCAGAATATGGCGGATGTTCTCACAGGCCTTTACACTCCAGCTATAGGCCGATGGGAGTTTTCTGAGTTTCAGCAACTGGACAGCTCAGCGGTTTCCGCGCTCAGACGGCTCGGAGATTTCAGAACTAGGACAGCTCATAAGTGCAGAGGAGCGCGGGCCCTCGATATGCAGGAAATATTCTCTCTTTCTCCAATGCCTCTGAGAGCCCTGAATGGGAGTGTAACGCAAAAGGGCCTCGCGAAGCACCACGGAAAAGGCTCGTGACTGAGCGTTCTGTTGTGACAGCTGTTTTGGGGGGTCTGCGATGCAGTCTTAATGAGCTCTTAGAAAAACGCCATGCATTCTTTGTGAACGTTTTCCTCCTTATAGGTGTTTTAAACCTCCCAGTTAGATCATAGCTGGTCATGATTAATTGAAATACCTGCACTTTTAGAAAACGGAAACGTTGTGTTTGCCTCGCTTCGATGCTTCATTTTATAAAACGGTTACTCTCTCCAGATACACATGTATATTTTAAACAAGTAAAGTAAATGACAATTAAACATTAGACGATGTTATTTAAATTCGCCTGGGGGATGTGTGAAATACAATATTAGAATCAAACCCTTTGGATCCACAGCCACTTGTGTGGGACGTGTCGGCCCACCAGCATGACCCTATCTGTCAGTTATCTTCGCTCCTGGGCTCTGGGTATTCGGTATTTTCAATCATGTGGTTTGTATGCTTGTTTCCCGGGCAACTACGGTTGCGACTGAATTCCCAGCTGCACCTGCGATTGGCTGTTTGCGCATATTTCTCCAATTACGCAACAGGGAAAAGTCATTCGTTGTATAAGTTTTAGATAGGAGTAAAAACAAATCACTAAATCAAATGCCATTAAATAGACGGGACTGATAAGAATTAATCTAATGTATTATAATATATTTCAATACAAAATTTTACATTGATGTTTACAACATGGCAACATAACATAACCTATTAAAATTGTGATTCAGTGATGTAATAAGGCTACCATTATTGGATATGTTCACAATTCAGTCTCTGAAGTTGCATGATTTTCAGCTGTGCGTGATTCCCCCTTTTACAGCCAATGTGTAATTGTATTCTCCACACCTTTATGGCTGTGCGCTTTTAAAGCCTGCTGTATCTCACCGCATTTGCTTGGTTGCTCACAGAATTAGATGTTTTTTTCTTTCTTTTAATTTACTTCTGGCTCAAAATACAATGTCTTAGCTTTTAGGCTATTTGTTCAACAGACGTCCTTATCCAGAGCGATAGTTGTAACTGACATTGCTGCGTATTAATTTATACAGCTGCGTATTTATTGAAGCAAATTGTTGTCAAAATCATTGCTGGAGGGGTGGAACTGCTCGTCTTATGATCTGAACCTGCAAAGAAGTAACGAGCACAGCTCCCCCGCCGCTCTGAAACATTAATGCTGTTAGGCACATGGATGTCTGTTTACTTCAGTTCTTTTCTATTTGTTTAATAAAAATGTAACTATGCAACACGTTTAAAATAAGTATGGCTGGGGGTGTGGTTGCACTGGAACACAGCGCAGGGAACGATAACGTTCACTTCAGAAGCATCAACAGTATCGCAAGTATTATGAGAGAGGAAGACAAACTGACAGCTTCGGGTCCATGTGATAATCCTTCCTCCCACCAAAGAGCAATTCTGGCTGTGCTTAGCGGAGTACAGACGTTCTCAAAAAGGGAGCGAGAATTGTCAGTTTAACACTTCAGTGATGGAGTGTGTCTTTGTCTGAAGTGAGTCTGTGGTCTATTTAGACAAACAACTCTCACCAACATGGGACACAAGGTTTCAGAATCCGCAGGTGGTTAACAGCATCCACTGAAGAACCTAATTCACTCCCAGAATAACTGCTTTTAGAGAATACCTCGGACTTCTTAACTGGGAAATTGAGACTCAGTTCACGTCCATCAGCTGCCCTCGCGCTTGCGCACGGCGGAAGTGGGATCTGTTAGAAAGCTGAAAGGAACCAGATGAGATAAGCGCGCCTTCGTCTCTCCAGCGGCAGATGCTCCCTGTTACCATGTTGAGTCAGTCGGTGTACTACACGTCTTTAAAAGCCTGTCGATCAACAAAAATGTATCTTGATATGACAACACCTAATGGAGTTTTTTCGAGATTTGCGTCCTGGTGATATTTTCAAGTTCGCCTTGTGCATCTAAAAAGTACGGCTTCTTTAGGAAGTAATGGCTCGGTGTTGTACAACTAATTTTTGCGGACGTTTTTCGCTCCCACTCTGCTGTGCGTGGGTACCATTGTTCCCCTAAACTAAATTAAGACTATGATCCCTAGGACCGGAATGCCTCCCGCGTATTCTGTGCTACCCACGAAAACGTCTAATTGCGCTTTGATTAGAAGGACGACGATACTGCCTCTTGGATCTTGCATTTAACCAACACCCGTCCATGGAAGTAAACAGAGGAGTGGAAAACTGACCACACAGACAAAGAGAGGAATGATTTGCCCCTTTGTGAAATTCCTGACAATTGTATGCGCTTATTTTATAGAGAGCAGCGTCAGGTATGTGGAACTCCTGCTACGATGTCGTTTAACTTTACTGACTCCACATTGAAAGAAGGATATATCTCAGACTTGCACTGGCTGCATATATGTACGTGGCTTTATCCAAATCGCCTGTGTAATTTATGCAAAACTTTGGTACTTTGAACCCTCTGTATCTGGTAATTGGATTTAAAGTTATTGGTGAAGATCAGCCGATTGTTCTGTTTTTAAAACCGTATCTTCAGGAGTTAATTCAGAGTAGAACAACCTGTATAGATGGTGTTATTAGATAGATAGTTTGAAGGATATCAGCAAGAGAAAACGAACTGAGGGGTAACTGAATTATTTCTAGGCAATGTTTTAATGAGAAAATTAACATTTAATTTGTGCGTGATTCGAGTTCAGTAATTAGAAAACATTCAACTGCAACAGTGTACTAATGATGAAAGCTGACAGAGATGATATCATTATTGTTTTGGCAACGATGCTGATGATGATGATGCTGATGATGATGATGATGATGATGATGATGATGATGATGATGATGAACTTGGGGATGTTGGTGGTACTCTCGGTTGGTAGCTGTGATGACAATAGCAGTGCATGTTTCAGAGCACTTCCCAATTTATGTTATGTTATTAAATACATTATTTTCATTAATTCAATTAATTGTTTTTAATCGAAGATTGGTGCAGCCCACTGACGATTGAATAATGGAAGTGTTAGCTTGGGTTGATATATGTTATGGTTTGATACTGGAAACTGGAATGCCAGAAGTACAGACAGTAATAAAGCTGACTGTGCCCAGGGCCAGAGGATCTTTTCTGAAGCCAGAATTGCAGTCGATCATGTGGCGTTTGGTCGGAAATTCCCACCTACTCCTCTCTAAATCTCTGCCAGTATAGGCAGGGAGATGCGCGAAAGGCGACGTGTGACCGGTTGATGAGAATTTGGCCTGAAATGTCCTTACTCTTTGCAATGAAAAACTATCTTTTAATTTTAGCAGGGGAAAAATCAAGGCGAAATGAAGACGACACGGATTAAGCTGAAAGAGTGGGCAGAGAGAGCGAGTTACTGTGCTCAGAATAGATGGTCTAATCGTCGTTTCCAACCATTGGCCAGGGGCGCTTAGCCCCCACGCCTTTTTAGTACTACTTTATGAAAAAGTAATATGAATAATATAATAATAATGTAAATAATTAAACAAAATAATCTGAGATGTTCATAACCGTTAATGCCACCTACCTCATTTGAACCTAATGTCGGTGGAGCGCCTGAGAAACTAAATTAAGTTTGAGTGTGCCTCTAGTTCGCTACCTTTCCAAAACATCTTGACTTTTGCGGTTTACACTTGGCATGCTATTCCGGTGTAGTTTGCTGCATGTCAGCGCGGTGGTTTTACGGTTCCTCGCATTTGATGCATATGACAGGTGTGCTGCATGGATAGTTATCTGGGTGACCAGTAATGCGATCTTATCTTCCTCCTCTGGCTTAGATCCGTAGGAGCGAAAGAGCATGACTCCAGAACTGCAGGAAGAGGCTCCTCCCAAACCATGTCTCCGTCCGACTTCCTGGATAAACTAATGGGGAAAACGTCGGGCTACGATGCTCGAATACGGCCAAATTTCAAAGGTAAAGATCTAACATGAACCATGCAAATGAATTTTAATGCAATGAAATCCACACCACAATGATTTAAACTGTCAAGTCATTGTACATTTCAAATCCAATTCAGCAGATTCACATGGGTCAAGAGTGGGAAAGTCGTGTGACGAATGTTCAGTGTGTATGCTGGTCTTCATTTCCACCAATTAGATATCGAGAAGAGTTAGACCGCAAACATATTAATGCGAGTTTTCAGCTACTATGTAGAAGCTTATAAAGAAACACGGCTAAGATGACAGGTCAGATACATGATTGAGCTGATTAAGTAACAGAGACGAAGTTGGCGTTAAATGCAGAAATAGTTAGGGGTCTTCTCTCCCACCCATGAGTTAAATAAAATATCCCTGTGCAGGTGGGGCAGAACTGAAGGAAAGGACAGGGGTTCTAAAGGGGAACCCCACCACAGGGCAGGGGTTCTTAAGGGGAACCTCACCACGGGACAGGGGTTCTATAGGGGGTCTTTCATGGGGAATTGATCTGTGCATAATATTAATAATAATAACAATAATATGGTAAAAATGGAACAGTGTCTATATAGCAATTTCTACCCACGATATAGATGTTTATATGTGCTCTACCTTTCTCATTCAACTTTTCTGTAACACATATTTGCATATATCTTACTCTTCTTCCATACCTGCTGTTTGAAAAGCTCACAAATTAAATTCAAATAAAACCGTAATGTTAATGTTTGCTAACCAAAGGAGGTGAAATATGCAACAAACATACTTCACCTGACTGTAAACTGACTCTCTTCTTTTCAAGACTTCATTGCCTTAGCTCTCACAGCAGAAATGCTTCCAAAGCTTTGAGGTTCTGGAAGTTAATCTCCTAATCGCCATTTTCCAGTGTTTCTGTCCAAAGAAAATCAAGATACGAAGTTGTGGTCTCTTGCAGTAGAGGCTTTTAAAGAACCCAAGAGTCTTGGAATGAAATTTACAGAGTGTTACAGCTTTGCTAAGCTCATTATGAAAACATTGTGTTTTTCCGTCAGGTGGAGAAAGCAGAAAATTGGATATTGTATTTTCTATTAGCAAACTGGCATGGTTTAGAGGAACCAATTTAAATAGTTCCATAAACCGCTGTTCTAAAGCTATTTAACGGATTATTTCAAAACGGAGGGTTGGTTTTCAGACCTCCAACAGATTAGACTAATAGGAAACAGTCTCCATAATAATAATAATAATAATAATAATAATAATAATAATGGTTGGTTATTCAAGGCACCATTCCTACAGAAAGCTTATTGGGATGATTTTTCCTTCCAGAGGGTAAATAACATAAAGTGTTGATCATAATAAAGTGCATTTAATTACCTTGATTGCAGTTGGAAAGTTCCTTTGCTGGCTCATTATTGGATTGATCATGTACTCATACATTACTAAAAGTACAGCTGTGAGTCTGGACAATGCAGGATAGATATGTAATACGATAATATAAAATTATTTATAAAACACTTCAAATACTTAATATTATTTTGTAGCTTTGCTTTACTCAACAAGATTTTTGTATAAAGCTGACAGTGTTATGTTCAAAATGTTGGGCGCCGATCTGCTGCCGACAGGCACACTTTGCAGAAGTTCACTGGCGATGTCAGTAGGTTGACTTTGCAGACGGCGCTTTGGGAAAGTCAGTCGGAGTGTCCTTGCGTTCCTCGGCTGTGGTTGGTGTAAAAAGCTGAGGTGGTGGTGACGGGATTAAGGCCGCGTTTCCCCGCGGCCCAGCCGTGAGAGTGACATCAGCATTCCTACGCTCCGCTGTCAGAACAAAGCGAGACGCGGCCTCGCCCTCCCGTGACACAAAGCTGACTACGAAGTACAGAGTGCAGCACTCAGACATGCAATCACTAACTCTCTGGGTCCAGTCAATTAAAAGACTGAGGGGAATCTGTTGCCATTAAGATATCAGAGGAAGGAAAGTACGGCCTTTTTAACTCACAGTACCCTCATGTGACATTTTTTATTTATTTCATTTAACCTGATTTAACCAGGATGTCCCTTAAGGGAAAGTAAAAATACAAAACAAAATAAAACACATTTTTTTCAGGAAGCCCTGGCCTAGAAAGCGGATTTGCCGTAATTAGAGAAGTTGTTCAAAACAGAAGAAACACAACAAAACTCAATACTACAAATCAGCTGAATTCACAATCTCAGAGACAGAAGGAACCTGGCAGTGACATACATTTAGGAAACAACTGCATTATTCAAAAACAGTGTTCTGGTCTACTTAGTTTAAAAACGTTCAAACTTCAGAGAGTGATTTTAAACTATCAGACCACTTGTTTCTCTCACTCCATCACTGCAGTGCAGTCTTTTGTTGCGAAAAAGACAACTTTTTAAGAAGTAAGACATGGCTTCTGTATTATGACATAACATTACATTAGATATATGCACATTTCACTAGTCACATGGGGCCTTACATCTATTTAACCAGAGAGCCTTGAAACATTGACAGTAAGCAGCTGTCAATATTATAATGTCGTATTCATAAACTAAACTCAAAATTAAACTGGATATACTAGATATTAGATAATGTGGATGATATTATGAGCTTTCGGGTGAAGCAGAGCACACTGGCTGCCCTGAACAGTGATGCCAGTTGTGAGAGGTCTGTGCCAGTCTCCACCACAGTGACCCTGTGACCTCACATCCTCTAACCTCCAGCTGATCCAGCCCAGCCGCAGATGCTAACAGGGCAGCACATGGGAATAACACTTAACGACATACTCTTTCTCTATGGCATCATTACTCCAGTGATATAAAATACAGCAACACTGCTACCATACTCGACAAATACCGTATTCATTCACAGAAGCACATAAAATAGTCATGAAGATAGAGCAGGACAGGGCTTCTGAGCCCACAGGTACCCTTCACACCTCACACCTGGCACCTCACACCTCACAGCTCACAACTGGCATCTCAGAGTACCTCTGCCTTCAGGAGTGAGACATTCTCTGTCTCTCACCTGGTTAGCACACAAACCGCACCGCCTTTAAAATATACATCTCAGAAAAGGTATATATATATATATGGGTTGAGATTTAAAACAGCAATTCATTCTTTTCAGTTCATTGTCTCTTCCTGACTTTATATGTATTTTATTTAGAATTTTTCATCACATTATCACTGCTATATTTACACTTGTATAGTTTAATAATTCAATGTAATATTAAGCTTAACAAAGAAAAAAATGTCTGCTCATCATTTGACTCTGTGTTTGTGTGTGTGTGTGTGTGTGTGTGTGTGTGTGTGAGTGCGTGTGTGTGTGTGTGTGTGTGTGCACGTGTGAGTGTGTGCGTGTGTGTGTGTGAGTGCGTGCGTGTGTGTATTTGCTTGGAGCCACTAACGGTACCACAAGACATTAATCTTTGTTACGTGCATAAGTTCAATAAATTGAATATTTGAGTGGGATCTCCTTTCCTCCAATTTAAGCACGCGATATGAATGGGCCCAGGATCAGAGATCAGCGTGAGGTCCTGAGTACCCCCCAGCCTTAAGGGGTCTGCAAACCAAACACAGCAGGGAAACCCGAAAATGTTTTATTACACACTGAGTATCGTGCATCAGGTTTGATGTAATGGGAAAGCGCGGCACCAGCTGGGTCACGCTCAGGTCTCTGGGCTCATTTTGGTTTTTGACGCCCTGCGCTCATGATTTCTCTCTTTCATGAGCCACTAAGATACCCCACGCTTCCACTGCAAACATTACAAATACAGCACTCGTGTGCTCCATACGGTTCATTTAACGTATTATTGATGACATCTTATTCACTTCTGTTGTTTAGTTGTGAGCAATGAAATGAACTGGTCAAAGAAAACATTAAAAACGATTATTGCATCATTGCTATACAGCAGCAGCTGTAAATACAAATGAAGGTCGAACCGTAATTTGTTTGCAGCTCTGAATCTAACTGAAAATATGTTGCATTCTTAATGAGCTTCATTATTTTTGTAGCTAATGGTAATTAATCTTTCGGGAAGCATTACAGAATTCTGATATTAGCAGAAGTGCCGTCAGAGGTGCAGATATATTGATATTTTCTTGTGTGCGCTGTCCTCCCCAGGGGAGCGGTCTGGGCCCTGCAGCGTTTTCTGGATTTTACAGAATTATGAGAGATGACTGATTTCCCCTGCTGCTTTTTATGCTAAAAAAGTGAAATGATCCTGCTCTGCTTTTCCGGCTCGCGTCGCCTCATACTCATTCTCCATTGCATCCCCAGGTCCTCCCGTAAACGTTACTTGCAATATTTTCATCAACAGCTTTGGCTCAGTCACAGAGACGACCATGGTAAGTGTCAACCTGCCTCAGCTTTATACTGTGTCCAAAAACAAACGTGCTGCACTACAATTCCCATCAAACATTCCACCAGCATCTCATAGACATCATTTGCAATGACTTTGCAATGAACTATGGGAAATGTATGGGAAGAACCCATCTCACACATGATGAATTTATTAACTCTAAACATAATGAAAAGTAGGCAAGAATGTTGATGTAAACACACATTTTAAAGGTAAAGAGGAGGGAATATTTTCCAGCATTCATAAACCAAAATAATTTGTCTGAATTTTTGGGGATGGTGAATATCTTAGTTGCCACAACTTTCATGTCGCCAACCATTTGTGGTCAGGGGTGAAATATTTACTCAATTTTGAAATATTAAGGAAACAAAGTCATTAGTATTTGCAACATACTGAGTTGCCATAGTGCCTCACAAAATCAGTTAATCTGTGAAAATGTTTTTTATCCAATCTCCACAGGGAAATATGACAATAAAGATGAAATTGTAGAGATCCCTCTGATTCAGGTGAATTAAAATGTTTACACTTCAGCGACAGATACCAATGGCCCTCAGAGCAATTTTTTAAAACACGTAAGACATTTAGCCTAAGTAGGCTTGTCAGTTACTCAAAAATATTTCCAACAGCAGAACCTGTCCAACAGGTAAACAATAGTAGGACCTATCCATACAGAATCCAGCTGGAATAGAGGCCAATAACCTGTTCTGTCTTAGTGATTCTTTTAGTTTTAATTTAATCTAGCCCAATGTATATGATTGATAGTGTGAAGATAAAGCTGTTGCCATGGAAAGCGAATGATTAGTGGTTGATATTTGTTGTTTGAGTTCTTTCCTTGTGGCAGTGGGCCTTAAGCCTTGTACTACAGTGGAAATCAAATTGCTGTCAGCCCTACTCAGCACTCCTCATAAACAGGTTGACAGCTTTGTGTGAATTATTCACACCCACATTGACAAAAAATAACTCTACATGACTGATTTTGACACTTCTGGGAAGGAAACGTGTTGATTAAGGTAGGATTTGTGAGAAGCTTGTTCCTTGTCGTCACTGTAATTGTTGCTAAATAGTAACATGGCGTTCTAGCTCAGTTAGATTTAATTGGTCAGGACAAACCTAGATGATATTTCAATATTCTAAAAATATTACATGTGAATTGACACGATGAATTCCACTTTTGAGCATGTGTGCACTGGTCCAGTGTGTGGATGGGCCCCACAGTCTGCATCCTGTTAAGGCACTGCTCCAGTGTGTGGATGGACCCCACGGTCTGTGTCCTGTTAAGGCACTGTTCCAGTGTGTGGATGGGCCCCACAGTCTGTATTCTGTTAAGGCACTGTTAAAGTGTGTGGATGGGCCCCACAGTCTGCATCCTGTTAAGGCACTGCTCCAGTGTGTGGATGGACCCCACGGTCTGCATCCTGTTAAGGCACTGTTCCAGTGTGTGGATGGGCCCCACAGTCTGCATCCTGTTAAGGCACTGCTCCAGTGTGTGGATGGGCTATGTCATGTGTGGCATCAATGAGTTTGGGCTCTGAGTTGATGGCACACAATCTGCCTGAAAAAGCTACAAATGAAGTGTCTGGCTTACTGCTTGACTAAACATAACTGGTTCGACTGTAGAGTGAGAAGAAGCAGGGGATGAAACCACAGTTTCGGAGGAGTGCAAGTGCTTCTCCACAGTTCTCCCAAATGATTATACAAACTCACCTGGGGCTGGGACCCATCTTACACGTGGAGCTAAGCAGCCGTCACTCTAATGCAAGTTGCCTTGCTAGTTTCAGAACGTTGCACGTGTTGTGTTCTCCTTGAGTGCCCATGGTCTTAAAATAGCGAATGAACTTGCATCCATGCCCTGAAAGGGCCTAGGTTCCTTTGATTGGGTCCCGCTGGGCTTTCCAATAGGAGGGGTTGAATTAAAAAAGGATACTTTGTGTATGATGGGCTTCACCCCCTGCCATAAAAAAGGATTAAACATTCATATGAGGGCACACCCTTTATGCTGACATTGTTCTGTGACCTATATTTAGCATCTTGTAGACCTTGCAGTCTTCGGAGCCATTTCAGCTTGCATGTTCTTCCATGCAGTTTCACAGGGTGAATCTAACGTTAAATATTAACGTGACCTGCTTCTCGATTCATTGCATTAGTATAGCTCACAGAAAAACTCAGAATCTCATTCATAATTTTTTTTTTCTGAATCATCGAATGAAAGGCAGCGTCTTTATTTTCTCTGAAAGAGCAAAACAATCCAACAAATAGAAGCTAACCAGGTATAATAATTTCACATCCTTGGACTGTAATGAGTTATCCTATTAATTAATTAATTAAGTGGTAAATTTATGATGATGGCTATGTTTTATGAATAAATTCCCCCGATGAATTTAAATTGAGTTCTCATGTTTCCAGCATGTACCCGGTGCTCAGAGCCAGCTTGCATCTCTGAAACATTGACCTGAGAGCAATTTTAGTCTCCCTACAAGACCCACATTCAGAGCGATCGGGCAGCACCACGGCCACCTGGGTCCGCTGGATAATGATTCAGGCCATGATGGTTGAGGGGTGGCCCAAATGGCTGATCTCAGATCAGCCCTCCCGTGCAGCCTACACAAGGCAGCATGGCGGAATATCCTGGGATTTGATGCTTCTGGATGAGGGAACATTTTCGTAGGTCCCTGGTGTGTACATGCTATGAACATGTCCATCATTAAATTCATATGTGGAGCTGTCTAAAGCCCTCAGCGTGAACACTTGTTTCTTAGAGACATCTGGGCATAGGAAGACAGCATGTATGATAGTTTAAGAGTGACATTGGTTGCAGAGCATACTGACAACACTACAAATAGTCCATATTTTTAGATGTCAGTTACCAAATAAAAACATTTGTGGATGTTTACTGTTTTAAAATATCTATTCAAGCATTTTTTCCAAATCCTGTGAAATTTCTTTAATACTGGGCTGCTGGATATACTGGCTGGAACCCAATCAAACACAGTTTACATTCTAAAATGTAACAGCACATACCCTTAAAAAGACCATCGTCCATTTTATTTGAATTGCATACTCTCTTAAAGAGACGATAGCTAGGACCGTATCTAACAAACGTAGCCTCTATATCAGTGCATATGCTACTGCATTTTAGAATTAGACGAACACATGTTCCAAGAAATGTTGTAATGAAAGTCTGTTTTGATTGAATTGCATATGTGTGTAAATTGACTAAGTTCCTTTGACTGGATCCTGGCCATTGTATCTGTGTATATGTATGTGTATGCTAACAGCGGGCCGGTTTCTGCAGGACTACAGGGTGAACATCTTCTTGAGGCAGAAGTGGAACGACCAGCGGTTGGCGTACAGCGAGTACCCCGACGACTCGCTGGACCTGGACCCCTCCATGCTGGACTCCATCTGGAAGCCCGACCTGTTCTTCGCCAACGAGAAGGGCGCTAACTTCCACGATGTCACCACCGACAACAAGCTGCTGAGGATCTTCAAGGACGGGAACGTGCTGTACAGCATCAGGTCAGCCGCCATATTGAGCTTCACGTTTGTCACGTTTCGTGAGAGGTCATTTTGATGGTTTTTACAAGGTGACTTCTTAACAGATTTACAGTCAGAGGTAGGCTAAATAAGTACACGGCACTGTTGATCTATCATCTGTTTCCTAAAAACGATACATAATACCTCAGAATAATTCAGCTCAATTCTGGTCTTGAATAAAAGGGAACCTCATGCAAAACGAGGTTTAAACTAATCAAACCTTCTCCAGCCATTTGTGGTGTCGTGGTACTTGTCTCACTACTTGTCAGGAATTTACGTTTGATCACACAGATACATGCAAATGACCTGGGCTGAGATAAATACACAGTGCAGTGAAACGGCCATGTGTTGCTGTGTTCCCTCCGTCAGGCTGACCCTCATCCTCTCCTGCCCAATGGACCTGAAGAACTTCCCCATGGATGTGCAGACCTGCAGCATGCAACTGGAGAGCTGTGAGTTAAAGCTTAGAGCTCATATAACCTGCAGCATGCAGCCAGAGAGCTGTGAGTTAAAGCTTAGAGCTCATTTAACCTGCAGCATGCAGCTGGAGAGCTGTGAGTTAAAGCTTAGAGCTCATATAACCTGCAGCATGCAGCCAGAGAGCTGTGAGTTAAAGCTTAGAGCTCATATAACCTGCAGCATGCAGCCGGAGAGCTGTGAGTTAAAGCTTAGAGCTCATTTAACCTGCAGCATGCAGCCAGAGAGCTGTGAGTTAAAGCTTAGAGCTCATATAACCTGCAGCATGCAGCCAGAGAGCTGTGAGTTAAAGCTTAGAGCTCATATAACCTGCAGCATGCAACTGGAGAGCTGTGAGTTAAAGCTTAGAGCTCATATAACCTGCAGCATGCAGCCAGAGAGCTGTGAGTTAAAGCTTAGAGCTCATTTAACCTGCAGCATGCAGCCAGAGAGCTGTGAGATAAAGCTTAGAGCTCATATAACCTGCAGCATGCAGCCAGAGAGCTGTGAGTTAAAGCTTAGAGCTCATATAACCTGCAGCATGCAGCCAGAGAGCTTTAAAGCTTAGAGCTCATATAACCTGTGTGAGTTAAAGCTCATTTAACCTGCAGCATGCAGCCAGAGAGCTAGAGCTCATATAACCTGCAGCTGGAGAGCTGTGAGTTAAAGCTAAGAGCTCATATAACCTGCAGCATGCAGCCGGAGCAGCATGCAGCCAGAGAGCTGTGAGTTAAAGCTGTGAGTTAAAGCTGCAGCATGCAGCCGGAGAGCTGTGAGTTAAAGCTTAGAGCTCATTTAACCTGCAGCATGCAGCTGGAGAGCTGTGAGTTAAAGCTTAGAGCTCATTTAACCTGCAGCATGCAGCTGGAGAGCAAGTCATCCTGGACAAAAAATATGTCTAAATGTGTACCCAAAGGGAGTAAAATATAATCTATGCTTGCTGATATTTGTGTGTGTGTGTGTGTGTGTGTGTGTGTGTGTGTGTGTGTGTGTGTGTGTGTGTGTGTGTGTGTGTGTGTGTGTGTGTGTGTGTGTGTGTGTGTGTGTATGTGTTGTACTCTAGTTGGCTACACGATGAATGATCTTATCTTTGAGTGGCTGGACGAGGGGCCGGTGCAGGTGGCTGAGGGTCTGACTCTGCCTCAGTTCATTATGAGAGATGAGAGGGACATGGGATACTGCACCAAGAGCTACAACACAGGTAAGAACCTGCGCTAGTACAGCACAGGTAAGAGTCTGTGCTAACACTACAAGCCAGGGAAGAACCTGAGCTGCAGCACCAGGTACTACAGCAGTTGCACAATTTACATTTTTACACACCATCCTGTAACACTACAGAATATTTACTTATGCAATCCAAGTGAAAAAAAACCCTCACTCTGCATCAGTGCCCTGTCTGGGAACTGAACCAGCGACCTCTAACCTGTTTGATTAAAAAGTCCTGCTCCGTTCGCTGCACCTGCGCTATCTCTGCTTCATTCCCAGGTAAGTTCACCTGCATCGAGGTGAAGTTCCACCTGGAGAGACAGATGGGGTATTACCTGATCCAGATGTACATCCCCAGCCTGCTGATTGTCATCCTGTCCTGGGTCTCCTTCTGGATCAACATGGACGCCGCACCCGCCAGAGTGGCGCTGGGAATCACCACGGTGCTCACCATGACAACGCAGAGTTCCGGGTCCCGAGCCTCTCTGCCAAAGGTGTCCAAAAGATCACACACATTTTTTTTCAGACGTGCATGGTTTTGGGACATTTCATATGTGAAATTGTGCTTTTCATATATCAGTTATTACCATAATTAATGTCCGATGGTGGTTATTACCAGAGGCAGTTATGCCAATTTTTTAAAAAAGTATATTAATTCATAATTTCTGAAAATATTTTCAACTGTTTTTTTTGTATTTGCACCTGACCTGTGAGAACCTCTAGTCTGTATTTTCGTGATTGATAATGCAAACAATAGTTATTCAGATGGTAAGTGGAGCCTCTAGGTTGTATTGCTGAGCAGTCTGGGCTGGTATCAGCAGTCAGACAGTGCCAAAGCTCTTGGTATATGGGCATTTGACAATCCCAGGTCATGGAACTAACCCAGCTCATGTAATAGTCCCAGGTCATGTGACTAACCCAGCTCATGTGATAGTCCCAGGTCATGTGACTAACCCAGCTCATGTGATAGTCCCAGGTCATGTGACTAACCCAGCTCATGTGATAGTCCCAGGGCATGTGACTAACCCAGCTCATGTGATAGTCCCAGGGCATGTGACTAACCCAGCTCATGTGATAGTCCCAGGTCATGTGACTAACCCAGCTCATGTGATAGTCCCAGGTCATGTGACTAACCCAGGTCATGTGATAGTCCCAGGGCATGTGACTAACCCAGCTCATGTGATAGTCCCAGGTCATGTGACTAACCCAGGTCATGTGATAGTCCCAGGTCATGTGACTAACCCAGGTCATGTGATAGTCCCAGGTCATGTGGCTAACCCAGGTTCTGTGTTTCTGGCTGACGCATTTATGCTCTAAAAATCATTATCTCCTGATTAAGCTGGAAAAAAACTGTGAATCCTGTGAGCCTTGACCCATTTAGTCCCGCAACGTGGAGTAAGGGAAGCAGTTAGATCAGGGACTCCACTCCTGCAGGGCCTTCTGCTGTGTTTTACCTCCTAAGTGTTTCATTCGATCATTGATTGGATAGTCTGTTTGTTCCCAAGGCCTAAACTTGAAGCTAATTAAAAGTAAACTACATAAACCGACAGACACTGTGGCCCTTCAGGACTGTAGTTTGACACTCCTGACTGCTCCTGAATCGCTAATAATGTTAAATAAAATCAGATACCTGCTCACCTTTTGTTTTGTTGACAGATTAGATGAGTGTCAAGACTACAGTTTCTGCTGAGAAAGATCGATACCCCGGTAACTTTTTTAAGACATTGCCGATAGCAACAGCAGTGGTACCAAGTTCAGCTTGTGTTTCAGGAGTTTGAAAAGCATTGGCGGGATAACTACTGCATCCATGCGCACCAATGCTGTATGAAACCTAGAATACATGTGTAGCTCATTCAGCCAATCACATCTGGGAGCTGACAGCTGCATGGGCATTACCCAGCATGATGCAGTGACCATGTGACTGTGTCTCTGTGATCGACAGGTGTCGTACGTGAAGGCCATTGACATCTGGATGGCGGTGTGTCTTCTGTTTGTGTTCGCCGCTCTGCTGGAGTACGCCGGAGTTAACTTCGTCTCCAGGCAGCAGAGAGAGTTCCTCCGCCTGAGACGGCGGCAAAGACGACAGGAGAAGGTGGGGGTTCCCATGGAGACCTGTGGCATTTCCATTCGAGTAGTGTTGCTTTAATGTCGTTTCCACCTTTGTGCAGGTGCATTGTTTGTGCTGAGTGTAATCTTGTGCTGATTATGGTCTGTGGTGTATTTAAGAGGTTTGCTCCCCTGGCCCTGTCTGTCTCTCTTCACATCAGGAGGAAGACCTGAGGGAGGGCCGTTTCAATTTCGTGGGGTACGGGGTGGGGCCTTGCCTCGCCTCCAAAGACGGGACGGCGGGAAAACCCGCCGCTCCGAACCCTACGCCCCCACCCCATCCTCCTCTACCCCTTCTCAAAGACATAGACATCTCCAGGAGGAAGTACGTGGACAGAGCGAAGAGGATCGACACTATTTCCCGCGCCGTGTTTCCTCTGGCTTTCCTCATCTTCAACGTCTTTTACTGGGTCACCTACAAGATCCTCAGACACGAGGACGTCCACAAAGACTGATCACTTCGCTCTGCGGGACTTTAAAAAAGCCATATGACAACAAAAATACATACAGTACATATTAAATAACCTCACTTCTACAGAGTGAAAAACGTCACAACACTGGACAATATGTTTAGTTGATATTGTGTGATGTGTTCCAGGAAAACAGGAAATGGTCTTCTTTTATCATAGGTAAAAGTGCACTGATTTATAATTCAGGAAATGAAAGAAGAATATATGAGTAATGCTAATTGTATATTTGTAACTTTCAATACTGCAGGCAGTTTCAATTGATTTGGTAACACAAAGCACACCGTTTGTAGTGAAGTGAAGACTTGAGTGCGTGGGTTTTGTTTGTACAAGGACATTTCATATGAAAGGACAAAATAATGCATACATTTATATAAAAGTATTTCAGTGAATTTAGAGTTCTTAAATATTTTTAAGAGTTGAAGAGTGATGCATTGTGGGAGATCAGTTCTTCTATGTAGTAGGTAGCAAGCGTCATATGGGCATATATTCTGTAACACATACACATTCTTGGCATTTACTGTAAGAGAGCAATTTGTACATTAAATGTGTATGAGCATCTTAGGGCACCCAGGGTTTTTTCGTGACAGGCCAGTATTAGGTCACTTTTCTGTTTCCGTTTTACATGTGTGTCTAATTGGAGCTTAAAATAAAAAAAAATGTTTTGAAATTGAAATGTCTTGGAAAACCCAACAGCTATTTAAAAATTAACCATGGGGAGATGTGTTGGTTAATGTTGTCTGTGCAAGGAGTCAGTGGACTTTCACTGGTGGCAACGGATCTCTGTGCTGTTGATGACAAAACTAAAAGGAAAAAGTCAAGTTCGGATCACTCCAAACATGCCTCCAACATAAGCCAGTGGCCTCCAGCCCACTGCCCTGTCTCAAAGGTGACAGCATCCTTCAGCCGGACTCATATTCCAGGGGATATTCCAGCTATAGCCCTAAGAGAAGCAACATAAATCCCAACAGTCAACTGAATGGGATATGAAATATGAAGCATACCCTAAATCACTGACATTGCCTTTTGGTAACTGTACTCCCATTTCTGGCCTGGGCTTCCTGTAGTGTGATTGGTGCAGATTTTGGAGAGTCTTCTTTGATTGGCTTAGGCAGGTTAGTGTTCACGCACCCATTCAGAAATAGTGACTTTTTAGTGAAACACAAGTTGGGGTGAGTGGTACCATGTTGGCATAAATTATACGCCGTCTGATTATGGTAACAATTTCTTCCAGAACAGATTCTGAAATTAATTTCTGTCTCCTTTGTTACTGGCCACTCCTTTTTCTCTTCTGTCTGTTCCTTTTAACTGCGCAGCACATCACGGAGATGGGAGGAACGGCGGCTTCTCCCTGGGTCAGTGTGAGAATGACACAGATCCAAGGTGACGTGTTGCTCTGGCAAATGCAGGTTAATGCGACCTATCCCCAGCCTCAGGGGGCCCAGAGCGGGAAGCGTTTACCTGTTTGTGGCCCCCTGAACGGGACATGCCAGGGCAGGTTACAGAGGCGGAGGGGCAGTTATGTTTGACACAGAATGAGGTCCGTTACGTCAGGCAGACACGGCTCGTACGTTCGCCTGCGGTAGTCATGGAGATTGCCTGGTTCCAGAGGAGAGCCGGCTTTGTCAGACGCGCGTTACAGTGGAAACAAACATGTCAAATGGCTGTCATTCTCATTTTCCATATCAGTTCTTAAACTACTTAGTGATTTTCCAAAAGCTAACTCTTTCGCATAACTAAATGTGATTGTGGTGCAAAAAGAAAATAAAAAAACAGAAGCAACATCATTTTGCCATTTGTTTATCTGCCTCAATCCTGGTATCTTCCAAAATAACAAATTAAGTGTATTACCACCCTGTAATTATCAATCTGCTGTTGTGGAAACAACCATGAAATTACAATGTGTGCTTAAACCCCAGAGAAACAGATAGTTACACACAAGGCAAACAGAGACTGAACAATGGTTATCCATATATTATGAGCTAATTAAACTGAGGTGCTGACTCTTGGCAGTCATTAAAGGTCCCCTGACACCTTATTTAGAGAGGGGGTCTGTACCCGAGTGTCCTGGTCAAATTCCCATTAACAAAATGGATGTGTTCACCTGGCCACCTCAAGAACCCCTACACCTCATTGGCTAGGCAATCCCCTTGTGTTCCCCGCCCACATTGATTGATTGAAAACTGCAAGCCATGCAAAACATGGTCCTGTCTTTTCAGCACACAAAGCTTAGAATTATTCTGACCTCCAACATAAAACAGCACACATCACTTCCTTTTCCTTCACTAAATTTATTTCTTGCAATGGTGACTTCACCTAATGCCATATTTAAATGTGTCTCCTTCGAACAATGTAGTTTGCATTGCACCAGGGCTATCCAAAATATGTATGATAATAAAAGTAAAATATTGAGAACAGTTTGTGAGGTTTGCTTGATCTCTGTGAGAATTAAATGTTAGCACTCACTGCTTACACACTGCTTAAACGTAACGTCATAGACGTGGAAGGTTTCTGTGTCTGTCAGATTTTTTCTCAACGTTCACAGTGGAATGTTCCGCCACTGCTCTGAGCTCCGCTGAATGGTTAGCGGGGATGTGGTGAGGAAGATGATGGAGGGGCGTCCGCGCTTGGAGAGCGCATCGGCAGCGGGAGCGGTGCGGGCCGGGGCGATGTGAGTCACGCTGCTGATGTCAGCCTCCGAATGCGACCATGTGTCACTCACCATCAGCCCAACAGTAAACCCACGGCCGATACCCGTCTGTGTCAGTGTCACCTTCACGGAGTCCTCCCGCTGGACTGCGCCCCGGGTTACACGATGTGTGTACGCAGCTTGTTCTCCCCAGCGCTGTGATACGATAGCGCCAGCATCGATACGGATGTGCTTGCCAGAGCTTTCACACTGAAGTAGCAATGGGTAATCTCAGTCCTCTTATAAAAGTTGACATTAGACTCTATGACTGTAACTTGTAATAACAATAACATTGCACTGGTAAACACTGAACACTCATGGATGAGGCTCATTCTGACCACGCTTGCCTGAAAATCACAAAGCCATGAGTCATCTCAACAACTGCTTCACACTGATTTACAGTATGTGTGTGCGTGTGCATGAGTGTGTGTGTGCACATATATGTGTGTATAAACATGTGTGAACATGTATGTAGGTTTGGGTCTGAGTACAAATATATGTACAAACATGTGTGTGTGTGTGTGTGTGTGTGTGTGTGTGTGTGTGTGTCAGGGCATAGATGTCAGGGGATATTTGAATACAGGAGTTTAAAGATCAGCAGGCTGCACCAGAAGCATCGGGTCTTGAGGAGGAACTGGCTTCCTTCTACTTCAGATAAAATCAATGAAACACTTTTTTATTCTGGCCATGTGCGTGTAGGATATGTGACGCTTCTCGACATGTATGAACAATATTAATTCAGACATGAATGGCAGTGGGTCATAGTGCATTCCTATGGCCATGTCACATCCACTGAGGATCACAGGCAGCATCTCTATCCAAATGGCCATTACCCTCAATGCTTGAGTGGCTCTTCAGAATGACATTTTCTCCTGCCACTTGGACAGTGTCACTCAGCTGGATGCTCTGATTGGACAGTGTCACTCAGCTGGATGCTCTGATTGGACAGTGGAAAGGTAGGGTTAAGTAGCGTATGATTCTAATGAATGCTTTCACCAGCTAAGTGGCACTCAAAGAGTTAGGCTGGTACAAAAACCAGCGATCATACTGTCACTAAAAGCGGAGGCCATTTGGGAATGTTCTCACTCCACTCTGCATGGAGAATTTGCAGCAGAACAGCTCTTTGTTCATTTCTGATGCACAAAACACATGTATAATATAGTTTCATTTCACCATTTATTACTGTTTAATAAACATTTATCTACACCTTTATGAATGACTTATGAAGAACAACTAAATACAATTCTTGTGTTGCTCTATAGAATGTATTTCTGTGGTCAAATCAATGAGTGAACCAGCATTGATGTACGTAGCTGCATAGTCCTTTTTATTTTGTGGCTTGACGTTATGCCAAAAGAAATGTGTCCACCAATCACAGAGTGGAATGGTAACATGGTTACACAGAGTATCTAGTAGTGCAGTACTTTCGGCCGTAACCAAAGTGCTCTGTGATCGGTTAATGACTTCTCTGTCTTCTACTCACAAAGTGACACTATGGCTGTATTTTACTCTCTGTTTCATTACCCAGGTAGGTTTGTGGGTCCAGGTGAGACGCGGGTGTGAAAGTGAAGGGGTGTTGGAGCTGCAATATCAGAGCTGTGGGTAGGGAGGGCTGCAGGGGAATCTTCTCCCGTCAGCTCGGATAAAGATTGGCTCTCAACTGATCTGGAAAACACACATCACTTACAGTCCCTCACCGGAGAGAGAATCCCTCAGGAACGGGAGCCGCTTCTGCTGGATTCGCTGAGTGTCTCCGTAAATATTTCATTTTAAAAAACCGTTTAAGGCTCGGGGTAACAGAAGCAGCTGTCATGGTTTTTCTGGACCAGCTGCAAGAAATTTTGTTTTTAATACTGAATGAACGGGACTTCTTCTGGTCCATCTTCCATCTCTATCTACCTGGCTATGCTCCTGATTTACTTTGCTTCCCCCTCTGTTTTCCAAAGCAAGCCGATCCTGCCATTAAAAACCAGGATGGGGGGCTCTGATCACATGCACCCTGGCCTTATGAAGGAGCTCAGCTGTCTATTTAAGTGTCTGTTTCCATGGCGATCAGGCAGGAAACGTTGCCGTGATGCCATTTCACCATTGCTTCGGCGAAACCACGGCTCCTCTCCAACTTGCATCTGACAGACACGTACACCCCAGATGGGGCTGCATGGTGAGTTTCGTGCGCTTGGCCCTGCTGCAGCCCAGCCATGGCGAGCGGATCACACATTCATCACAAGCAATTACACTCTTGTCTATTTTAGTTAAAGCACTGCTGCATATTATGCGTCCTTATTGCCATAGAGCTGGCATCATAGAAAAACAAAAACAATGCTCTCATATCCTCTTTTTTAACTTTTTGAGAGTGATACACGAATCGAAAGCTCGAATCACTAATTCTGTACTGTCAGTTTTTCATGGATATGTGACTCTGGAGACTCTCATGAAATCTAATACCAAAGTCATTTTTCTAATTTGCTGAACGTTATCTTCACGCACAGATTTTTATTCATGGCACCAGCAGTACTGAAAACCTCAGCTTGACGGTGAGACATCCTGTAATCATAAGAACCATTAAACTACGATGCATCCATACACTCTCGGAGCATATTTTAGTTTTGGATTTGTGTATTTTTAGAATGCCTGGCACGAGATCATACAACAAAATTCGAAAGAGGAGGCGAGCGCGAATGTAGACAGAGCGCAGCTCTCCAACAAGCTGTTAATTATTTAGTTTATTTTCCTAATCAACTTTTCCCATGGATAATTTACTTTCAAGACAACAGCAGCAGTGAAAACAGACGGCTTCTGCACTGAGCAGCCATGCGTAGCGACAGATTTACCAGGACGGCACGGTAAACGAGTAAATTAACCTCTGCCTCTGTGTTCTGACAGATTAAACACTGAGGGCTCCCGCACAACACTGGAAACTGGCAGAAAAATCTGTTTTCATGCTGTAAATCGCGAAAAGAGATTTTTTTGTAGAGCATACAGGTGGACCACAACATTCAAGACCAGACATTTCACAGAAACTCCAGAGGTCGTATGTAAACAATCCAATGATAACCCCTTTTCATGCAGAGTTGTTAAAACAGAACCTTTTGCTAAGAACGTCTGTCGGCCACATTCGTCAAACTTCCTGAGAACGAATGCACCTTTTCAAACTTTCCCCTCCCTCCAAGCGCCCAGCGCAAAACCTCCACAGTAAAAGCATTATAGCGTGGTGTACGTTGGAAATGAGAAAAGAACAAAGGCATTACAGCGCGGTGTACGTTGGAAATGAGAAAAGAACAAAGGCATTACAGCGCGGTGTCTCTCTCCATGGCATCGTCGACATGAGCCCCGATATGATGGATGGAGCTCCCTCCAGATCAGCCCCATATTGAGACCCAATAGAACATGGCCAGATCTATTTTTGTGATCAATATTTTATTTAAGACAGGGGGAGAGGACATTAACACACAACGGTCATACACAGCTTTTAAGCTGCAGGGAAGGACCTGCAGATCACCTCTATGAGAGAAAGCATGAATAAATTGATAATTTAATAATGAAATTAAACATATGAACTAAAATGGACATATCTCAAAGACTCAAATTGCAAGGAGTTGCTTTTTGCCCCAGTTCTCTGCACTGGCATCCTGTTTTCCCACATTGAAATGTTGAGGGTTAATTTAGCCCTAACTGAGTTTCTGCAAGTCCAGCAGGGATAAAAATGTACTCTCTCAGAGTAAAATGTTTTCTATTCGAGCCAATTTAACCCCACACATTTTCCTCTGTCTCATGCCCAAGCCCATGCAGGCCGTCTGAGAGGACCCTCCCAGGGAATGGATGGCTACACTAGCTCACATCGATCTGTCTGTTCCATCACAATGTCTCAGAACATGGAAACCAAATCGAGGAGCTTTTATGTTCCTCTGAAAGTGCGTATTAAATGCACTAGAAAATGGAGTCTTTTTTCTCGCTGCCGTGGAAATTTTGGCTGGAACAGGCTGTAGATTGCATCCCAGGCTGGTCAGAAGCCACACAAATGAATGAGCCTGTGCAGCGTGCATACCCCTTTCTCTTCAATCATTAAACAACGTTGTTCCAGTAAACAGGAACTTAGCAAGATAGAATCCATTTCAGTTCTGTCTGAATGTGGTGACATAACATGCATCTAACAGTTTCTATATGTTTATAAGAAAAAAAAAATGTATCTCACAGAAAATTCATCACATATTAAATTTCCCCAATGGCTAGAAGAAGAGTGTGCCATATTTACTAAATGAATGAATAAATATGAAAACACTGATCAGAATTCTTTAAAGTTTGATTGACATATGCAGATGCAGATAAGTCCAACGCTCTCAAAGGACACACTATACATGCTGGTTTAGTTATGTCTCTTGGTCGGAAATGGTTTTTGAAAATGTGTATTGAAGTCATACATAGTGTTTTTAATGTCATTATTTTAACTCAGTGGCTGATTACTGTTTGCTCTGTCATTTCACTTCCAGCAGTTATGACCTCGCTGATTTCACTTGTCAAACTATAATTGAACCAATTAAAAATGTAGCCCCTTTCTAAGAAGGTCACTTTCCTTCCAGCACAATGTGAAAAATGAAAGCATACTTAAAGTGAGTGTATATGAATATGGGAATATACAACTGTATGGCATACATATCTGTGTTTGACAGATTATGGTCACAAAATTGTAAATGATCCATAAATAAACATTTAAAATATATAACAATTAACAGTGTATTATATTTAAGATGCTCCTGTTATGGTTGTAGTGAAAACCAGTGTCCAGGACTACACTTGACAGCTGTGGTGCTGAGATTCTTGCAGCACGGATATATTTCTTGTGTCACGGTTTTGGTTGTGATTCAGCATCTCTTTGATTCGAGAGGATATAAAGAGGGAACTGAAGAGATATCTCATTTCTCTGACATAAGCTGTTTCCCCCTCCCGTTCCAGAGTGCGTATGTCTTCCCGCTCCTCAAATGAAATCTGACAACGATACTTCAAACCGTCCGTGATCCCGAGCCTGTGGCTTCTCCTTGGGCCTCACTAATAGTGTGTTTGACCTTGTTGGAGGCCTGATCCCTGGGGCTTGACGGCGTGGGTGCGCTGTGGTCAGCGTCGGTCTCATCTGCTCCGCTCTCAGCACCTGAGCGGGGCGCCTCGCAGTCTGAACCCCGCAGCTCCCGGCCTTCACCGTCCATGCAGATTTAATCAACAGCTCTGTGGAGTCTGCAGCCTGCCAATCAGCTCACAGAGAGCAAGGATTCCACCAATCACAGGCTTCCCTCGTCACCTCACTTTACATAAAAAATAAAATAAGAAATGGAAACATTCGGCCTAGACTCTGCCTGAGGGCTGCTAAACTCCAGAGTGGACGGTCATGGGGCTTGTGGGGTCCCAGAGGTTTCGCTGCTCCTTTTCATGCAGGATAATAAAGGTCAAACAGGGGGGTGCAGAATCTTCAGCCCCCCGCTGCTAACCCCAGAACTCAGTTTGATTCACTGCTGTGTGGACGCAGACTATGATGGTCATGTCAGCATTTTGATATATTCACGGAACGCAAAGCAACTAGAATTAGTTTTGCCCCAGAAAATGAAGAAGGTGTAACTCCGTGGTGTGTAAAAACCTGACTGGGACACACAAGGGTAGAGGGGGAGGCAGCTGTTGGCCTGTGGGTGTGCTTTATGTTTTTATGTCTTTTTTCCTGTTCTCTTTTTTGAACAGAACAGAGAGAAAGTATGATAAAAAAAAAGTTTGAATAAAGTTTGAAAAAACTGTGTGCTTTAGATTGAGAGGGAGAGGAGGAAAAATCGTGAGACTCACGCAGAAATAAAAAGCTTCTGCAATTTCAGAAAAGCTCAGGCCTAGACATGTAAAGCTATATATACACTAATAAGCAACACAAAGTGGGAGTATTTGCCTCCATCTTATGTGACGAACAAATATGGAATCTTTAACATAGCAAACTGCTTCACAGCAAAGTTTTCTGTTTTATATCCGCCTGAGACCCTAAGTGTGTTTAACTCAATGCTTCATGCAGTGCTGGATACTCTGTAGACTGTAGGTAAATGGGCTTGATGCAGTGCTGGATACTCTGTAGACTGTAGGTAAATGGGCTTGATGCAGTGCTGGATACTCTGTAGACTGTAGGTAAATGGGCTTGATGCAGTGCTGGATACTCTGTAGACTGTAGGTAAATGGGCTTGATGCAGTGCTGGATACTCTGTAGACTGTAGGTGAATGGGCTTGATGCAGTGCTGGATACTCTGTAGACTGTAGGTGAATGGGCTTGATGCAGTGCTGGATACTCTGTAGACTCTAGGTAAATGGGCTTGATGCAGTGCTGGATACTCAAGGTTTCCTCTTTGGACTGTGTAAACTGAGATAGAGTAGCATTAGCACTGATAACTCCATGGTGTATGTTGTGTATTTTACCATTAGCATGGCTATGAAGGCTGTAGTTAGTGTAAGCATGGCTGTGACGGCTGTAGTTAGCGTTAGCATGGCTGTAAACGCTGTAGTTAGTGTTAGCATGGCTGTGACGGCTGTAGTTAGCATTAGCATGGCTGTAAACGCTGTAGTTAGTGTTAGCATGGCTGTGACGGCTGTAGTTAGCATTAGCATGGCTGTAAATGCTGTAGTTAGTGTTAGCATGGCTGTGACGGCTGTAGTTAGCGTTAGCATGGCTGTAAATGCTGTAGTTAGTGTTAGCATGGTTGTGACGCTGTAGTTAGCATTAGCATGGCTGTAAACGCTGTAGAGCGCTGAAGCCCTGCGTTGCTATGAGTTCTCTCACTGATGACTCAGGGAGCTGAGGGGCATGAGCGTGCAGCAGCTGGGGGCACTTCCTGGTTCTGCAGGGTCACATGACACATGGGACCTCTCAAAGACAGATGGTGAGTGTGGCCCGAAAGAACATGTCAAACAGCCGGTCACATGATCACACAGTCACATGGTCACTGAATCCTAGAAATTCTCAGTGCCCTACTGACATCAAACATGCAAACTCTCACTAATCATACTAACTCTCTCTCACACACACACACACACACACACACACACACACACACACACACACACACACACACACACACACACACACACACAGTCATACATACACATGCACACGTACAATTACATACATACTCATATGCACACATGCTCCCAAAAACACATGCAGGAATGCAAATACACACAATTGTATATGTGCGCACACATACTCATGCACTGAAACAAACAATCTCTCTATCTCTCTCTCTCTCACACACACACACACACACGCACACACACACACACACACAGTTAAAAAAGCATGGCCTGAAAGCAATAACACTATATCTTTTTTGTTCTGTCCTCTAATATCTCTTGCATTTCAAGGATACCGTCCACGGCATGTACAAAAACACAGGTGTATTACTCCACACACCTGGGTGTGCCATGCTACTGCCCAATGGTTTCAGCCAATAGGAAAACAGCAACCTATCGCTGGCTGTAGGCCCTGTTAAGATCTGCCATTGATCTGTGATCAAACGTATTCCAAGGAGACAACTGAATATCTATCTCTGTTTCAATAATGTGATTTATTGAGTGAGAAGATGAATAAGTTGTCATCATATTCTGACATAGATACATTGGCGTTTGTTTGTAATTATGGATTTTTACACCGAGAAGACCTGAAAAATTATGAGTGCTAAAGTCAATAGCATGATGCCAATTTTATTCTGACATTTAATTAATCTCCTTCCTAAAAATCAATCTACTTTCTAAAAATCTATTAACTTGGTAAAATGTTACCTTCCTGTTTTTCTTAAATTCTCCAACATGGATTTGAATCCTTGCATCACATTAAGAAGGACAGTAGGAATGTCACTGCTTTGCTGCCACTTGGATTTGCCAGTTTATCCTGCTGTGGTCCAGACACACACACACACACACACACACACACACACACACACACACACACACACACACACACACACACACACACACACACACACACACACACACACACACACACAGTGCATGCATATTTCCCTGGTTGTGATGCACATTTTCATACAGCCCTAGCTCAGTAAATTCCTCCATGTGTGCATGTGTACACATACTTTCAGTAACCATCCGGTAAAAAACCCAAAATCCCAACAAAAGCCATGTGTTTGGCATTCTGAGGAATCTTTTTTATGCGTTCTGAAGGTTATGAATTGTTACTTTCAGATACCATTGTGTTAGTGCTTGAAGTGTGATTTTGCTTTGGGTCACACCAACTCACTGGTTAGTGTCATGACTGGCTATCGGTCTTTGTGTGTGTTTGTGTGTGTGTGAGAGAGAGGGAGAGAGAGTGTGTGTGAGTGAGTGAGCCGGAGAAAGAGAGAGAGAGGAGAGCAAGCATTAGCTCCAACTCGACAGACAGATATGAGTCACTGGGGGTCAAAGCAGAAGCTGATGTGGGACCGTGGCTTTCAAACCATTGCATCAGAGGTTCATCTTCTGCAGAAAGTGCCTTGGGACTCCATGTGTATTTGCAAACACACAATAAATGAATAAATAAATACAAACAGATCAAACCTGGGGAAGGGGGACACATGCAGTGTTTGAATGACTTGGAAACACCAGACAGGAATCTTAATCTCTTGGCTAAATTGAGAACTTTAAAGATTTAAGAGTCCAAGCTGTGTGAAGTCTTCACTAAAGCAGAATGAGAGTAATGCTCTGCCAAAGGGTTTTTGACGTTTAAAGGCTTTTTGAGAGCTGGAGAGTGAGAGACAGAGCTCTGGGCCGGTTTTCAGGGTGATATGAAATGATATAAAAGTGCAAGTATCACAGGAAACCTCTTCACTACCTTTTCTCCTGGTTTTAAAATGAATTGATTCAGAGAGTGACACGTATGACCTCTTTAACAATCGCTGGCCCACAGTGCTTTATCTGGGTCAAGAGTAAACTGGGATTCTTCACAGGGTTCATGTTCCCTCTCCCTGGTGCCTGAGGAGCCATCTCCACACACTGCTTCAATTAATGGAATTCTGAGAAGAGTATCCGCCAGCTTCGCCTCTCTCAGAACTCAACACAACGTGTCTCATTGAAGAGGAAGTCATCAGACACACTCATAGATATGCATAATATGAAACCCATCGCCAGTTCTGTGTGTGTGTGTGTGTGTGTGTGTGTGTGTGTGTGTGTGTGTGTGTGTGTGTGTGTGTGAGTGTGAGTGTGAGTGTGTGTGTGTGTGTGTGTGAGTGTGCGTGTGTGTGTGTGTGTGTGTGTGTGTGTGTGTGTGTGTGTGTGTGTGTGTGTGTGTGTGAGCAGAGCTCTCCTCTGTACGTCCCAAAGGTTCTGTAGGTCCTCAGCTGGGCCTTCTCCACTTTTGGCCACTTCTCTAATGTTACAGAAACAGCAGGCGTTCCAGAGCACTGGCCGCCCCCTCTCAAAGCACTGATAAAGTGCATCCTTTGCTTCCTGCCATACATATTTCAGCACTGATAAAATAATCATCTGTTATCTCCAAAACTGCTTTTTCAATCTCAAAAGAAAGTCAATACACAAACTTTGGTGGAGTGGAAACTCACAAAGTAAACACTAGTGCGACACATCCAGATGAACAGACAGATGGAGACTTCATTTTACTCTGATAGATTTCCATTTGTTAAACCAACACTGGTATTGTTAAAATGACAAAAAACTGGTAATTATTAATACCCAAACCTACCAAATGGATGCAGACTGTGGGGCCCATCCACACACTGGAACAGTGCCTTAACAGGATGCAGACTGTGGGGCCCATCCACACACTGGAACAGTGCCTTAACAGGATGCAGACTGTGGGGCCCATCCACACACTGGAACAGTGCCTTAACAGGATGCAGACTGTGGGGCCCATCCACACACTAGAGCAGTGCCTTAACAGGATGCAGACCGTGGGGCCCATCCACACACTGGAACAGTGCCTTAACAGGATGCAGACTGTGGGGCCCATCCACACACTGGAGCAGTGCCTTAACAGGATGCAGACCGTGGGGCCCATCCACACACTGGAACAGTGCCTTAACAGGATGCAGACCATCCACACACTGGAGGGCCCATCCATCCACACTGGAACAGTGCCTTAACAGGATGCAGACTGGGCCCATCCACACACTGGAACAGTGCCTTAACAGATGCAGACCATAGGGCCCATCCACACACTGGAACAGTGCCTTAACAGGATGCAGACTGCCCCATCCACACTGGAACAGTGCCTTAACAGGATGCAGACTAACAGGGATGCAGACTGTGGGGCATCCACACTGAAGCAGTGCCTTAACAGGATGCAGACTGTGGGGCCCATCCACACACTGGGCAGTGCAGGATGCAGGATGCCTTAACAGGATGCAGACAGTGGGGATGCAGACTGTGGGGCCCATCCACACACTGGAACAGTGCCTTAACAGGATGCCACACACTGGAGCAGACTGGGATGCAGACTGTGGGGCCCATCCACACACTGGAACAGGATGCCTGTGGGGTCCATCCAACACTGGATGCAGGATGCCGTGGGGCCCATCCACACACTGGAGCAGTGCCTTAACAGGATGCAGACTGTGGGGCCCATCCACACACTGGAACAGTGCCTTAACAGGATGCAGACTGTGGGGCCCATCCACACACTGGAACAGTGCCTTAACCATCCATCCACACTGGAACAGTGCCTTAACAGGATGCAGACTGTGGGGCCCATCCACACACTGGAACAGTGCCTTAACAGGATGCAGACTGTGGGGCCCATCCACACACTGGAACAGTGCCTTAACAGGATGCAGACTGTGGGGCCCATCCACACACTGGAACAGTGCCTTAACAGGATGCAGACTGTGGGGCCCATCCACACACTGGAGCACCACACACCAGCCCATGATAAATCCTCTGGGAACTCCTTAGATCTGCATTTCTAACCAGCCTCACAATCTCATCATCAAGGAGCTGGTTAATTATAAACAGAGTGAGGAATGTAATTTCTTCAACACGCCCCTCACTAATTCCACAGAAACCTGCGAGATCAATTTGTCATATAGCCGTTTTTTGTCTTTTTTTTTAAATACCCAAAGCATGCGACACAAATCTCTGTGTAATTACAGCGCCGCAGGCACGCTCACAGGAGAGAGCAGGAAGGCCACAGCACGGCCTGACTCCAGCCCAATTACACACAAGAGCCACTTATGTGAAAGAGCCTGCCCTGCCACTCAAGATGGAAATATCATTTCAAACACAGGGTCTCTCTTACACACATCCACACACCCGTACACCCACACACACACACACACCATGCACAAACACATATTTATACACACACACACACACACACACACACACACACACCCATGCACAAACACATATTTATACACACACACACACACACACACACACACACACACACACACACACACACACACACACTTTCGGCTCACTGAAACATTGTATTCATGGTTCCCATTGTGTATTTGTATTTGCATACTTGGTCGCCTTTAGTTCAGTGGTACCTTGGGCTTCACGCTAGGTCTACAATGCGTGTAACATCTTTGCATGTGTTTGAAGCAGCACCCCATTCATTATCCACTCTTTGTGAGTTGAGAGTTACCGACGCTCGCCGTGCTCGCATGACCTGGTGAAGCTGGACACATGTACTCGCCCTGAAAGAGCAAAGTTTTGTTGCGTCGCTTGCGTTTTGTGTTTGGATAGAAACTGCAGGCTGTGCGGTTCTGAGCTGTAAGTGCTAGGCCCATTTGCCGGGGAGCAGAGGTAAGTGGGGAGGCGTTCCCCAGGGGGGGCGAGGCTCTGCCTGTAAAAGCCTGGTTCTGGGGGTTGGGGGTGGGATCAGCTCTTAGAGCCGTCCCACCTGTGCCGGCCCTGGAGCTCTTTCTGCGTGCTAAAGTTAGCACGTGCAGCCGCAGCCTCATTGTCCTGAGTGCAGAGCCTGTGGCAGCAGAGAGCTCTGTACTGGAGGACTCAGATGCTGCTCCGCTCGGTGCACAGCTCCAGTGTGTTTGCTGACTTTCCTGCGCTTCAGCACCGATTGGCTGAAAAGGCCAAAACACCAACAACCTTTCCTTCCAGGGTGTCAGACTCCAGTCCTGATGGGGCATGGTGACCCCTGATTTTAAGTGTCTTCCAGAATTTCAGTGCTTATTTCAAGTCACTGACTAAAGAGTCCAGATATCTTGTTTCCAAAGTGACAAAAGCACTGCCCCCTCCAGGATGGGAGTTAAACCTGCAGACACTGCCCCCTCCAGGACTGGAGTTAAACCTGCAGACACTGCCCTCCAGGACTGGAGTTAAACCTGCAGACACTGCGGCCCTCCAGGACTGGAGTTTTGCCCCCTCCAGGACTGGAGTTAAACCTGCAGACACTGCCCCCTCCAGGACTGAGTTAAACCTGCAGACACTGCCCCCTCAGGACTGGAGTTAAACCTGCAGACACTGCGGCCCTCCAGGACTGGAGTTAAACCTGCAGACACTGCCCCCTCCAGGACTGGAGTTAAACCTGCAGACACTGCCCCATCCAGGATTTTTTATTGTTGAGCTGACACTTTCTCAAATGGCCTCAACTACAGCCTCTTCTATTGCTTTGTAGCAGAAAGGTATTGCTTAGTTAGTACCTTTGTAAGCCTGCTACATTTAGAAGTCAGGCTGACCTGTGGATCAATTAACTGAATCAATTAAACTCAAGCCAATTTAAGCAGTGCACCAAGTGAGCTTAGATACAGCAGCCTGTTGCTGTTGACGATGGGGCGATATCGATTTGCTGTGAGCTGATTTGCTGAAGTAGGGGCGGGGATCGATGGGGAGTTAATGAGTGTTCCAAATAAAAGCATCTTGCCTCTGTGTGCTCACTGTGTCAAGCTTGTGCAACCCCCAAAGGTCTGTGTCTGTAGTCCCTGGCCCAGTCTGTCTGTCCTGCCCAAACAGAGCTGGTTATAGGTCTGTGCAGGTCCTGAATGAGATTTAAAGGGTTTTTTTTTACCGTTATCTTGAGCTCAAGCTTACTTTTCAGCAGGAAGGAAGCAGCTACTGTTTAATGTGGAAGGCTCCTTCTCTCAGTCCATGGCACTACAGGGCATGCTGGGAAAAAAATGCACCGAGGCATGCTGGGAAAAAAGACAAACCACAACCAATGTACACAGCAAAGGATGATGGGAATGCATGAGGCTAAACACAGAGAGGAACATAGAAAACATGGCTCTTTGAGACCCAATGCTGGTAAGCTAACAAGCTATCCAGACAGCACTACAGTAGGAATGATATATACATCTAAATTCTTTACTCTCATGCTTATTCAAAGACTCTGAATAAGGTTGTTACAAGTTAGTGGCCTGAAATAACAATACATAAAACAAAAGGTTCGACATCTGGGAAATACATTATGTAATATCACCCTGGGACAAATGTTCAATTATACACTTTAAATGAGCCCAAACCAAACCTTGGGAATTGCCCACAGAAAAATCAAGACTATGACTGGATATGATCTAAAATGATGCAAATCCAGAGATATAAAGATGAATTTGCTGCGTATCAAGCCCTCTCTTCCAAGTGACAGGTTGCTGTGATGCTGCAAATGACCCAACATTTGGTTAATGCTCGCTTCCAGCGCAGTTGGTGTTCATGGCTGCCAAACTGGCTCTCGCTGCCCGGATTTCATTACTGGAGTGCTGTGTTGTGGTTCCAGCTCAGCCCTCTGATCCCTGTGAGGCAGTGTGTGATATTCTGCAGCTCCTGCCTCGGCTGCCTGTCTCTGACTGACGGAGATCCAGCCACGATCAGACCGTCAGGGGCAGCAGCGTGTCTCTCCGCCTCACAGAAACAGATCCCCCCGTCCCCCAACGAGCCAGACAAGATAACAAATGCTCACCTGGAGAAATAATGTATTCAGGTGCGAAAGGGAAATGGAAATAGCTGAATGAAGGAATGACTCTGCTTTGGCTCTCTGTTGTGTTTCATGCACTGCTCTGTGCTTTTATTCTTCTGTTTTTTACACAGGCTTTCATCATCTTATTTGACTGTCCCATGACAAGCATAGAGCTGAAATAGCCAAGAAAAAATTATTTGTTGTGGTTGTTATGTTCTCCATTTATAACATTTCTGTGGTGTGTATTTGGATAGGTTTGACCCTTTTGGGCACCCATAAAATGACCATGATGAACACAGAACAATTCTAATAAAAATGTGCAATTACTTCAACTACAACAAACCTCTCTCAAAGATAATGGTGCAGATATTTAGGCGTTGTTGTGTGTTTACAGCGAGCCTTCAGTTCTGCAACAAAGTTTAGGAACATTTCCAGGGACACAGAGTGTTTTAAACCCCTCACCCAAACCTTGTTCCTGTTCTCTAATGGAACGCTCCCTTTAGAAATTAGCTGTCAAGTCTGCCCACACTTGATGCTTACTTGTATTGACACCAGGCCCAAAAGGAGAGGATAACCGAGAGATTTAAAAGCTCCAGACGAACAGAGGAGTAGGGCCAGACTGCGGGGCCAAGGTTAGGCGGGATTCACAGCTTTTAAAGAGGACTTCCTCACACTGCATAGAGTCCTCTGATGAGAGAGGAAGGGCAGCCCAAAACAGTACAGTCATGAGAATATGATATTCTTATTAATCACTTTGCATAGTGCAACATGGACTTTAATCAACTCTGAGTAAACAGATGCCCTCTCCAGTAAGCCCACTTACAAACCATAGATATTAAACCTCAGCCCAGAGTCTGGTGCCAGATTAAATCAAGTCCTTACAGTCCTTTCCTTCTGCTTTATCTTATTGCAAATAATGCACAGAAAAATGTAGTACTTTAAAAAAAAGGGGGTGTATGAATGACTCACTGTACATGGCTTCACAGCACATTGTGAAATAATTTCGCTTTGACCCACTGGCCTACATGTTTCCTTCTTCAAGCTAAAATTCCCCATGAAACATTAACCTCTCTGCAGAATCTCTGCTTCGTCTGCCTCACATGCTTACAGCCTTTGGCTGCAGCTCTCATTAGCCAAGGATAGTGCTCTAGCGCCCCCCAGTGGTCTTCATCTCTATGAAAATTCTTGAGTGAATGCCAAAGTTTGAAATTGTCAATTGTTTCCCTAAATGCCTCAGTACGAAATCTCTCTAATCCGGTTAGAAAATGAGATAAAGGTATTTTATTTTATAGTGAAGCTTGGCCTTTTCATCAACCTAGTTATGCAACAACCAATTCAACTCACCATGACAGAAGGTCAGAGAGAAACAGGCTCGATTTTAAAAGAGAAAATTATTATTTTTCATTTATATATTGCTTTATTTGATGAGGGCATAACTATTTGTTTTAATACAATTTCATAGTGTGTCATTTATATTGCTTGAGTGTACATGTAAAGAAGAAAAAAATTCATATTTATATTATAAACTATGTATCTCAGAGGGAGTGTCTTGCCAAAACAAAAAATGATCTGCAGGCACTTGATGCTTAAATAAATACAAATTCAGACATTCTGTCAAAACAAGAGCCTATTCCTCAGCACTCGATCATAATTTTACCCGTGATTTATTGCTCTGGTACAGTAGTTATTGAATTGCCTATAAAGTCAGCTTCCAGCACATTCTGTGCTGAAGGCTCCGCATGCTGGTTTAGTCGTCCTGGGGCATAGATCAGGAAGAGCACTCCGTTTCTACGACCGCCTCAGCCACGCTGGTCACATGATACCCAGACCCCCTGGGCTTGGAATGTGACACACCCGTTCACTGACATTCCAGAATTCAGCAGCTTCCCTTTTCCAGAGTGACAACACAATTTATATCTATCATATACTTATTACACTCTATCCATTTTTGCCAGATATGTGGAGGGATTCCAGGTGAAGTACTTCACCAGTCTGTAAATGTGACAAACTTTGTGACAAAAAGTCACCACACTGATGGTACAGCTCCTATGGTTTCTGTTATAATTTGTTATACAGTTCATTTCTGTCCAATGAACTTGGACCTTGGGTCCAATGCTAACTTGAATTAGCATTTGTGGATATTCCCTCAACATATACGCCGCAATACTTCCTTGTTACCACCAGATGGCAATATATGATATGGAAATATTGAAAGGGGTTGTTAATTCTGGCATTTTACTCAGCTTTGCTTTGAATGGAAATGGGTACTGTTTTGATGAATGTACCAGCGTTCAGTTGTGACAGTTATGAATGCATTATGAAAAAGTTACGGGTGACATTCAGAAAGCATTACTCCACGAGGGCGAATGAGACACCGCGGAACCCAGAACAGATTTAAACGTGGCAAAAACGCAGGATAAGATTTATCTTCACTGTACACGATAAAGGCCGATGTAGGCGGCAGTTCTTCCTCTGCTTTTGCACAGGCCTCGGGCTGCTTTAACTACTTTTACAGAGTTAAATACGCCCTGTTACAGTTCACTTAAAAACAGCAGGTACATTAAAACCTGAGAGAATAAAATGCTTTGTCAAAGAAACAGAATCGTCTAAAATGGCCTTTGTCTTAAAATGTCAGATTCACATTCTTTCACTGTGGCCGCCCGCAGATGTGGGGCAGTTACGCGCGGTGCTGGGAGGATTAAAGAGAAGCACATGATGGTCCGTCCCGTGATTTGACTGGGAGCTCAGGCCACGGACTAAATGAATGAATTTCCTTTTATTTTTCATCCCGACACCGTGCTCTGACAGAGCTCACAATGGCATCTCCCAGGCTGGAAACATTCTGCTGCCCGAACAGAGACGCGTCCACCGAGTTCGTCATAAACTTCCAGCCGGTGTTCTTCAGCGCCATTTGCATCGGTAGCGCGGGCGTCAGCCTCGTCTTCTCCATCCTACAGATTTTACCCAAACGGAGAGGCTACAGGCGCCTTGGACAGTATCCCCTCCCCAAGCCGGCCTCATCTTCGCGAATACTTTTCATAATCAGCGTGTGCGATATCCTTGGGTGCGCAGGTAAGAGGAGAAAGGGCGCAGGCCAAAAGTGTTCAGTTCTTCTCGATAAATATGTAACTCTCTTCTAAACTTGTGCCATTTTATCATAAACTTTTTATTCAACACGCAAATGATCCAGTTCCCTTTTAATGGTTTAAATATTAACTCAGGCCTGTATAGTAGTGCTACAGCTGGTAGCTCAGAACGCACCCTTCACATGTGGTAGGGGATAGATTTATGGGAGTTGTAATCGGTTCCATTACAAATACACAAAGCACTGCTACACTTCCATTGAAAAGAATTTGAGAGCAGTGTAATGTAAGAACATTCTCTGTTCTTAAGGATGCAAAAACAAAATATATCAATTAACACATATGTGGGAAAACATTTTGAAACGAACAGGGGCTGGATTTTTGCTTTTTTGTCTTAGTAAAATCTCTCACGCATGCACATAAAAGGTGACATAACATGACATTGTCAGTTAGAGATGGCTGTTCTGTGGTCCTTATTGTGTGTTTCCATGTGCGACTTGTGTTATTACACTGGATTTGAATTAACTTGATTGCAAGTATACACAATATTATTTATACAAATAATATCACGTTAAGGTACATGTAGCAGACACTGTTATCCAAAGTGCACAGGTCAGGGACAGTAGTGCCGAAAGTCATGCAGACTAACAGAGCTCATTTCAGCCATTCTTCTCCATGTGTGTGGAGGTGCAGAGTGCAAGGGATGATTTGGCCTGTATGTGAGGGGAGCAGAATACAGACCTGTGAGATGGCCGATGTGACACTGCTGATACACAACATCAATGTCACAGATCTGGCCCTTTGCTATCCCTGTTTCTATAGCTACCGTGACCATGAGACTTTGATCATGACCTGAGGTTGGAGGAAAACAAAGAGGAAGTGAGGTCATAGAGGTCTCCACCTGACCTTATCTAGCAACACACATTCCATCTGCGGCACGACTGGCTGCATCTGCGCATCATAAAGAAACGTACAAAGGAGAATCTGCTGCAGCTGTAATGTCCCAGTCCCAGCATGCCAACAATGTGCTTTCTGTTGTGGCTCACTCATTATTTGATAGGGCTGTTATTTCAAATAATTTGATTTTGAAATCATCTGTGCTGCTCCCAGGACGGCGTATGTGAAGTTTAGTTGAATAATCAGATCCGGATTCCTCCCCTCAGCACAGTCATGTTCATTCTGCTTAAACACTGACTCACTGAGAAATACAAATCTGTGTTCACTTACCCTCTCAGGCCAGCAGATTAATGCCTCAGGTTATTATATGCAGGGTTTTCTGGTTCTCCTTATGTCTTAGTGATGATATATATATAACACTTATACAGTTTATTGTTATAAAAAATATACATTTTGTAACTGACATTTCCTTTCAGATACATGGCTTCTTAATGCTAAGTGTGAAATTTTGGGATTTTATTCACCAGCTAACCTGGCAAGACAGAGCGATGAGGTACACCTTTCTATAGAACGAAGCCATAGATTGAGTATAACAGCGTGTGCGGTTATTGTGTTTTATTATTGCTTTTAGAGGATTCTCTGTCATTTTCAGCAAAGGCCGAACTCATGAAGCGGTGTAAGAGTGAAGGGAACAGGGAAAAGCATCACGAGCTGAAATGACTGAGATCAGAGTGGATGTGAGGCACATTTAAACGAGGGAGATCCCTGTAAAACGGTTAACGGCTGGCAGTTTAATATTTCCATTACATGTGCAGATCTCATAAAAAGGGTCCCGTGACTGAATCCATTAGGAGTGTTCATACTTCCAGCATCGCTCCACGAGCGTGTGCCTTATGGCCATGCCTCAGTCCTGCCTCTGCTTCCCGCGTTTCACCATTTCCCATAAAACCATTAGATACAACAAATGTTTGTAGCATCACCACACACACACTGCGCACAGGTTTACGTACGTCTTGTAAATGTTTCCATGATGTAGACGCGCAGGCCAGTGAATGGGACCTGTTATAAAAATGAATAAATCCATAAATAAAGCTGAGGGGAAAATGTGGACCTGGTCATTTGAAGCGATGATTGATTTGGAGCAGAACGAGCTCAGACGGCTTTAATCACGATGAAACAAACATCTGGGCTGCTCAGAGCACATCCGCTCATAAAGCAGAACTGCTTCCCCTCTCTCCCCCTCCCCTCTGTTAATGGAGACGAATGGACAGTGAATAAGGGCAGTAAATATGAGGTCTCTAACGCACACCAGTGCTGGGATTTTACCCTCTGCAGTCTGAGGGTTTAACTGATGTGCGCCTCTCTTTAATTATGTGTACCCCCCTTAAGTTTCAATATAATTAATATTTTTAATGATGTTTTTCATTAATCATCTGTTTTACCGGGAATAACCCAATGAGATCGACATCTCTTTTTCAAGGCAAACCTGAGATATAAACACAGCCACAATCACAATGTACCAATCATATGATAATCAAACAAACTGGTGATACTCTCACCGTTTACTCTTAGCTGTCGTTAAAAAAAGAATCACTCTCCAAATAACCTGAAGGTCTGGCTCCTACAGGTCCTGTAGCACTGTCACTCTTAAGGGTGCCGGCTGACTTTTTTAACGTGTGTTTGTGTTCAGTTATTTTTTCTGCATCCACCATTTTCAGACATTCTGCTTGAATGGCTTTTAAGTTTCTGTGTTTCCAAAGCTGGCTCAGGTGACGTTTTTCCCAGTTGCTTTAAATTAGATTTTTCCCCACATCTTGAACTGTACTGTGTAATTGGCTGCATCACAAACCTGCGGGCACCTGACCAGCCAGTGGGGGTCTTTAGCAAGCGATGAGACTAATGAGTACTTGGCCCTGGTGAGGCTGAGCCTATCACTGCCTCTCCAGTGTGGTCCTAGCCCGTAGTGGCACGTGGTTTCACAGGTACACCTCAAACACACCTTTACTCCCTGCACCTTCTGAAGGCTCCGGTTTATTTGGTTCCCTTTGCTGATTGAACATCATGACTGTCTGAGCAAAAAACCTGTTTGCAAATGGCACACTGTACAAGAAATACTTTTTTGCAATGAAAACCAGCTTAAAAGTTACCATTTTCCTGGTTATACTATTGTTTTTTAATGGCTCCATTTTAAAACCCCCTTACCCAAGCGTAGGTATGCGAATGTAACCGTGCTGTCTGTGATGGGTTGTCCCAGGTATCCTGGTGAGGTCGTCCATCTGGCTGGGCCTGCCAGACCTGGTCAGTGGGATCTCCGACACCTCCAGCTCGGATGTTTGGCCAGAGGTGTTCTGTGTGGGCACTGCGGTACGTGAAGGCCCCTCCTCCTCCGGTCTCCACCAATCATACAGCACCTTGATAGCAACTTAATGGAACAATGTCAACTGTGATTGGAGCTCTGTGTGGCCATTGCAGTGTTAAGTCTGTTTTGTTTTATACTTCTTTTCATGTTGTGGCTTTGTATATTTTCCATGTATTTATAGATACCAGTACTTATACATCATGTCATTAGTCTACATGCCGCTGGCTTTTTGTCTCCATTGCTCTTGGAGCACACTGCAGAATTAAAGTCATTATTGAGTGTTGCTGTGCTTTTGCCAGGCAGCCGGTGAGTGAATTTACTCTGCCCTCACAGGTGTGGATCCAGCTGTTCTTCAGCGCCTCCTTCTGGTGGACCTTCTGCTACGCAGTGGACGTGTACCTGGTGGTGAAAAGATCGGCAGGGCTGAGGTATCACCATGCCCTCTCTGTTTATCTCAGTGTTTATCTTTCACAAGCCCTTTCCATGGCATCCTGTCTGCAGTCAAAAGGCTTTGCAAAAACGTTGAGAAGGTGCAGCATAAACATGCATTATGTATGTGTGTTATTTCTGTACCAAGAGTACCCACAAACCACAAACATTATGGTCTGAATGCTTTATCTTGTTGTCTTGAGGGCCCCAATGACATTTATTGTAACAGTCTCTACCGATCAGTCATTCAGCTTAGCACAATCTTATGAACAGTAAACAGAAAGCACGGTATTACGTATGTCTTACACAACAAGTAACGTGCAGACCGTCTTGTGCAGCGGACACACACAGGTGCTCTCCCATGTGACTCCTGTTCTGTGGTTTCCCTGGCAGCACCATCGTGTTGTACCACATGATCACATGGGGCCTTGCGGTTCTGCTGTGTGTGGAAGGCGTGGCCATGCTCTACTACCCGTCAATCTCCAGGTAACCATGGTGACAGCAGAGGCCAGGGGTCATAGTATCCCAGGCACTGTTCATTCAGGATCGTTTAAAAATATGGACAGAATTTTTGTTTTTAATATGTGATTTTCTATAACAGTGTATAATCATCACCATATTTTCTGAACCACCTGTAGCTTCAGTATTTAGTTATTTCCAATCTCTCCCTCCTCTGTTTTTTTACACAAGCTGTGACAGCCATGAACTTGACCAGTGGTTTTGTTTTCTGTATGTATTTGTATGGTTTATGTATTTCAAGTTGTGGTCTAATTTTACCTCCAGGAAGTGACAGTTCACTTTAAGTGCACGACTAAGGATATTGTTAAGATAATAAAAAAACATGTATCTAATTAATTGAATGAAACTGACATATGGGGCGTGCTCTTGTTGGCAGCTGTGAGAACGGACTCCAGCACGCCATTCCCCATTACATCACCACCTACGCCCCCCTGCTGCTGGTCCTGACCGTCAACCCCGTCCTCTTCGCCCGCACCGTGTCCGCAGGTGAGCCTCACCCCAAGGTAACGCCCCCAGAACCTTCCCATGACGTAAGGAAGCGTCAGGGGAAACATTTACAAGACGGACATTTGTAAGGCTCCTTTCGCCCAGCTGGCTCATTTCCACATTTTCAGCAATTACATCACATCCTGTGGCTTGAAAATGTCGTTGTATAAACTGCAGAAATTGACCATTTAGTGAAAGTGTGTGTATGTTGATCGGCAAATGAAATTCTGTCTCATAAAATGATTCCCACTCCCACGCTTTAATAAAGGTTTCGATATGGCAGTCCTTCTCATTACTGAGCCGCTGATCAGCTGACTCCTGTGTCACCCATTCCTGTTTTTTACTTTTATTCCGGGAAAATTCTTAAATCTGAATAGATTATGTGATGCTTTTTCATGACTAAAATGATACACTATCAAGAAGCGCTGCCAAGTTTAGCGTGACCTACCAACAAATATGTCTGTCACTTTCTTGTGCGAATTGTGTTTTCAGTGATAGTGTTATTTGCTTGTAGCCTGCAGCAGAAACATACCTTTTGATTAATACTGTGGTAATTATACGAGGCACGGTGTGTCATTTCTGACACCACACTCAGGCTGTATGACCCATTCTCACCGTGGTGGTGGGTGCGTTAAAGGAAACGTGACTTTCGTAAGTCGTATTCATCATTAATATCAAACTTTTCATCCGCAATGCAGTTACATCACTGCTCAAGGGCCGACAAGGAATCTACACCGAAAACGAGAGACGGCTGGGAACAGAGATCAAAATACGATTCTTCAAAATCATGCTCGTCTTCTTTATCTGGTGAGTCAAAAGTTCATTCTGAGCATGCTCAGATAAAGGGGGTCAGGTGAAACGTGTGCATCTCTAAACCTCAGTTTTAAAGCACAGGCCCAGAAAACTGCCCCCAGCAGCACCCCCAGTCCCCTCCAACATTTGGCTTACAGTTTTTCTTTCATTGGCCTCTGCACTCCACAGTTTTACATTTGCAATAAAGCAAGTGGTTTCAGTGCAGATTCTCAGTTTCCATTAAAGGGTATTTTTATGCATTTTGGCTTCACCATGTAGCATTTTTTTTTTAAAACAAACCCCCTTTCCCTCAGGGCACCATAACGTTTGAGACAAATGGCTTCTTAGGCATTTCTGAGGAGTCGAGTGTGCTCACTTGCTTTCTTAGTGCAGGTGTAGGAGAGCTTTGGGTATCTGCTCTGGACTCTCAGCTTTTGATTACCTTTGGAGTCTGTGATCAGCATGTGTCAACATTAAGACCAGTCTATCTCAGATCAGGTCTTGTGCTTTAGCTATTCCAACTGACCCAAATTGTGCACTGGGGTGTCAGACTCCAGTCTCAGAGGACTGGTGGGGTCTGCAAAGTTTTGTCTTTTTCCCTTTACAATTAGGGACCAAGTCTGAAACAAGGTGTGGGGACTCAGTGGCTGATATTACACACTTCAGATACCCCTGGTTTCATCCAAAATGCATTTCTTTCTACTTGAATGATAATGAGGCACATTTGAGCATGGGCACAGACCGACTGGAGTCACCCACGCTGAACACATCAGTGAAAAGACACATCGCCTGTTATTGGACCCAATCCTGTCATTTGTGACATGCTTAAATTAACATGTAAAGTGCTTTTGTTTGCATCAGTTAAAGCAGTCAGTTCTCTGGGGAAAGAGTCATCGCTCAGTGAAATGTACCAGCCCCCATTCTCTTTCACGCTATTCACACAGAGTTTATTCTAACAGATGAACGTCTGAAATGCTCCGACAGGCCAGCGTGGTGAATGGCTGTGGTCCTCTCCGCTGGTTCTGGAGGGCCATAACGCATGCTGGCTTTTGCTGTTACTCATCTCTTAAACACAGTTGATCTCACTGTTGACTCACCTCATCTGGCCTGACAGTTTGTTGAGTTTCAGGGGGAAAGCCAGTGTACATGGCGTGCACTGCAGCAAAACCCAAACCCAACACACACTGTGGCCCCCCTGGATCAGAAACGAGGCAAACATGCGCACAGATAAAGCCCTGCAGAGCTGCAGGGGTTACTGGTTTTGGGTTTCACCCTAAATCCCCACCACCAGCTCAGACCAAAGAACCAAAGTGAGGTTAGATAACTGTGATAAACCACTGTGGATGATCAATTAACTGCAGAGAAACAACAAAAACCAGAGGACCACCCCGTAGCCCTACGGGACCCAGACTAACACGGTTATGTAGAGGAGGGTTCTAGATTTATCAATAGATTTAACATGAACTGTGATGGTTTTTAGTGCTCCCAAATAGAGAAGCATTTTTGAAAAGTTTTTTTTTTTCCCTCTATAGTCACAGTATAGAGATTAAAAAGTCACTGTTGGCATACAGTACCCAAGGCCAGAATGGTCATGTCTGGTAGCATTATATTCATATTCCCACTCATTTGTGGAAATGAAATATATTTGTGCCCTACAGAGGAAAAAAAATGGGCACTAGGATTGAAGAGAAGGGATTCTGAAAGACTAACTAATGACAACCACTAAATAGTGACTTAGGAGAGGAAAACAACAAAAAGAAAACTAAAACCTCCCACTTTGGGGGTAGTTCTTTGTCTATCATACATCTCCTTCAAAACTACTTGGTCTACAAGATATTACCTTTAGGGACTGAGAACCACCAAATTACCAGGAGCTAAGCTCCCCCACCTTACCATTCTCAGTCCCAAATGAACCTGCACACAGGTATGCTTATATACCCTGGGACTGATTGGCCACAGGTGGCCTAAATCACACTGGCTCATCCAATCAACCAATTAACATGTGGTGGCTCCACCCACCAGCCTTAGCACAGGCTTAGGGAAACAGTGGTCTTTGATTTGAGCTACGGCCATCCATAATGGTAGTGAAAGACGTTAACATGGCGTCCATTCACCCTGCAGCTGGCTGCCCAACATCATCAACGAGAGCCTGCTGTTCTACCTGGAGATGCAGGCGGACATCAAGGCCAGCCACCTGAAGAACGTACGCAACGCTACCCTGATCACCTGGTTTATCATGGTGAGACCTGCGGTTGCGAGCGTCTGGTGCATGTGGCCCGAATTTGGCAGTTCTGTCTGACGCCTCGCCCTGGGGCTCAGAGCTGACAGGTCTTAAAGTGTGAGGGATTCCGCCAGTTTATTCTTTATTTCATTATTCTAAGCCAATATGGCAACATTTCTGGTAGAGGACACACACACACACACACACACCCCAAATGTGTGGAGCCAAGCCCTGCTTGTTTCACTTCTGGAGATTTAGGTGTCTGTGCAGGGTTTTCTTTTAACTGGATACATTTGCTCTAAAAACCTCTTAAAAATGCTTTAGGAGGAGGTCATCATATTTCATATATATATTTTCATATATATCATTAAATTTGGTTTTCACTGGCACGAGAAAAATGTGGAAGTAAAAATGGTGTCAACACCATCTCCAAACTGACGGGACGTGATGCACAGCTGAGAGCGTGAAGAGCAGTGCGGTGGGCGTGTAGAGGTGAGCTCTGTCTCCGTCTCTGTTCCAGGGGATCCTCAACCCCATGCAGGGCTTTCTGAATACCCTGGCCTTCCACGGCTGGACGGGCTTCCACGTGGACCTGACCTTCCAACAGCCCCGAGAGCTGGCCTGGGACTCCGCCTCCACGTCGGTGGCAGCGGCCGGAGGGTACAACCCCATTGTGGGCTCCACCCTGCACTACCAGAGCCACATCCAGGAGGCCAAGAAGACGATGGCGGCCAACGGCCAGCAGCCCTCCGACGCCATCAGCGTGCTTTCGGAAGGTAACCGAAACGACAGATCCCCAGTCTATCAGGGCTGGTGACCCACAGCCGAGTAAGAGCACCACAGGACACCAGCCCCCCCTGACCTGGGGGAGACCCCCCCCACCTTCACTGGTCCTGCAAATCATCCACTGAAATCTATTTATCAAACCCTCAGTATGTGGCCTATGCCGTCAATAAAGACATTTTGTTGGAATTGCTATAGAGGAGATCACAATAATTTTATATAAAAAAAAATAAATATGAATGAAAAAAAAAATAAGTTAATAAAAAAGTTGTACATGGGGTTGTTTTAGGATGTAATGCTGTTTTAATGCTGAATTAACATTGTAAATATTTTTTTAAGAGTTATAGAACCATGAGATATGGATTTATGAAGATCGGGAGCAAAACAGGACATCCTTCATGTTGGGTTAAAAACACCAACATACCGTAACCCGTAACAAAAGACTCACATGAACAGTAGGTCTCTAAGGAAATTAATCACCTACACAAAGCAAACACACATGGAGCTTCTGGCAGTAGCATTGCAAACTTTATAAGCTTTTAAGTTTCTCAAAACCACTGATTAGTAAAATCCCAGTTTTATCATGGCATCGCTTGCTGAATACTGAGAGCTGATAAGTTGATGTTTTGTACAATTTATTAAATCACTTTCTTTTCAACATTATGTGAAATGGGTCTTTGGGTCAAAACAACTTATTAGACCAAAGGGCGATAAACTGTAGTTTACTTCTTCAGCTCTCAGCAAAGTCTTTTGAGCTGTCATTGGTATGGCAACTTTTTGGAGATGAACACTACGGCGGCCTGCCAGGCCATACTTCACCAAATGTTTCCCCATCTTATCAGCTGATGCTCTTCTCTACTGCCTCACCACCGCAGTCAGCTTGCGAACTGCTATGGTGCAGGTTTGCAAAATGGCGGAAGACCAACGCTATGCTAACAGCGGTCTGTAAAGTGGGCTGCTTCATATTTACTAGCTTGGCTGTGATTGACACCTACCATAGAGGGTACTGAAACTAGAGTGTGAAGGAGGTGAAGCTTGTGCCCAGACAGTCACAGGTGTCATTCACAGATCATGTTCTGCCATCTTTGTTTGGGGTGGGAGCCTTAATCCAGCATGCTTCAGTACATATTCAACTGGAACTGGATGCCCATTTAGGACAAAATAAGCCACACAAGGAGAACTTCAGTTAGCAAATAAATACCATTAAGTGTTAAAATTTTCGGTCAAGGAAACGTACACCAATCCTAAAACATTGAGCAGTGGAGTTTAAGTGGGGTAGGGTAACCATGAATCAGTTTTAGAAATTGACTTAAGATCAATAAAAAGAGGCAATGCTACATCAAATATATTTTTAAAATGCAGTCACGTACATAAGACGACTTATTCTGAATATTGTTGAAAGCAGATACTTCTTTTAAAATCATCTCTAACCTGCAGGAATTCTGCTGGTTTCTTAAACATTTTACACATTTCATATAATCACATTTAACTCATGTTTTGGTAAAAAGGTTTCAGTGGAATATTAAAAGTTGAGACTGAGAAAAGCCAATGTGCCAACACTGCACAGGAAGGGGAAAATACAGACACTGTTGAGAAAAGAACATGTTTATGCTGTCACGGGAATATTATATAACAATAAAACTGTACCTTGCTGCAAAGTGATGAATGACTACCTGCATATTTACTGGAATTGAGCTGGAGAATGTACAATGAGCCAGTCCATAAACTGATAACTATTTTCTGATGTGTGTTTATACAAACCTCCTCGGTATCCAGTCTTATCACCGGTGTTTACTGTGGATCTGATTTGTAGCAGCACTGGCTGGTGGCAGAGTGGATAGTGTAATACAAGTCCCAGCAGTTGTTTGGGTGACCCAGTTTACCTCTCCATTACAGTCTTTGTTATTTTTTATACTGTGAATTGAGCAATAATAAAAAGTGAATATGAACATAAAGTTTGTGAATATTTCTAATTAATAATCTCACAATGTGTACGACCGGGAAGGAAAAATCCATCTAGACCCACACATTTCTACACTGAGAGAGAGAGAGAGTCTAGGTGATTAAAAGTCTGCACCACTCCACAGCAGAAGTGAAGAGCTATGCCAACAAATAAAAATGGCTGTAATATAAATAGCTTTAAACGAAGTGTCCATATCAGTAACCCACACACAAACACACACATCCTAAAGGCACTGGGGACTTTACTAACCTGGAAAATATCTTTTGCCAGACCTTTCCATCCAAGGAAAGCCAATAAAAACATAGTTCAAAAAGTTCAGTACACAGAACAAGGAAAACTGACCATTCTGCGATGGGTTAGTCCAATGTAGAGGGTGCCAGTTATCAGTATTGGTTCAGAAAATACACATCCTTGGGCCCATGGCCTCCACATGAGGTGTTTAAAAAAAAAAAAAAAACCCACAGAATCTTATCAGTGGGGTCTCCATGGTATTCTGCACACCCATTCCTCTGCATAATGCTGTTTAACGCAAGCTTCTAGCTCTGTGAGGCCATCTTCGATCCTCTTGCCCTTTGCATTGATTTTTGAGATAAAATGTTGGGCGTACTTTGTATGAGGTGTGGGTGATAAGTAGATAAATCTGAGCAGTGAACACTCAGGACTATATTCGAGATCCACATTTCTATAGATCATTGAATTACATAAATTAGATTATATAAAGTGGCACGGTGACATTTCTCCTTTAAAAAGGGAATCCATAGCCGTTCCGCTGCAGACAAAAAAACCCACAGGGGACTCATTGTGCTCTCCCTCCCTTTATGGGAGGTTAGGGAAAGGGCATAATTTACCTTATCAAAGGCTGAAATAAAAATAAAACCATAATGCGGCCAGATTTTAATGGAGTCCTTTCCCCTCATTTTGTCTTGTCAGGTTCAGACTCTAGTACGATCGAAATCCACATTTCCAGCGAGCTGCGAGATTACGAGGATTCCGACGCAGACGTGGAATCGTGGGGGAATTCTTTGAGACAGTAGCTGAGGAGAGGAACCGCACCAACTCCCAGGATCTGGTCTTGGCCTCTCTGTGGTTCTCCGGCCCGTGAATCCGGCGCTGAAATTTAGGGATGGCTTTGGATTCCCCGGCCTCCGTCTCAGTCGGCTTGTTCCTGTTAGTCAGTCATTCAGGCAGCGACTCTTGAATAAGTATCGTTTCTTTGCCACAACGACACACACACACACAAAGCACTGTGCCCTTGCCGACCAGAAGTTCTTTGTTGTGGTTTGCCTCATCTTGTACCTATCTTTAATTTTCTTACCTCCTCATTTGTAGGTCTATCAATACCATGTCTGGATAAACAGAGGTTTCTATCTTACCATCTACACATACAACACATGCTGACAGCTTGTTTGTACCTCAGTTCATCACCCTTTTCAGAAAAATAAGATATTTTACATTTCTAACGCTACCTCTGAGGGGTTTCACTATCAAATCCAAAGCATGCCAACGATGCACACAATGGAGTATTTAAACATTTCATGGACTTTATGGTGCATATGCATTTAATATATTTGAAACTTATAAACTAAGTTGTAAAAACACCTTTCCAGCCTCATGTTGCTGGGTTACAACGAACAGGAAGTAAACAGAACTTGCCCAATGAATCACCACCTTCTCTTTCTTGCTTGAAATGTTCTTGAACGGAAGCAAAAGTTGATTAATTTACACAAGTTAGTTGTACTATGTTTAGCTTTCATCACTTTTTGTAGTTGAAGTTGAAGGCACTTTGTGGTTATTGCTAAAAAAAAAAAAAAAAAAAGATCAGTAACGCAAAATGTGTAAGACGATGTTGAGAAGTGGAAACTTCTGCTTTTTATAATAAACAAAACTTATATAATGGTGTGCGTGTCCTTTTCTAAAGTTCCCAATCAATTCTTTCAGTGTGAAAACAGAATCCCATTCAACAGCCATACCAACCAGCAGTATTTGTGTAGTTTGTGTTCATTTGATGAGTGGGTGAATAAGGTCTCTGTGGCGGGCTCACCTGCTCAGCTGAGCTGTGGGGACAAAAGGTGAGAAAAAAAGATGAAAGAAACTGGAGTCGGTCATGAGTAATTCTGTCTGAGACAGATGAGCTCTTGTTATAGCAGAACAAATTAACATCGGTTTTACCCAACATGCCATCTATTTACCTGTCCAGCGCTACCTTGTATGGAAAAATTCATTTTCCATTAAAACAGGATACAGTATCTGCACTCTGGTAATTGGCTTCAGACAAAGCTTTCATGAGGAAACCGTTTGGCCAGTTTTAAAACTTTACTTCTGGAAGTGCATCCAAGTCTAACGGCAGTAATGATAGAATGATTTGGGAACAGGTTACTGGCCTCCTGCGGTTCTTCTCCTGAGCCTGGTGTCTCAATCATTTCTGATTAAAGGACATTGACTATACACATCCCTCCACGCACGCACGCACCACAAACACAGGAACACACATGCAAAATACTCTTGACAGTAAGGAACAAACAAGATGAAAGACAGAAAGTGTTTTCGAATATCAAAATAGAGTGATTTATTTGAGACCTAGAGTGCGACTTCACCGTTTTGTCCTGGATAGCGATGCATGACCTGACACTAGACTGGGGTGACAGCGTGTTTGGGGAAGGTGGGGGGGGGGGGAAGACAAGGGAGAGAGCATGAGAGAGAGGGTGGAGGTGGAGAGAGAGAGAAATGGAGAGAAAGAGGATGAGAGCAGAAAGGGCACACTGTGTTTCTCAGTCCTACTATAGACTACAAAACAGTGCGTCTATAGGGTCACCCCAAAGCCCGCTGGGCCGTCTGACACAGACAATAACAGCAGAAACCAGACAGTAGCTCTCAGCTGGACAATCGGAACCACTGACCAACATCAGAACATAATGGTTTAAAAATAAAAAAAGAAATAAAAATGAAAAAAAAAAATGACCATTAATTTTCTAGGCAGAGAAAACTAGCAGACACTTCCATTTCACAAAGTGCACTTTCAAATTGTTCAAGAAAAAAGGTGAAGCTTTACTGAACAATTTTAAATAATTAAAAAAAAAAAAACATGCCTGTCAAAGTTTGTGCATTAAGTGTTTAATGGTCTTCAGTGTTAACCAGACCCTACCTAGCAGAAAGCAATACAAAATTAAAGCTAAAACCACAACATTGGTCATGAAAGAGAGAATGCGTAGAGGAACACACTGACCAATCATAGCTGAGACAGAAAATAATCAAGGCTTCCACTTAACCAATCAGAGTTTGCCAGATAATCCAAAGCTGACAGAGGCTGAATAGGAGAAGACTCTTCCATGGCTGATCGACCAATCAAACGGGTCCAATAGGTTGCAGCAGCAGGACTCATTGGATCAATCAGTGTTCACTGGGCCAATCAGAGCTAAGGATTGTGTCTGTGTCTGAATGACCATAGCAGAGGGAGGATGGGCCAAGGTGAGGGGGTCTCAGAAACCCCTCCCCCCCGGCAGGGGAGCTAATCAGCTGATCGTTTGATCATGTCTGGTAGGTGAGATCTCTACCTGCCTCCAGGAGATCTGAGGAATCTCAGGTTACCTCAAACCGTCACTTTCCTGCTGCAGTGCTGGAACCAGGCTAGCATGAGATGGGGAGAAAACTCACATGCTAACGGCGGCCTTTCCGTTACCTCCCTAGTGACTCGTAACACTCCAGTCAGGACGAACTCCTACCAGATTCTGTGCTGCAGTGCCAGTCTAAGGCTCAGCAACAGTCCCAAAAAAGGTAAAAATGCCAGGAACCTGAATAAGCCAGCCAGCCAGCCTGGTTCACAATTCTACAGGGGAAAAATGGCCAGCCAGCTATCCAACCAGCTAACCAGCCAACTAGCCTGGTTCCCAATTCTACAGTAGAAAACCTAGCCAGCCAGCCAGCCGGGTTCCTATTAAAAAAGGTACAAAAGGATAGGAAATTCCAGGTCTGCTAGACAGCTGTCCAATGTGTATCAGCCTTAAACATGTCCATCAAAACCTGAGGTGGACAGATTAGCGTGGACCACCGCTAGCACTGTAGAGGCACTCTAATTGGCCGCTTGTGTAAGCCCTGCCTTCTGTTCCCTCCAGGGGGCGCTAAGTACCAAACTGCTGTGTAGAATCTAAGGAATAAGAACAGAACACTGAAACAAAATAAACGTTTTAAAAAACAAAAACTGAAAAAAAAAAAACAACTTTTATCTCTGTGTGGGGAAACAAAAGCAAGAAAACCAGAAAGTCTGAGGCCTTAAAAAGATGTCTTGTGTGTTCTGTACTGTATATAAACATATATACACAGTATATAAATGTGTATATGTATCTAATTTACAAATCTTTACATTCATTAAATTTACATCCAAACGGGAGATTATATAATTATGAATCACTTATTTTTGTGTGAGCACTCATGTCCACAAAAAGGTTTTTTGTTTTTAATATGAATTACACATTTCATTAAAACTTCAATAAAAAAAAAAAAAAAAAAGTTAGTCTTGGCAGTTGTGATTATTCGTTGATCTTCATGTTAATAAATGAATGTGTACACATAACTTCCACTGATCGAACCGTATAACCATGCTATATCCAACTTTGACGTCCAATTCAATATGATTGAAAAAATGAAAAATAGAGAGGACATTGGGAGTTACATCTGGAACAAATTCTGAAGAGAGATTGTATCCACTATGAGACCTGTACTCTTCGGAGCCCGTCACTGCAGCGTTAAATATGTCACTCAGCGTAGCAGTCTTTCCACTCCCTCTGTTTGCGCTCAGGATTTGTATATAGAAAACTAACTTTTTATTTAATTTTTTTCCTTTACCCTCCCCCACCCCCCACCCCAAAAAAAAAAAAAAAAAAAAACAAACCCTGGTGTTTATCGTTTGACAGTCGTTTCCATGTGCATGCACCTGGACAGGTGTGCACGCGGGCCAGACAGGAGGCCAAGGTCGCTCCCGTTCGGCCGGCTTGTAAAAGTGGCCGAAGCAGATGGGCAGATGACCTGCTTCGGCTGGATGACCACGCCAACACACAGGAAGTGACCATCAGAAACAAAGGGCATTACCATCTGGCCTCTCACTGTCAGGACAGTGTATAAATCAAATTTAACCGGCATCCACATCCTGGAGAGGGGGCTGTTTCTGGGTTTTGGTTTTCTGGATTTTGGATGTTTTTTGTAAATTTTTCTTGTTGTTGTTGTTGTTTTTTTGGCACGGCCATTTGGGGGTCCTGTGGCTCTGCGGCGCCTGCCCCTGGCAGACACGTGCCGAGGGGAACACGGTTGCTGGTTTGTCGTGCTGTTTCCGAAGCAGCGGGGTGTGGGACAGTCACAGGAGAGCAGAGACGGCTTTTCGCCCAACATTCCGCGGTCCGCCTGGAGAACCTGCAGCGGGAGTCTATTTCCGCAGGTCCAGAACGCACACCTAGGGGGCGCCAGAACAGACTGTTAAAATGAAACCCAAACAGATGCCATTCCTTCATGAGCTTCTCATTCTTTCCCACACATTAAGCTCTCAGATTTGCAACTCTATAATTAATGTGCTGCAGCATCCTTTACGGAAACAGAATGCTGGAGGGGAGAGATGTCAGGCACTAGATTGGCCTGAACCTACTGAGCAATGTAAGGGGGGAGCCCTGATCTCCAGGGGCAAAGCGCCTCGAAGCTCCTCAAGGCTCCTTATGTTATCATTTCATGTATACATGCCAAAACCTACACAACTGTATTCACTCTTGGTCAGAGCCAAAGGCAGAGAAGTGATTACTGAGTTACACTGGCTGTTGTTTTGAGCTCCCTCTTAATCATGGTAACTGGGGTTAAGGACTCCCGGATGACTCACCGATCCGTCAGACGCGCTGGCCCCCACTTTGTCCCCCGTGCTGTTCCAGCACACCTCAAAAATGCCGCCCGTGCCTCGGTAGCTGTGGACCAAAGCTCCGCTCTGAAACAATGAGTACAGGATGATAAGGACTTTCACACAAAACACTCTGTGTATTGAAGGAGAGTGAATGGGTGGAGCTACAGTGAGCTGTCAGTCACTGACTTCTTTGAACCAATCAGAAAGCACTCACTCTTCACAGCACTCTGATTCCTGTATTAATAAAGTTTATCGTTTTGATTCCTCACCGTGGTGTTCCAGATGTGGACGCACTTGTCGAAGGAGCCGCTGGCGAGGTACTTCCCGTCGGGGCTGAAGGCCACGCTGTACACAGGCTCCTGGTGTTTGGTGAGCGTGTGGATACACACGCCCCGGTCCACGTCCCACAGACGCACCGTCGAGTCAAAGGAGGCACTGATGGACAGGGACACACAGCATCGGAGAGTCACCAACCAATCAAATACCACCATCTAATCACAGCGGTGTGACACCGACCAATCACATCCACCATCAAATCACCATTAATGACATCAACCAATAAAAACAGCCATTAGATGACCACAACAAGACAACAACCAATCAAAACCATCAACAAATCACCACAGAACAACATTTACCAATCAAAACCACCAATCAATTCAATAAGAGCAGAGTGCTGCACACATTAATTATAGAGTTGCAAATCTGAGAGCAATGTGTGGAAAGAATGAGAAGCATGAAGGAATGGCATCTGTTTGGGTTTCATTTTAACCTGTTCTGAAGTGAGACTCCCGCTGCAGCTCAGGCGGACCGCCAAAATCAATACCACATCTTTGGGGGCAGTGGCCGTGCCAAAAAACAACAACAACAACAAGGGGCAGCCTTTTAGTGGCTAAGGTACCTGGGACCCCTGAGGTTGGTGGTTCTCCCAGAGCCACAGCAAAAACACCATTGCTGTCCAGGGCCTCCATTCCAGGGAGCTTGGCCCTTAGTTAGGGTTACGCTTTAAAAGAAATGACTGTGTAATGTAATGTAATGTTAATGAAGTGAGACTAAGTCTTCTCTTTGGCAGTATTTAGACCCTGCTCAGTGTCTCCATTCCAGGCAGGGTCAAAAAGTCTTCTGGCACAGTTCTGATCAAAACCACGAGAATAAGACAAGACTGGGCAAGGACAACAGATTCCACATCAAAACAATGATCAACAAAATGGCTGCTTCCATAATGAGTGCGTCTGTCTCTAGGCTGTGTTCTCAAGATGGGACAGCGAATCTTGGGAGACTTCAGCAGCTAAAAACAGACATTCTAAAATACGGTCCATAGTTAACAGAAATTCAGAAGAAAACATTCTAAAATGTTTTTTAACCATACCTTGTGATTGGTGCCTAGACTTGAACATGGAGGCCTGGGGTAGTTCACCATTTCAATCACCCTCTTTAATTTACCACTCATTCACGGGTGGTTTATCAGAGGAGCAAACCCAAAAACAGCTCTGTAGTTATATAAAATCAAAGAGAGAAGATACTCCGACTCTCACTAATGGATCTGAACTTGTGAGGCTTAATCAGTTTGTAGCTGTGTGCAGCAACTTTCGGCACCACACGCCAAAAAAAGAGGCCATCGCGCAATCAAATCACTGCCGAGCCCTGAGCTTCAATCCATCAATAAGCCCAAATTAGGCACCGCAAAAACCAGTGCCTAGCAACACGGCCAGAAATAAAAGCGGAGAATCGAGGTAAGCTCGTGTGAGACACTAATCCCGGGACCGAGCTGAGAACAGCACGCCGTTGACGCAGTTGCAAGATCGCGAACGCATCTGTCACCACAAACGCCGCTATGCGCTAGTGCTAATGATCCCGCCGCTTGCACCTTTCCTTAACACGTTTTAATTGAGACGGTATTATTAGAACAACCAGTACCCCGCAGGCTTTGCTCGGCTGCTGTCGTAGCCTCGGTGCAGAAATTAGGGCAGATTTTACCACCGCAGTCATTGCTACCAGAGCTCTTTTGGGAGTTTGTGCCTTTGGAGACAGTTTGGTGTTGCTGCAGAGCATTCTGGGTACATGTGCGCAGAGGGTAAGATAAGATGAGCCCTGTTAATGCAGTACAGACTGACTCTAGTTAGCCTATCGCACCAGGCCTACACCTCTGTCACATCTAACCACTGCCAGCCAACACCCATAACATCCAAACTTGATGTTTCTCACTAATCAGACCTCAACTGCCTCCAACTAAAATGCGGATGACTCGAGTATGTAAGCTGCGTTTGGAAGCTGACAGAGGCAGAGACTGTTCAGCAGTGAAGCTGAACGCTGCTGCCCCAGAGACACAGGGACGCTGCCTCACCTGGCCAGCATGATACTGGAGTTGGGGTTGTTGGTGGCCGGGCCGGTCGGACTCCACTTGATGGTGTAGATCTCTTTACTGTGAGCCTGGAGGTCATGCACACAGGAGTCCTGCTTCATGCTCCAGATCTGAAACATCCCAACAATGTCACAACAACATTCCAACAATGTTACAACATCATTTCAACAATGTCAACGATATTACAACAACGCTGTAACAACGTTACAACGTCACAATAAAAACAGTGTTAACAAATCATAACAACAACAGGCCATTCAGCTCATTACGGCTCTTCATCTGTCTCTCTGATTTCAACCAATCACAGTGTAGAGCAGCAGCTGACTTGTGATTGGTGGTTGGACTTGTGGAAGCTCACCTTCAGGGACATGTCATCAGAGCAGGAGGCCAGCAGCATTCCTGACGGGTCCCACTTGATGGCGTTCACCTCATTCTGAAAGAGAAGGAGGTCAGCCAGGACGCCACCTTCACCGTCATCTTTAGTCAACTATGGCATTACATGCATTTCAGTGTGGGTGGATGTTTTTTCATCTACAGATGGCTGCAAATACAGATTTGTGATTAAATTTTTTTTTCTCGCTATACTCCAGGGCATGGATGTGAATGTGTGTGTTTGGAGGTGTGTTTGGAGGTGTTGCTTTGGGGAAGTGTGTTTGGGTAACAGTGAGCGCGCACACACACACAGACACACAGACACACACACACACACACACACACACACACACACACACACACACACACACACACACACACACACACACACACACACACACTCACACACACAGACTCAGAGGAGAGTGCCAGGCCTTAGGCAGGTGTAAATGGCTGTGTACCGTGTGGCCCTGGAAGGTCTTGAGCGGCCGGTCGCTGCCCAGACGGCACACGTGGATGCACATGTCGGTGCTGCAGGAGGCGAAGGTGGTGTTATTCTGCCAGTCCACGTCCAGGGCGGGCGCTGGGGGCAAACACAGGGCAGCGCTCAGGTACATGCACTGCTCACGACACAAAGGGCTGCAGGTTCAACTCCCAGGTACAGACAGGTAGGGTACAGCTAAGTACACAGTTCACCTGAACTGCTCCACCTGTTTAACAGACTAGCGTGTTAGTGATTTAACTCACTGGGTAAAAGAATCTGCTAAATGGCTAAACATAATAACACATTTGACATAATAGAAATATAACATTATATCTCCAAATTATGCAGTTTTGAGATAATTGAGCATTAAAACTAAATTCTGCAGAACTGCATTGAGTTGTATGCTGTATCAGTGTTAGTTTCAGCGTGGTTAAAACATTAACTTCACTTAAATATGTTATGAGGTGCAATGACATTAGAGTATTTCCATGTTTAAAAACAATTTTCTGACAAACTGGCCAGATACAGCCCAAGACTTCTAAGGTCACAAATGATTAATCTTTATTTGTTCATTTAAAAGTAAGGGAATAGTTAGTTAAATAAATCATGTTGCCTGCACACCAGAGACAAGAAGTTAGGACTGAATGAAGCTTGAATTGAATCTTCTTCATTCATTGTACAGAAAGATAAAAGGCACATCTGAAAAAACACAGCTGAGGAGTAGAAATACATTCAATTAAATGAATAATTCATCCCAGCGAGGATTGCTTTATGAGAGTCATATGTACACTGGCATTGTAAACAAGACAGTAAAGAGCACATTTCTCACATGGTTTGGGTATGTTGTCTCATTAAGACACTTTGGGAATTGCCAATCTCTGAATTATTTTGGAGTGGGCAGTGGACTATTTACACAGGTCAAACCTTTCATATATTTAAATTGTACTTCACAACCATTGTAACATTAAAAGGAACACATTTGAAAAGTAATAAGAAATAAAAAATACCACTATCATCCCAATAATGCTGATATGGTTACCCAGACAATCTAAAGATGGTTTATTTTTGTGAGTGGTATAAGGAGAGAGATTCAGTGAATTGTGGCAGCCAATAGAGAATGACAGGACATGTAACAGCCAATGGGAAGAGGTGGAATCACAATGGAGTGTGATAATGTAACAAATGCTGTGGTCACTTCTGACAGGAAAGGACTTTTTCTTCTGTTAAGCAGGTCACTGTGACAGACACGCTGCAGTGAGCCAGCTGGGGAGCAGGGCCGCTGCTGCCACCTACCTGAGTGGAAGGGGAACTGCTGCTTGGCCTCGCCGGTGTGTGCGTCCCAGATGATTGTTGTCTGCAGAGAGAGATTGTATGATTAGGGCACTGATTTCACTATGGGGGTGTAGATCAGGTGACTGCAACTGGGTAACATTTACTGAATTTAGAGATTCACTGAAATTAATATTCGAGTTTTCAGGATACTCATTTGCTTTGGAGTGGCAGCTATCCCGTAAGTAGTGTTCATAAGTAAAACCGATGGCACAAACCTTGTCCACTCCAGCGCTGAGGATGGAGTTTCCTTTCTTATTCCACTTGAGTGCGAATATCGGCCCTTTATGTTGCCCTAGTGTGCTGGCCAGGTTTCCTGCATGAGAAAAAACAGCCATAATTAAATCAGAGATGCTTTTTCCCCCTCTTGTCAATACTATATAGATATGCATTGTGACTAAGACCAATCAGTCTCCTGGCTAGCACCATGCCCAAGCCAGCCAATGAGAGAATAATTAAAAGGAAGGTGGTTACGCAAGCAAGGCTAGTGGAGATGAAATCTGAATACCATCTTTTGTCCATATCCTGGCAAAGCCATCATATGATCCGGTGGCTAGGAGCGTCCCGTCACTCTGTCCATAAAATAAAAGTAAAAATTATATTTATTATAACAGTCACTTGATAATCTCTCTATGCATGGATATCATACATGGAAATTGCTGTGTAATATCAAAATAATGCTGCAATTTCAAAATATTAAACACATCATATCATGTTACGATAGAAATACAACTAATAATAAAAATAATTGAACACAGCTGATTTAAATGGCAAGCAATCCCTGCCAGATCCAAATATAATGAGTCAGTATGTAGCTATGCCATCAAAGTGAAGCAAAAACATTTGAGCAATTAGAGAGAAAGGAAAATGTGACGCTAATACAGTATATTCTAAAACGGACCATCTAAAGGACTCAACGAATAAGAACAACATTTTTGGCAGGCAGCTTATTTTACCACTGGGGAAAAGATAAAGAACTGAGAGAGGAGAAAGAAAGAGGGAGGGAACTTAAAGACACAGAGGAGCAGAAAGCAAAGAACAAATACTTTCAATCACTAATGAGGAGACTGAGATAGCAGTGTGAGAACGTTGAGACCACAGGCAAAGTCAGTGTCTGGGATTTAACTATATCAGTTAAATATAGCAAAGTTCAAAACAAGGAGATAAAGAACTGCAGAATCGGGGCAAGAAATGACCAAAGCCCTGAACAAGAAACAAGATTAATTCTAAAAGATACTGCATGAAATGGGAGTCAAACAGAAATGCGCAGCAAAAAGAAAACTGTGTTGCAAGACTAAAAATTGTTTTAAACAGTAAAGAATAACAAAGGAATCTGGAGGCAAAAAAAAAACAGGAGGCGGTTGATCTCTGCTGAGCTCAGGATCAGGAGTGGAAACCATTGGACACAACGAGACAAAGAACGCAAGCGAAAACAGAAACGGACCAAGAACTGAGCCTTGGGGTACGACCTGACAAACTGGCCTTGGGAATGAATAAAGGACAAATACTAAACAAAAAAAAAGGAATAAAAGCAAACAAGAGCATGGTGGAATCATTGGTCATAGAATACACCAGCGGTTATATGCAGGTGGAGACCATTACGATGGGATTAGCATCCCGTTAGCACGTACGTTCCAGTCAAGGGAGGTGACGTCCTTGTTGCTGGGGACATCCTGGCCACCCTCGCGGATGCAGTGCCTGAGCACCAGCTGGGTGGAGCCGCTGTTTCCGCTCTCGTTCAGGTTCCATATCCGCGCGGTGGAGTCGCCGGAGCTGAGAGACAGCACACAGCAGAATGAGTTCACTTCTGCATATCCCCTACCAGCACTGCCTGAATTTACAGCGCCACTTCAGTGCTTGCTTATAAATTTGACAAATTATCACTGACCTTCAAATACAACAAGCAATATACAACAAACACTGACAAATAAAATTCAAATCATGCAACTTAGTAGAGACAACTATTTTTTGGGTTGTTGACTTTTCCTCTGATCACTGCAAGGAAGTCTGACTGACCACCTGAGACACACACTCACACACACACTCACACACACACGCTCACACACACACACACACACACACACACACACACACACGCACTCACGCGCACACTCACTCACACACACACACACACACACACACACTCACACACACTCACACACACTCACACACACACACACACACACACACACACACACACACACACTCACACACACACTCACACACACACTCACTCACACACACACACACACACACACACGCACTCACTCATACTCACCCAGATGCCAGCAGGTCACTGACTGGGTTCCAGGCACAGATGAAGACCTCGGACTCATGTCCTCTCAGCACCGTGGCCTTGCTGGCAGGGATCTCCATGTCCCCATCAATCTCCATGGCCTCCGTATGGTTATCTGCCAACAGAGGACCCATCCCTCATTAGCGCTGCCCTCTCCCTCCTCCCGCCACCCTGTCACTCAAACGCCTGACCCCCACACCAACCCCTGCCCCGACCCCTCCATCAAACCTGCTTCCGTCCCGATCTGAGCTCCTCTCCCACAACAATCAAAAAATCAAGCGCTTTATTCCCAGGTAAGGAGTCAGCCATCCTCAAATGCACCATAGACCAGGCCCAGGGATATCGGATGGCCTGGAGTTACCTTTAAATGGCTTTGATTTATGCCACTTCAGATAAATTACTGCCACTAATTCTAGGTTCGTTGGAGCGTCACAAATACTGCTGTCCATCTGCTTTTTAGCGCAAAGCATTAGGATTGTCAGTGCAAAGGGCCCATTCACTGTCATTTCATTGACAGGGAGACCCGGACTGTGTATCTGTCCACAAACAGAAGACACTCGCGAATACCCACACACACTGGAGCCATTCACAAAAATGAAAAACAGCGCTTCTCATTTGGTTATCGAAGACAAACTTTCTTCACCCAAAAATCTACACTTCCCCCCCTCCCCATTGCTAGCTACCCTGAGAACCTGCCAGCAGCATTTTGTAATCCGATATTATACATGTGACTGTACCACTCTGGATTCATAAAACTCAGCAGACTAATCATAATGGCCATGGAGACAGCAAATATTTGCCTTCATTCTTCACAGTACATTAACGAGCAGTTAACCACAACCAGTAAAAACCCTGAATGCAAATTTGACAGTTGAATTACAGGAAATCAACAAAGCATTCCAGGTGGGCTATAACGATAACGCTTTCACATGGTTCCTGCGCTAGGGCAGATTTATATTAGAGAGGTGCAGTGATCCAATCATAAAAATTGTGCATCCAAATAACATTTGAAAACAGCAGGAACAGCCAGTTTTAAAACACGTTCTGCAGCAGTTATGTTAATTGCAAATGACAGTTGAAGTGTGTGATGTTCTACTGGCTCATAAGAAAAATAAAAACAGGTTTTCATTTCCTTTGGCTTAATTAGCCAATTAGTCACACACACCAATGCTGGTTCAACCTCACACTACACCACTCACAAAATACTTCATATAGGAATTCAAGAGTGCTCAGTAAAAGTAGGCAAAATGGTGAATTGTTAATGACAGGCATAATTAAGAAATGTGCTTGATAGCAACTGTTTTTTCCCTAGGTGTCTTGGTTTTCATGACTCCAATTCTCTCTGTGACAGGTCCTCTCCTCTTAATACACTGCAGATGCATCACCAATCAATGTGGTCTACACTGCCAGGAGGAACAGGAAGTTAGCATACACTTGTCATGCAGTTGATGTTTCCCAGCTGGCCAGCAGGGGCCACTAGAGAGCTGAAGAGACCGATGATGTAACTGGCTTAATCTCTAACCTTACAATTGCCAATGCATATTTCTGGCCATAGCCTGTACCCGATCGTATTTTAGGCTTTGTAATTTAATTTCATAAATCACCTTGATTGCATTCTAATGTAAACAGGAGGTGGACTTTTCTGTGAACTCGGAGGTCACAGCTATGCTCTTCCATGGTAACCAACGTTTATGAACCAGAAAGCACAAGTTGTCACCTCCAATCTCTATGGAAACGAGGGAAATGACAGAGGCATTTGAATCACCCTGGTTGCGTCTGACAGCATGTTTTTAAAATATAATAAAGGTTCATATGCACCTACTGCTAGATGTTCCTGACTGAGGTGGGTCGTGTTAAGACCCCAAAAAGAGTGCAACTAATGTTTACTTTAAAAACCAACCACTTAAACGCTCTTCCTCTAAGTGCTTAAAACTGCTATCAAACACCTCAATCTCTGGCCGATTGCTTTGGGTTTTCACACTTACACTACAGAAGCCATAACAGGAATACTTTAAAAAATGGAGCATTTGTCTTCAATGTCAAATCAATGTCCAAAAATGACACCTGGCAGACAATACCCGATGACCTGAACACAAAGATGAATGATTCACAGGCAAACCAGTGAAATCACAAACAGCTAAACATACCTCAGGAATTTAATGCAGAATTATGCTTCTATGAACTCAGTCTACATACATACTTACTAGCGGAGACTCACTTTACATGACGCCTGCACTAAATTTAACAAAACAGTTAAAACATCTGAAGTTTAGTGAAGCGTCTGCACTCTGTGCCAGTCTCGACTCCGGTCTCCAGCAGTGTCTGGAAGTCTATTTGCTTTTATAGCTGAGGATTTCTGCTATTGGCTGATTTCTGATGGTGGGTGAGGTTAACTGGAGCAGCCCTGACTGCTGATTGGTCAGTAGTTGTAAGTGACCGTTCATCATTTGGCTAAGCCCACCCCCGGAGGCTGGACAGAGCTAAAGCCCCTGGGAGGGAGAAATGAGCGGGTTCTGGCCTTACTCATGCTGTGCGGTCCGTTTTCCTCCCCGTTCACGGGGGTCTCCCCATTCTTTGGCGTGTTCTGCTGCCCTGTGCCCACAGCAGCGGCGGTTGCCATGGCGCCGGCGGCCTGCTGCTGCGCCAGCTTCTCTCGCAAGGCCTGCTGGCGGGTCTGCACCACGTCCGGCATCACTGCATCGATCAGCGACAGCGACTCGATCGGCCGCCCGTCAAACACTGTGCCGTCCTGCGGGGATGAGGGGAGGATATACTTCAACATAAAGTGAAGAAGACCGAGCATCCAGCACCACTCACACCTGGACTTCAACACACCAAGGGGAAAGGACATGACCTACACACATTCACACCTTTTACATGTAAAACATACCTGTAACACACTCTCAGAACACACCTAGAGTATGATTCAGAACACACCTGTAACTCACATTTAGGGCACACCATAGCATATTCAGAGTACACCTGTCTTACTCTGAATATAAAATACACCAAAGCAATCAGGAGTGATACAACAGGGATGAGACAGTCATGATTTCAGATCCTCTAGATAATAGAGAGGGGCTTCACCAATCACAGACTATGTTGGTAAAAAAACAACAGAACAATCCAGCCAGTGATTGGTAGATACTTTTTTTGGCTCAATGTGGGTATTACCCAGCAAATAATATCCACCAATCACCATTGGATGGTCTTTAACATGCAGCCCCATTTCATAACCCCTGACTACACAACCAAAACTCAAGATTTGAACATCTACACGAGTTTTGTTTAGCTTTTTTCACTTTATTAAAACAGTCTGACAACTGTTAACTGCTGGTGTGGTACCATCGAGGGCAATTATCAAAGCTCACAGGGTCAGACACATTACACTACAGCACTAAACTGAACCACAGATATGCGTTTAATAGCAAAAGTCATGACAAACTATGGAGGGTATAATCAGGGGTAATGTGTGTGATGTTGACTCCAGATGGTCAATTTCTAATCTGGAAAACAGTGAATTTTTTAGGCGTAGGCAGCCTGCAAGCCCATTGGTTCCCTCAGATTCCTGAGGGTGGATTTGGTTGGACAGCTGATGATGATTGTTACAGAGCACCAATCAGAGAAAGTTCTGCCTCTGAGCATGGAGTCTGGCAAGGGAGGCTACATCCTGTGTAGCATGTCCTAAGCTTTGCAACAGTGCCAGCAGAATCACACCCATTCAAATTCACTGCCTCACTGTGTCGTATAATGGCCAGGGGGCTAAGCTTGAAACTAAGAGATTGTAGGTTCATTTCCATGGCACGTCAGCTGAATTGTTTCAGTAAAGAGACCCGGCTGAATACATGTATTATGTGTAAATGGTGTTGCTATGAATAAATGAATCTGTTAAATGGCTGTAAAGTAAATGTCATCTCAAAGACACAGATAAGCTTGGTGAGGCCTCTTGAAGTCTCCTGTGAAGTGCACCATATTTTCTGTTCTCATCTTTGCTTCTGCGCTCTGGGTTTGGAATTTGCCCCGGGGGGGGGCATGTAGATCTGCTGACGCTCCCGCGGTGAACAGCGGGGCAGTTTCTGCTCCCCCCTGCGGGCACAGCCCTCCCCCACCCCCGCCACCCAATGGCCCAAGCCCCTCCCCCCACTGCTTACCTCATTGATGCTGATCTCCGCCTCCACGTACTGCAGCCCCTTCTGCAGGATGGAGATAAGGGCAGCAGGGGGCACTAGTGTTCCATTGATGTTGGACTGGCTGATGTGGCTCTCAATACCGAAGGTAAAGGCTGAGTGGGAGAAACCTGGAGCGACACGGGAGGACGATACCGGCGTAATCAGAGATGGACCTCCTCCTCCTCATCTTCACAGATATACCACAGTCTCTTTGTCCCCCCCCCCCGCCCCATGCCAAAACCACCTGATTCTGATCACCACAGCTCTTCATCCAGATAGGAGAGCTGATCAGTGAAATCAGCTGGTTTAGGGCAGGGGTGGAACAGAAGAGATACACTGCAGCATAGCCTGACAAGTGAGACAAGTGCTCTGTACCCAAGTGCACACTGTACCTAAAACACCATCAGGGATGCTGTATTCACACATGGGAAACTGGCGCATGGGATCAGAGGTCTACCTGTGCTGCAGCTTTTCTCAGTATGTGGGCTGCACCTGCTCTCCACTCCTGCGCTTTACTGTGTGACTTACTGATACAGCAGCACTCTGACCCACACAGCCAGGCACACACTATCACACTAAGCTCTCCACTCCTGACTAAAGCCGTGAGAGGCAGCGTCATACCGAACCTCTCCTGACCACTACAGGGCACTACAAAGCACCAACAATCAGATCAATGAGTCAGGATCACTTATCAGCGCACATATTCTCGTTAAACAGTGTATTCAGTTACATCTTTACATTTTTCATGTGGTTAAATGATGATTCACAAGAGACATGCAAAATTATCTCAGAGTAATAATTTTGCATGGCTGATCAATTTATTCAATCTAATTTAACTGCATTTAGTGTTCAACTACAATGAAGCTGCTTTCTTTTTTCAGTTATAATTTAATTTGACAAGCATAGTGCACATTAATAAAAAATTCTGTTAACTGTCGGCATTGACCAGAGAGGCTCATTATAAGCAGCGGCGCCGGGTAGTCCTTTCACTAAATTATTATTACATTTCCTCGACCAAAGACCGAGGGATGATCCTAAATGCGCACCGCATGAGCTAAAAGCACACCAGTGCAGTCTGGCTCACACAGCTCCACACACATGCTGAGAAACCCTGTCGACGGTAAACACGGGGGAACTTACCTGATTCCTGGAGATATCGGTAAACCAAGAAGTTAACTTCATCACTGGTAATACTCATTTTAGCCCACCTCAACGGAGGAGGTCAGTACGAAGGGTGGGCCCACTCTGGAGGCAGGGAGAGAGAGAGAGAGAGAGAGAGAGAGATAATATGAGAAAAAGCAGCACTATATTACTCTCATTTAGCTGATGCTTCTATCCAATGTGACCTACAGTTGATTAGACTAACCAGGGGACAGTTCCCCGTGGGAACTGTATTGTTTGTTACTTGCAGTTGTTGGCATTGCCATCATATGGCGCTGATATTTTACCCAGGGAACCAGTGGATTGGTGAGTCAGTAATACAAAATGGCTGTTTCACTCAGTCAGGCCCGGGTAACATATTACAGCACCACCCGATTGTGATGTCATAAAACACTTTTCTCCCATCTGTAGTGGGCCAGCCAATACTGTTACTGTTCAATCTGTGAACACAGTATGCATTCTATAAGAGAATTTAATGTATAACACTAGCACATGGGCTGTATAACGTGGTTTCATTGCTACCTGTATAAACATCTTTGTATGCAGTCATATCTACCTCTCAGGATAACAGAGTCTGCTAGAAGCATAAAGGTAAATGTGAAATGCAAGCTGTGTGAGACTAATTAAAAACACGCTCTCACTTCAACAGCTTCTCAAAGTTAGAGAAAAAAGTGCAGCAGCTCGGTTAGGCGGAATGTGTCCTCAGTATTCGAGTCACTCTCTTCCAATAAATGACATTTTAGAAATGATTTTACTCTTCAGTGTTCACCATCTGCTGTGTGAATTTCAGAGCGAGGCTGTCTCCCCGAGTAAAGCACAGTTATCCGCTGACCTCCGTGCCCTTTTCTGCTCTGCAGCCCGTCCTCCGCCACGGAAAAACACATCTCGCCTCCGCCATTAGGGAACATGTTATTGCCTAGGTTCTCCGACGCAATCACGAACCTGAACGTGGGAGCGGGACGCGTTTCTGTTTTTTGAGTTTCTCCCTCTCCAGCTTGACCTACATTCTCAACCATGCTGCGAGAGAGGGCCGCTCCCTCCCTCTCACTACAAATACAGTATATGATGGATTTACATGCTGGAGATATTCTCATATGAGAATGCAGTTATTAGCCATGTACATGAGCCAGGCCTAATATTTGGAGGAAAAGGCTTTAGCCTATAAGAGGATTTGGGCAATTCCTTGATCAGCCCTATTTTTTACCATTTTTTTCCCCTCCTCCCCTCTAAGCACGTTCAGCTAATGCTAACGGAGCAGAATAATTAGCACCTATTAGGAGCTACAGATGGGCTGCGCCAGAGGTGGCTGGTGTGAACGCTTTTTAATTTCCTACGAGCATCAAACAGAAGCGAAAACATGCTGGACGTGATAAACAGCCAGTGGAAGCTGGCAAAGCAACAGAGGTGCCAAAAGACTATTTTTGTTCTTAATTATATTTATCTTTATTTTCCCTTTATATAACTAGGCAGGTCAACTGAGAACTCATTTATCATTTACAGGCACATCCCAGGGAATCAATGTAGGCGGGGCATAGAGGGGGCTGTGTAGCCAATCAAATATGAAGAGGTGATAAGAAGGCCAGATGCAGAGAACCAGTTTTTGTGTGAATTTGACCGGGACACCGGTGTTAATAGCTATACTCTTTAAAAAAAAGGGGCTTTTTAAATACCACAGAGAGTCAGGATCTAACCTTTAAACTGTTAATCCATTTTATATGCCGAATCTGCACATCCACTGAGCTGTGTTTTCCCTACAGAATTTAAAAACTAAAAGAACAGGTCATTCCCCTCAACCATAAATAAAACACGGAACAAAAGATGTGTCTGTTTTGGATCCCTGAACCCAAAAGCACATCCTATGCGGTGATCCCCTTCTCTCCACACACATCAAACGTGGCCCATCACAGGCGATAAATAAAGAGAAATCAAAGGCGCACGTTAATCTAATCTCAACTCTGCAGCCCCATCCTCTCATTCTCCGACTGTCACATTTCCCTTTAGCTCACATACCATTCACACTCCTGCTATTGATTCAAAATTTGATTCATTTCAGCTTCAAACATATTTGAGCAAAGATAGAATCGGTTTAATGACAAGGATTAACTTTGCAGAAGCTATTTGATTCTGCTGTGAAAGGAGACTTAAAAATGTGGCAAGGGAACAAACTACAGATTAAAGAAGGGGCATGGTAAATGGAATCCTATTTTATTTTTACAGTCGTGAAAGGATGTTGACATCGGTGATGGCTGGAGAATCTGGCTCTGGAGTTTCAGGTACTTCACTTTCTGATTTATGATTATGGCACAATACAAAGAAAAAAAATCCATCAATGTAACATACAAAACAATGCACAGCTTTGTGAATTGTGAGGCACAAAGACTTTTCGGATAAAATAGCAAAGAAAAACTTCCCCATTTGCTTTTCCTGTGTCACAACTATCAAAGGAAAACACTTACTCCACAGGGGTGGTTTAAAACGTAAGTGGAGATTTTAGAGAGGAAATTTTGAAAGATTGTACGAAATGGGTCACACACTGAAGCTCCCGCACGCACACACGCACGCACGCACGCACCCAACAAAAAGGGTGTGTTTTTTGGACACTGAGCTAAGGGTGGTGTCACATACAACATTGCCATTCTAGCCAATGTGGAATCTTGTGGCTGATATGAGTTCACCTGTACAAAATAAAGGTGAGAAGACTGAATCCCTCATACTTCAGGTACCAGTATGTAGTGGTTAGCAGTTAGTAAACACACCCAGAAGCTGGTCTGGAACGTCACAGTCACAGCAGCTGTGCCTGGTGGAGATTTCCCTTACAATGGCACTTCCTGGGTGCTACTGGCGGCATAGCCATTATTACACTATGAACCATAAAGGTACCAACACTTACAATTTATCAGATGCTCTTATCCCGAGTGGCAGGTATTTTTAGCTCACAATCCATTTATACTCCTGCGTATTTACTGAAGCAGTTCTGTTTTAGCACCTTGCTCGAAGGTAAAAAGGCAAGGTCCCACACCTGGGAATTAAACCTGCAACCTCTGAGTTATAAAAAAAAAAAAAAAAAAAAAAAAAAAAAACTTTTAGCCATGTTTAACACACCTAGCAGGGAGGTTAAGAGAACACATCACGAAGCTTTCCAGGGCCCCACACCGCAAGCTCCAGGGCTCCCCTCCTACATGAAGGCAGAGTGTGAGAGGCAGTTTCTCTCTGTGGCAGACAGCGGAACATTAGGAGGTTCAGTCAAACAGCCTGGGTGCAGAAGGGAAGATGAAATCAACGCCCTTGGCCAGACAGCCAGTGCGCTCCGTCCTCAATCCCACTTTAAACAGGCTAGCCTGCGCTTAGCACAGGCCCCACAGGCCCCTGAGCCCTGCAGTTAACCAGCTAATGAGGAGCACCCGCTGGGTCTCCACTCTTTAAAGCTGGGAGCCTGGCTCGGATTCTCAGCACCTTTCAGCGCCTAAACTTCAGGAGACATCAGGAAGACGGTCCTGATGCGCTGTGTTCCCCGGTGGGACGGCTCCTGTGATACTCCGTCTGCTAGATCGACATAGCTTGGAATCATGCGCAGCAGCAGTCTCTACGTATTAACGCTAGTGCTCGTCAAAAGCACCCCTCTCTCCTCTCTCCAGGGAAAAACCTACTGCACACATCTTTAGCAGGTTTACGGCTGCTCATCTTTCAAAATGGCACGAGTAACCATACAACATGCATGCACGCACGCACGCACGCACACACAAATCCTGAACTTAATGTTAGGCCACTAGTCTCACGGAAGTACTATAGCAATTCTGATGAATAAATGCACTTCCTGTAAGTCACTCTGATTTAAAAGAATTTGCTAAATGACTAAAACGAAACTATTCTGAGAAAACCCTGGCAATTCTATTACTGATAAAATCAAGACTTTCAAAAAACATGCTTATCTAATAGTAGTGAGCAAATGGTAACATCTGTTCATCTGAAGACATTTTTATTAATTTTCTGTTTAATTCAGTAATTCTAATTTTAAAAAGAATTACAGAGATACACAATGCATTAGGCATGTGGCTTCACCACTTTAGTACCTGAAGTCCATTTCTGGAATCTAACAATCTAACAAGAGTATGAAAATTTGCCTGGCAAACTATAAAAACAGTAAATGTGTACTTCATTCGGTAGCTTATTTGAGCTGGAGTTTCTCCACAATTTTCCTGATGGCCTAAAAAAACTCTGCAGCTTCCCCTAGCTGAGCGGACTCCAGGTACCTCCACACTACTGAGCTAGTACCACAGCAGTTCATGCTTTAGACACTAGGGGCACCACCTCACAGTACTGCAGGGCTGGCGAAGTCGCTGGTTTATTGGTGGGTTCCAGCACTCGTTTGCATAATTAAGGAAACGACAAAAACCTGCAGGTGCTGCAGCTCTCCTGGATCAAAAGTCAGGATCCCTGCTTTATGACACTGGGACAGTGCCATGAGACATACCCATTCCTTCCAAAAAAGGAGGACAATTTCTCTATTTTTTCAGTGAGACTTGAACAAACCCAGCCCCACTAGAAGCTGAGCTCAGCGTACCCGATTCCACAGCCGCCTCTCCTGACCTGGGGCTTCAGCCGGCAGCCTAATGTGCACCACCGTCTGATCTGATAAACATTTCCACTGTAATCTTACATCGGAGGTTCAGATGCTTCAAACGCTATTTTTACCCAAGCGTCGCTTCACCTCCTTTCTGGATTTACAGTAAGGTCACGAAGCACAAGGAAATGTAGTCACTGGCTTGTCACACTTGTTCACATCCCCAGCTGTTTCACATACTACTTAAGTCTCACAATCCAGACAGTGGGATCTCGAGAGAGAGACCTCAAAACACTGTCTCGCCTAGTCTTCTGGAAGCAGCACTTGCTGTAGCAGGAGGTGAGGTAGCTTAGACTGTGGTCAGATTCTCTGAGACCTCTTCATGGAAGCATGGCATATTTGTCAGCCATTTTCTCACAATACTCAGCTTCTTCTCACAGTCTAATTGTTTATGTTTTAATAATCAGATTTCCTTCACTACAGGAGCAAAACTGCAATAAAGAAACCAAAATTCCCCAGCATGGTGACAGGGGCCCTGGTGCACTGTGTTTTTTGGAGACCACTGAGCCTAGGTTTTGGCTCCGTTTTATATTTTATCGCTATGGCGATGGCATTTATCACTAAGACCAGGGGGATCCCCAGCGTTCCGGTAAAATTCCAGCCTCCATCTTGCCACCCAATAATCCCCCAATATAACACTGGCCCAATGCATGCTGAGCACTCTGGAACAAAATGGCCGCTGCGCTTTCCCCACCTGAGCGGGGCACATTGCTGCTGGTTGGGGTTAGCCCATCCTCCCGTAACACAGCTGCAAAGCACTTTGGCCATCATGAAAAAAGCTATAAAACTGTAACCCGTGATGATGTCATATACTTAGGACTCTTATTCACTTATTCATGTGATTGGTAATGAAGCATTGGCCATCTGAGAGTTACCAGGTCTATCACATTGACTAGAATGGATGTGGAGAAGCGTGATCCTGGTACAGCTCACTGGGTACAACTGTACAGACAAACTAGACCTGGGGTCCAATACATGGCTGTGTTACAGAAGACCTCCACTCACTGCAGGAATCTAGGACTGGACACTAAGCGGATAAAACAAAATGGAAATGAGAATTTAAATAATATCAACAAACCCTTGCACCGGAGGACGAAATGATAAAAGGAACATGACTCTCTTCTCACTTGACTAAAAGTGACGTGCAAGTACAAAATTAACACATCCTTTCAACGTCGATCAACACAGCTTGACTCGCGGCCTTACACTGTGGTCAAAGTGCTTGGGTTTTAATTGAGTGCCTTGCTTGAAGCAGACAGTGCTGGAAGCCCAATAGGATTTAATTGTATTAAGAATTAATTTGCCTCATTTGTCAGTCTCAAAACCTGATAAATGAGATACTATGAGCCTGATCAGGTTGACACTGATGAGATAAGTCCATCTGACATCCAGGAATATGCTTTGCTAACAGACTGTTGGTCAGTTACTTCCATTAACAAATTCCCATGCATATTGGGCTACCGTCAAGTGGAAACGTAACCCAGCTCAATGCCAGCTGAGACTTAATAACAACCTTAATTTGCCAAAACTTATAAGAAACGAGACCGCAAGCTGGGATGAATAAATGATATATATTTTAATTTTTTTTGATGTGTACTTAAATTACTGAAAAGCATCAGATTCTCCAGTCCACACCACACCAGTCCTCATTCAAAAAAAACACACTCATGCACAGTCCAGGTTCAAATGAGTCAGCCATAGCTCCAGAGAATGCCACTGCATCTTCCACTAAAGTAAAGACAGGCCTTCTTACAGCAAGGTCCAAACACAACCCAATTTCAGCACAACTCGAGTGCTTTTTAAAATGGATAACAATACTCCACCAGGCACCTAAATGAGACAAACTATGTCGGTACCCCCCCACCCCCCCACTAAATTATCATGATAAAAGGAGGAGAAAAAACAACTGGGAAATTCTGACAGCCTTTGAATACTGAGAGCTTTGCCAGAGGCAGTAAACTGTATTATTCATTAGTGTTCATTAACACACACACAGTGAGAGGCTGTGTGCGTGCGTGCGTGTGTGTGTGTGTGTGTGTGTGTCTGTGTGTGTGTCTGTTTGTGTGTCTGTGTGTGTGTGTGCACATACACACTGACCTGGCTACCAAGAGCCTCCCACCCCCCACAGCAGACAGGTATCAGGTGATATGTATGTGTTTTACTGCACATATAGCAGAACAACAGACTCAGCATCTCATCTTTAGCTGTCCATGTGCTTGCTCTCTCCCTCTCTCTCTCTCCCTCCCTCTCTCTCTCCCTCCCTCTCTCTCTCTCCCCCTCCCTCCCTCTCCCTCCCTCCCTCCCCTTTCCTCAGCAAGGTTATATGAATTCAGAGGAATGGAATTGAAGTGAAATTCAGACGTTAAAATGGGACAGACTCACTCACACACTCACTGAGCACAATAGGACAGACATACTTTTCTCTAATTAAGAGTCCCAGTTCAGCTCAAACCCCTTTGGCCTTCACTAAGGGAGTCTGTGAGGCTCTTCATCAGGGATGAGGAGGAGCAGCACAAGTGGTTTCTGATACTGTCCCAGACGATGCTGTCCAATCCAGAACAGGTAAGGAGGGTCATACTCCTTTCTGGATTTAATGCAAAGCTTCACTATTTATTCATAAATATTAATATTTATAAATAGCTTCACTATTTATCTGACCCCTTCCTTTACACCACCTGACTAGTTAAACCACATTCTTATAAGATCATGCAGATGGACATGACGGGAAGTAGCTGGCATAGAGTGGTAGCCCATCCTCCAGGCATGGACTACTAATTTAACCAGGCAAACATTAACTATTTTACTAGTAGCATTTTTTTCCTTCCAAAAACATTGACAGAATGTCTCTTGCAGCTGCATTAAGGTTCACTCCCATTAGCCAACCTCACTCAAAAGTGAGGCTAATGAGTGCATTGACTGAGTCCTTTCCATTCTGCCATCTGAAAAAAATCAGATGCTTTTAAGATAAAACTCATCCAAGGAGCCTCTCAAACAGACAATACATCAATGGAAGAGCAGTCACACTGTAGCCAAGATTTCATACTAAAACTCTTTAAGAAGATGTAGGGTACCCCACAACGCAAAAGGCTCTCATTCCATAGCAAGTTACTTGAGTGTATACTACACACCAGCAGTACCGCGGGTCATCTTTTACATGAAGCTAACGACTTGGATATAAATATCCCTTCACACACCCTAAGGAATGAGAGAGCATGGCTACTGGCCGAATGGTGAAACGGTCTCAGACATAAAAGCCCACGTTTGGGGGCAGAGCGCGGCTGACCAAGCTGGTCGATAAAAAGTAGGTAAAGGTTTGCGGTGTGGGGCTGAAGGACGAGCGCTATGATTCCCCAGGTGTGCCAAAATCAAAAAGTAGAGAGAGAGAGAGATCAGAACATACAAGGCTTAGATCATACAAACCACTGAACGTTACAGATATGACAATCCCATACATAATCTACCAACCTGACAGTCCAACCGCAGGTCCTGCCATGGATTTTTTTGTCACATATTTCACATAGCAGGGGATGCTGACGGTTTTGTGGTGGCTTTTTAGCTTGAGCTTAGTGGATTGGAGTGGGAGTTTTCTGACAGATATTTAGAGTGAATCACAGGTTATCGTGGATGAAAATAACTTCACTGATTTTGCATAGCAGTTCTGTGACAAATTATCATTTGAATAGCGAGTCCTGGAAAACATACGGAGCTGCTCTGAAAGTGCTTAAATTAAAGTCTTTATTTCTCGAGCTGTCGGTGCCTCTCATTACACTCCAGCACCATCCATTTCAATATTTTAACATTTCATTCAAGAGCTGCATTTTTCCCTCTCCCGACCAACCAAACAAAATTTCTGCAGGAAACACTGTGAGGTACAATGCCTCATACACGTTTTTATTCATGCATACATACACACCATTTTCTGTATGAAATGCCATACATATATTTTTTGCTTTTCAGAGAACAATTCATATGGGGGGAAAAGGGACCTGAAAGCAAAAAAAAGCTTAAATAAAGAGCTGAGGGAGAAAAAAAAAAAACACATTCCACCCTGACATGTGGAAGACCCCATTTTCTCCTGAACAGTCACCTCTCCTGACAGATGCACAAACAAGGCTTGGAGACCGCAGCCATTTTCTCCTGTACAGTCACCTCTCCTGACAGAAGCACAAACAAGGCTTGGAGACCGCAGCCATTTTCTCCTGAACTGCTCTGCTGAGTTAAACCTGCCTCCTAAGCCCCAGGGTGATGGGCTACAGTCCCAACACTGAGGGGGGAGGAGGAGGAGGGGGTGGGTAGAGAGTGAAGGAGGGGAGAAGAGTGTGATAGAGGGAGAGCAAAACAGCAGAGATGGAACGAGAGAGGGTGAGAGGGGAGAGGCAGAAGAAAGTGGGGGAGAGAAAGAGTGAGCAGAGAGAGAAAGAGCACTATGGAGAAAGAAAAAAAAACACAGCCATCAGAGACAGACATCAGAGAAGACAGAGAAAGGGGGTGGGGGGCTGCACTGCCACAGGTAGCCTGGACTGCCTTGTCTAGGCTAATCCCCAGAGCATGATGACTCATTTTGAGAGGCTAGGCTAGGCTAGGCCATGATGACTCATTTTGTGAGGCTAGGCTAGGCTAGGCCATGATGACTCATTTTGAGAGGCTGGGCTAGGCTAGGCAAGGCCAGGCTGAGCTGGGCTGGGCTGGGCTGGGGAGGTTTGACTTCCAGGGCAATTGATTGTCACATCACTGGCTGCTGCTGGTAGCGCAGGGTAACACTGGGTAGCAAATGACCGTGTATCCCTGTTACGACTGATTTGGAGAAGCGATCTGTGCATGGAGGGGCAGCAGTAAAGACACAGGCACTAAACCCTGAGCAGCCATGTGGTGATGACACAGCAGTGCAGGGAACGGGGCCCAGGGTGAGATGGTCTTAGTTCACACCGTAAAAACTCAAGAGCCACCAAACCAGGTGAGGCATGTCTCCTGTGCAATCAGCTTTGCTAATTGATCAGTTATGTGCTGAGAAACAACAACGAGCACGCCCTTTCGTTCTCCAGCACCAGGGTTAGGCTACATTCTGCATTTACTTTCACATCATGGTGGCTGCCAGCTCCTTACAGGGACATAAGTAACAGAGTCCTTAGTGACTTCCCTTGCATATCTGGGCTGACAGCGGTTCAGTTTCAGCTCAGCTCTTCAGCTATCCATGTCCTCTAATGGCACAGCCAGCTCTTTCAGGGTAAGGCCGACTCGCCGACCCGCGCTGGAGCGGCTAAGATCCACAGCTGCGCTAATCGGGCTGACGCATGAGCCATCGCTCAATCACCACAGCACTGCCGTGTTTGTGCTCGCTTTTCAACCTACAATGCTTCGATTGATCACCGCGTCTTAAACCTACTGAAAGCGTGTTTGGGTTCTGTGTCAAGCCTGATTACCATTTAATGTACAGCTCACTGAAATGACAAATACTCATTTTAATTTAACTTGGCAATACGTTTAGATTACATTTCGTACAAAGACCACTCGTTAACTAAGAAAACGTGTGAAACGAAGAAAACATATTAGGAGCACCAATGGAGGAATAATAATATTTATTATTATTTTTTATTATTATTCTTTATGTATAGCACCTTTCTGACCATTGTGAATCTCACTGTGTTTTATATATGATGTTATTTCAGGGCGAAATCACCGGTGTAATTTGAACAGTGCCATTTATGATTACATAAGTGTTGCTCCAGTCTTTATCCAGTTTATCACTGGCTACTCAAACGCGCTGGTTTATCATTGGCTACTCAAACGCGTTGGTTTATCATTGGCTACTCAAACGTGTTGGTTTATCACTGTATTAAGTCAGTCCAGGGAGCAGGGGGCAGCGCTTGGTCAGAACATTGATTTTTACGGCCAAAATACTCATTCTCTCACTGACGTCGGTTTTCACACTTTGAGCCTTGGCAACACCGCTTAAAAAAAGGCCAGAGTGAGTCAGTGGAGCTTTGAAGGAGATCAACGCGCTTGCAGGAATGAGAGTTAGGTACTGAGAGCTGCATTATGCACCCAAACCATAACACAACGGCTAACTACGCCACTGGCCAAACCCCGCAGCAGATGGACCCAGAACAAATCTATTCTCAGACGCTGACAGAAACACTTTCCAGGCCAATTACTGCCTCTGGAAGAGACCTTGTGATTTCCATCCATCGCAGTCTGTTTGGGTTGTGTGAATGTGAATACCCGGTCCTCCGGGAGGAAACGGTGGGCCCTAGAAAAGGGAGAGTACACTCTCTCACACTCTCTGCAGCGCCCTGGCCTCGCTGCTCACTTCAGCACGTGCGTGATACATTATAACATACCTCCACTCGCCAAATGCAGTCAGCACAGGACTGCCAATCTCCTCCCTACACTAGTGACTACATGTCTGCGAATTCACACTCTGCGCAAAGGTGACAGAGAAACTCCCCAACGCATGCATGCACTCACACATGCAAACAAACCTCATACAGTTTCCATTTCCATTCTCCAAAACTCATTTCCTTCAAGTTTTTTTAAAATGCATAAATACGATGCAGCTGATCTGCAAATACCTCATTTTTCATTATAAACATTTCCATACGACCACAGCAGTCATCAACATACCCAATCTGGTCTTCAGGTAGTGGTACTACCTTTTTTTTTTTTTACACTTCAAGTTTTGCACACTTGTAACAACCATCCCGTATGTTATAGAGTACGTATGTGTACAGGTATGCATGTGCAACATTCACAGTTTTTGAGAAAATGCTCTTTCAAAGTGAAAAACCAAACCAGATGAAAGCTGCAAAGCAACATGGGGTGTGTCAGTTCAGAAAATGAGATCAACGAGGTGATAAAGGTTGGGACTGCCAGCATTGTATGCGCCTCTACACTGAACACCATATCAAAACATCACACCCCTGGCTTTCACCATTATAAATAAATCTTATAGCTACAATTTTGTTTAACCAACTGAAGTACACACACACACACACACACACAAAATGTTTAACATTCATGAACTCACATGCTCACCTTTATTGTGTGAAACAGATATTTTGAAATGTTGTTTGCTTTACACAGTGAAGATGTTTGCTGGAGCTGATGATGGCTTTGTGTTTTATTATTTTAGTCCGTTACAGAACCCTCTGCTCAGCACCACCACTAATTATGAGACGTTTGTGTCATTTACGGATTGAGTGAAACTTCCCATCCTCAGGTTTGCCTCACTTCACAGCATGTGCCAAACTGGCAGTAAAAATTGCACCCAGGACTCATATTTAAGCATATTTTTGTGCTGGGTCCGGCTAAGTGATATTTATGTGTGTATGTATGTACAAACACACACACACACACACACACAAACACACGTATGCATGCACGCACATGCGCACATGCACATGTGAGAGTGAGACAATTTAAACATGCTTAAATATGTTAAATATATTTCTTCATTTTAATAATCTTAAGAACATTTACAGTATGGTCTCCTATCTGGAAAACTCACATAATAATATCAATCAATAACAGAACAGTGGAATATCCACAGACTACAGGAACATTAGCATGCAAATTACACCTGCTCCACGGTGACGCAGCACAAAATCTGACAAATGACCAAATTAGAGAATGCTTGAAGGGCCGTACAGGGGGGACAGGAAAAACTCCCACGTTGGGTGATTAGTCATCTTTTACTGGATGGAATGAAACGGTGAATAAGTTTCAATATTCAGAATGACCGAGCACAGAAATGAGAATGGCACATTTACACCTTTGTGAGTTTCAGGTGAGGTAACCACGGGTAACTGCTTGCAATGTGATGGAGTGCTATGGAAATAATGATTATGGAAATATCAGTTAGTAACGAAAACAGAGGACACTGAACTGGACTCCATAAACACCTCCTGGTGACATGATAAACAGTCAACACAAACTTCCTCTGAGCGAGACTCTCAATATTAAACTGTAGAACAAATTAGTTTATAGTTTCATGTGCAATATTCGCCGAGATGTGCTTGTCAAAATCTGAAAAAAAAAAAAAAAAGAATAATGTTTCTTGTTTGCACTAAATTGATAATTCCAGTAATCAGCATCTCAAATGGAGCATGAGGGGCAGTGTTTAAATCGCCCCCTCCCCCAGCTACTGCCACAGCATTGTACCTTTGGGGGAATAAAGGACGAGAGAAAGAAAGAATCAACCACTCCACTTTCCAGACTGCTTCTGTGCCACAACCAGCTGCTTTCCTTGTGACCTTGGCTTACTAATTTAAGAAGCGCACATTTTTTTACGCGTGGTGCATGCTGGGAAATTTAATTCACTCGAGTATGGCGTAAACACAGCGACCGAATAACGGCGGTCTCCCCAGATCCTGACATCACACCGCGCTCAGCACCGTGAGGAACGGTTGCCTCTGCCACATTGGGAACCCCCCTTTCTCCTCATACCTTCTGGGGCGGCTGGGGGGAGTTTCACTGTTTCTTAGCTGGATAACTTTCCTAAATAGTTGGAGGGAAAAAACTCACCCAACTGGAGTCACCAAATTCCAAATATTTTGCATAGTTATTTGGGTTACTTCTTAACCTTACTACCAACACCCCAATGGTGCAGGAGGATGCATTGCAGTTGTTTGTGGTAACTCTGAAATTAAAGACAGAATAAATCGGCTGGTTCCTGATGCACTGCATCTGCTTACTCGGCTCTGAAATGGTTGTGGAGTTTCAGGTGTTCAGGTGAGAACAAAAAGCAGCACAGGGCTATCGCCCTGGGGGACAGAGAAAAGCGACCTACAGCCCTGCTGTCAGACACATCCTCTACTTATGACTGGATCTTTATTTCCATTATTTGTTAAATTAGTCATGCTGATTTGCACGCAGTGCACATAAATTGAATTAGCTGTGTTGTCTAAATAAAAGCCACTGCCCATATTCTGTGCTTTTAACACAGCTACATGAACGTGGCAGATTGAGTAATTGAGGTAATTATGGCAGCATTAATTGGTTGGAATGAAAACCAGCTTAAACACGGCCCTCAGCGACTCTTAGTATGACACCGCTGACCTTCAGAGACCATAACTGTATTCACCTGCAACTGATCCTAGAACAGTGGACACCATGCCTGAGTGGGTCACTCTGCCTGCTGATTACCAACCTGAACTGACAGGTAATGGCTGTGACACCACCTCACTCAAAGAGAGAACAGAACGCTGATCTCAGCAGTCAAGCCGAAACCACGGCCCTGGCCTCGGAGTCGAGTGGTAGACGCACACGCCCTAGCACTTCCTGTGACAGGAGTCTCAAGTGTGACACATTTGACCAACCCCTGTTCCTGAAAGCTTGAAGTGTGGTTGTGAATTGCTGCCTTCTCCCTCTCTATTTTTCCTAACCAATTACAACGACTCATGTTCACTGGGTCGATGTGATTGGTTAGACAGTATCGGTTACGTCTTTAATTCTCCAAACTGCAATGCTTTCACTGGGCCAATGAGAGAGGTACTCACAAGCCCGGCATGTGAGACTATCAGCAACAAAACAGCAAGACGGACAGTTCAAAATGCGTGTGCTCTAGTCAGGAAATCGCTCTGTGGTGCTTTGCCTCTGAGCTAACAGAGCTGCTCCGTGCAGCCAATGGAAGGTAAGCTAGGCCTCATGCACCAAGTGCATAACCACGAGCATGGCCGACCTCTCAATACCAAGAGAGATAAGTCTGCTTCTGGCCGTGTGCTTTGCTAATTAACCAACGTTCAGTTATCGCATATGACCGAGGGCACAATGGAGAGCGTGCATCCGACAACTAACCAACAAACCAGAAGTCTGCTGACACCAATAACTTGGAGGAAGGACTCACAGCCAGAGAAGTTAACACGGTTATCCAGGAGAGAGAGAGAGAGAGAAAGAGAGAGAGAGGGGATTAGGGTGTGTTCCCTGTTCTGTCTGCAAGGCTTAACCGCCAGTGTGGGCTTTGACCATGCTAAGCATGGAGCAATTAGCACTAATAGCCTGTCCCAGGGCATACCCTCACGAAATGCTTGCTTTAGGTCTCGTGACTCTGTTTTAGCATTGAAGTTTAACTTATAATAGGTGTGCACACCTGTGGTCTGCTGTGAGCTCTGCATCTTGCAGCAACTAATGAACCAGCAAACTTTCAGTAACAGATATAATGTGACTTCAAGGCTTTGGAAAGCCGCACCAAATTCTTAAACACACACACAATGATGTTTGTTCTCAGATGGCGCAGCCTGTTGCACACATTTTTCAAATTATGAAAAAGAAAAAAAAATAAATAAAAAAAATCACTCAATCGATCATAAAGGGATTTCTTTTCAGCAATGAAAAGCTGTCTCCAATTAACTGTGAGAAATAGAATCGTGAGAATATTTTCCTCTGACATTGTGTATTGTTATAGAGGAGTGACAATGCCTACAACCACATATGCCTCAAACCTGTGGTCCTTATTCCTGTACCTGGATGCCCCCAGTGTAAGCTGGTTTTTTTTTTTTTTTGCTCAGAACTTCATGACCCATTTAAACTGCTCATTTCACAGTTACCTCATGTTATCTGGTGTCTTGGGTCTAGGCTGATGCCAGGATTTCAGGTGAAAATAAAAACCAGGTATCTGTGGTTTAATAATTTTTTTGTGTTCACTGCCCTTAACTGATCAAGTGGTCGGTTGTAAAAGAAAATAAAAGAACTTGAAAAAAAATACTGCGGCCACACAGGCATCTACAGGTCTAAAATAGACTTCAACAGGAATCACTTTTATTTACAACAGAACTTAACTACTCAATCCTACCACTTACATAACAACCGCCATTACACCCCATTTCATAATGGCCCACCTACATAGAGCTCTATCAATAGCTCTGCTTGGATCTAGCCTGAGACCGAGGGGAAGCACATTTATAAAGAATATGACACTCTCAAACAGCACTGAGCATGAAGACTCAGAGTAGAACATAATATCCTAATATTGATATGAAAATGCTTTTAATCTTCACTTAGGCTTCATTACAGGAGGGGGAATACAGACATAAATGAGGACATAAGCTCAATCTTCAAGTCAGTCATGATTGCACAATTGTAAATCCTCTACAATGTAAAAAAAAAAAAAAAAAAAAAAAAAAAATCCAACAAATAAAAATGATTTTTAAAAACAGCATAATTTTCAAAGTCAACAAGGCAAAAACCCTGCTCACACTGATTCATGCATGCAATTTCCTTGGCCATGTCAAATGAAGTAGAATTCAAAAATGAAAACTTTATTCTTTGTTATGCTTCGGCCTCAGGCTAAACTCCAGGCCAACCAAAATGGTTGCAAAAGCAACCGACACAACTGAAAACAGCGTTTCAGCAATAAATTTACACCAGGCTAGTCATGGGAGGTATAGCTGTTCACAAAATGTTCAATTACTGAGCAACTGGGTTAAATGTTGTTAGCATACACTTGGCTAAGGGTTTGAATGCAAATCCAGAGTAGCGTGACACCATAACCCTGGGTTTAGCTATACTGCTCTGCTTTAAGCCTAGCAAAAGAAGCACGGTTCATTCTCAACATTTGCTCACCAATCACACACGCTCAGTGAGGGTGGGTAAAAGGATGAAGGTGGTGGTTTAATTAGCGATTCGCACATAAAAACTCCGACATGAAGCAGCATGACTGCTGGCACGAGGCTGCATGTGTCAAACACGTCACACTTGCAGAAACCACACTGAGAAACTGATCTGTCTGTCTCTGGCGTGGCGGTCGCTGTGACAGTACACGCTGGTCCCGGAGGGCAGGGCGAGCGTGTCTTAAGCTCCCTAGAGACCTGATCGTCTGGGTTATATGACTACACAGCCCAAGGGCTGGTACCACCCCCATGTGCCCTTTCCCAAAGCTGGGAGGATCCCAGTTTAGTGCTACACACAGATATGTACACACACACACGCACAAATGCACGCACGCACGCGCACACACACGCGTGCGCGCACACACACACGCACGTACGTACGCGCACACACACACACGCACACACACATGCACGCACACGCACACACACACACACACAGAATTTTGCAGAACTAAACCACTTTCACAGAATTGTATTAATTTATGAGTCAAAATTTCCACTTTTTAAGGTAACACAGGTGTGACCCAATGTTCATTCCCCACAAACCTAACATGTGACAGCATATAACGCAAGAGCCGTTCGGTTTGTCGCCATTCATTTGTCACATTAAAAGACATGCATCATAAAAACAGATGGAAAACTACACACCTGGGCATTTGAAAGTGTTGTTTGTGCTGTTGTTTCCCCAATAGACTGTATTGGACTCTGAGGAACTGCTGGTGTGGTAAATTCCTCAATCCAGCCCAATCAAGTATAACCAAGTATAAGACCGATGACAGCTTGCCAGAGAAGTCATATTACTGAAACTGGCTGCAAGAGAAAGCTCATTTAGCCTTTAAATGTAAAAACATACTGGCCTACACAGCACAATTAGCTCAGGCCTAATGCTTCATTGGCTATTGGTAAATGGGACGGAGATTGACCATGGAAAGAATATCAGCAGGCCAGGAAGAATGAGACAGAGCAATGTGCGGAACGGGACAGGGAAAAGCTCACAGGATCACATTGCTTTTATTCTGGCTCAGGCATTTAGACCTGGCACCGAAAAAAATTTGGCACCTAAAAATTATATTTGGTTCCTACATTCACACACATAAAGTGTGGATGGGTCACTTCCTGCTTTGGCAGTGTTTTGACAGGGGCTGTCCTTAGGGACGTTGGATTTTTCTGGATACACATATGCATCAATCATTTTTACACTTGTTGAGATAAATATTTTTGAATGAGAGGCTTTTTAGAAACAGGAATGCAGTTGCTGGCAAACGCTGACCCACTGCCCAAAGTGCACGCTGCAGTACACGCGGACCTCGCTTTCAATTTGGGACAAACCACACGGACACGACTGACAGAACCCACAATAAATACTGGCCAATCCTGTGTGGTACGGGAGAGACACATGAAACTGGCTGGGCTGTGGCGGCCCAAACACCACCCCCCACAAGCCCATTCATCACACTGCGCTCTCCCTCTCTCCTCCTCCCCCTTGTACAGTGTGTGGGTGGGTTAGCAGGGCAGCTCCTGTGACCTCAATAAGATTTATTTTTGGGGAGTAGAAGAGTAGAAGCTCCCGCTGATGTACGACTGCTGAATGTGTGGTGGGCGGGGGGTGGGGGTGGGGGTGGGTGGGGTAGGAGGAGGTCAGCACAATTTCCAAAGGCCTCAATTCCACAGAGTGACAATATGGAATTATGAATGCAAATTCAAGGAGCACTTGTATAAGTGGTTAGCATTCCTACAGGCCTCAGCTTCTAGATCCTGTAACATTTCTGTTCAAGACATTTTTTAACTGTAATCTCACTGACATGATAAATGAATCAGGATAATGGGGAGTGACCTACTCACTAAATCCAAGATCCCAGTGGATTCCCCCCTCACACATTCATCTTGAGTTGGCAGAGGAAACGGGAGGGCACGTGACAGAGACAAATCTTACTGACACGTCTGTGGTCGTAGTGGTGAAGGAAATAAAACGCGATACAATATCGCAATGTTAATTTTCACAAATTTATGTTCCTGTGATCATTTTTGATGTCGACCTTTCATATAAAATGTTTAACTTTGTGAAACTTAAAATGTACCCTTAATTAAAAATACATATCTGCATATATTTAACTGACAATGAACTTTCACCACTTCACTCTGAAAGCGAATGACCTTATTGCTTCTAATGATTCAATTAAAACCCTTCCCCTCTCCCCCCCACCTCCAACAGTATTTATCAGCAACTCCAACAGTATCATGATATTTCATATAGTGAGATTCTGGTCCAATCTCCCCCATAATTTACTTACTTCCAGTGTTAATGCATGGTGTAGACCTACATCTGCCAGTTTTTATTTCCCAGAACTGAGATGTTGATTTTTATATGGAATTATGGCCCATAAACTCAGAGGGCTGCAGCACAGAAATACATTTCATTCATTTAAGAATCCTTCAGGATCACAAGTGTAAAGGTCAGAGGCCTGAATACGCCCATGTTTAGGGGGTCTAAGTGTGTGTGTGTGTTTGTGCTCTGTGAATGCAGTGTGTGTGTGTGCTCTGTGAATGCGGTATTCAGTGTGTGTGTGTGTGCTCTGTGAATGCAGTATTCAGTATATGCAGTGTGTGTGTGTGTGTTCTGTGAATGCGGTATGCAGTGTGTGTGTTCTGTGAATGCAGTATGCAGTGTGTGTGTGTGTGTGTGTGTGTTCTGTGAATACAGTATGCAGTGTGTGTGTTCTGTGAATGCAGTATGCAGTGTATGCGTGTGTGTGTGTGTATTCTGTGAATGCAGTATGCAGTGTGCATGTGTGTGTGTATGTGTGTGTGCTCTGTGAATGCAGTATGCAGTGTGTGCGTGTGTGTGTGTATGTGTGTGTGCTCTGTGAATGCAGTATGCAGTGTGTGTGTGTGTGTGTATGTGTGTGTGCTCTGTGAATGCAGTATGCAGTGTATGCGTGTGTGTGTGTATGTGTGTGTGTGCTCTGTGAATGCAGTATGCAGTGTATGCGTGTGTGTGTGTGTGTGTGTGTGTGTGTGTGTGTGTGTGTGTGTGTGTGCTCTGTGAATGCAGTCAGCAGCTGCCAGCTGGCCCGCCGCCCACACGGACCCTGGGCCACTCGCAGGAGCAAGCCGCGTTCCCTCTGTTCCACTTTAAGCAAATATTAGCCCAACAAACAACTCAGAGGAAAATATTTATCGAACACATCCCAGATACAGAGACTGTGCCACACGGCCAGGCCTGCTGCCTGGGTCTGGGGCCCATTTCAGGGGGGAAGACCACCCAGAACCACAAAAAAAAAAAGATTACAATAATAAACAAAAAATTATGAATAATGAACTGACATTCCAAAAAAGCAAAGAAAGAGTATACTCAAAATTGAGTATTACAATACTAATTATAAAGGATAATACCGGAGTAATCTTATTTTTGCCTCATCACTGTAATCCATTACTGCAAGAAACTGACATTGATAAATGCATCAAATGTGATTTTGTTTCTCCAGAATCTGATGCTGTGTTCATGTAATGGAAGGTAGTTCTGCTCAAGCGAGTTGGACAACTCAAAATCAAAACATGTCACTGGGCAGAGCAGAAGGGGGTAGGTTATCCACCCCAAGCAAAACTTTCATCCAGTAGTTGGGGGTCTCTCTGCAGTAATTTCCCCTCTTCCGTCAGTCAATTACAAACAGAGCAAGGGCTGCCACAACAACTTCATCATACTGAACAGCTGGAGACAGTCCATATAAAGCATGCTAGCATTGGTGATATAAACCCACATTTGTTACGTTTATCATGTTCGACGTCATCCCAACAATTACAAAAATGGGCCAAAAGCAAAATGATGCTGGTATTATCCTTTAATAAAGAGCTGGCTCGGAGGAAATGAAAGGCTCTTCGAGATTTCCACGGGGCTGAGCATGAAGCATGAACAGTGCCAGAATGGGGGTGCCAAAAACGGGCTTAAAGGTCAAATATCATCCTGGGTCACCATGCTGTCTGACTCCTGCAGACACTGGATAGACCGTGCCTTTGTTCCAGGACTGCGGGGCGTGTTACACATACGAGTCAAGAGCAAATAAAATGTCACATCATTCTGACGCTTGTATTTAAATTTTGCTAAATGTGTGAATGCCCAGCAGAAACTTAATTTACACTGAAATGGGGAGGGGAAAAAAAAACTTACTGAAACTATTTTTTTCCTGTTTAGATTTTTGCATTCATACATTGGGACAGAGATGATGCTACTTAGACAGGTGCATTAGACAACTTCAGGAACGGTTTTTGTTTACTGCATTGGAAAACTCCATCTTTTTGTGGACAACTCCATGAATCCTTTTAGTATACACAGGCATTACTCCAGTTTGTCTGTTTCAGTGAAATATAATAACAAAAATAAATAATATGGCCATGGTGCCAGTTTCACTGCCACTCCTAGTGTTGCAGAAACTACATTTCTTGAAAAAGACACACATAATCAGATTAATGCATCCATATTCCAAAAAGATCCACATTAACTTTAGTTTTAAAACACTAAGATTGTCATGGACTGTATGTGTGTAAATTGTCTAACAGGAAAGGTTAAAATCATATTATATTTTAACGTTTCTTACAAAATCCATACATTCAACCTCAAGGGATTATGGGGATGCTTCCCTTTTTTGCTTTTCTATAATACACATTACAACCATAGGGTCAAGTCACAGCAATACAATGCAGATTCACTTCTAAATCCTTTTAGATTATTATTTAACCTGACTAATCAACAGCACAGTTTATTTTAACAAAGACATATTTTAAGTGCCATTTCATTTACAGCATTTACACTGTATTTGAGTTTATGGTACTCACTATAGTGTAATCCACATTGGCCACCCTGCACCCACTCAAACTAACACACATAAGCACACGCCCCAAGAATATCAGGCAAAAGGATATGCTGTGTGTCCAGACGCAAATAAAATGATGATCTAGAAGCGAATATGCTTATCAGTTCGTAACATAATCAGTGGCTTCGGATTTTTCAGACCTAAAAGGTCAAAATGGCAGCTCGGAAACAACATGGGGAAAAGTACCTGATAAAAAGGATTTACCCTGATTCACAGACTAAACATGACATCATTATCTTTGAATTTTTGATGACGCTGCAAAACAAGGAAAAAAAAGAGAGAGAGAGAGAAAAGCCCATCTAAATCAATCTCAGTGCTAACCAGTCTAGCCCAGCTCAAAATCCACATCCTTGAGTTACAGAGTTAGCAGCTGGTAACGACGAAACATTCTGTGGTTCAATAACAGCATATCAACGGAAAGTGTATTTATGTTGGTGTCTTCCAGTAGTAGCTTAGATATGCAGAAAAAGGCAATACAAACCCGCAGTCAACAAAACCTTTGGTAACAATGACGTGTTTTCAGTGGGCCTACAATAGAAAACCTGTAAGGCACATTTATGCTGTCATTTTAATATTAAAGTGATTCATGGACTAACATGGACACATCTCCGTTACTTCATACCCATCTTGTCAAGCATGTGCTTGCAGGTAGTGTTCACATTTAAACATGAACAGGCCATCTTACCGGATTCTAAGATGTGGAAAAAGCCAACTGCATCCAAAACAAACTTTAAAACTATAATAAACTCTGCAGTTATTTTACAAGTTGGCAGTAAGTCAATAGCAATAGGAATAAGAGGTGGCACTATGTGTGTTTACCGACTCCAGGAGCTGGCTTCAAACTTTGTGTTATGAGACATGGGAAAATGTTAAACCAAGGAGTAATAAAAAAAAAAAAACCCAAGGCTCTCTCTAGGATTTTAGGGCCTGCATTTATGAACTCCATCCAAGACAACATTCAAAATCATTCTTTGACAAATACAACATGATCATAGACCTACACCAAGTTGATGACAGTTTCACTTTCCACTACAAGTCTGGAAGTGAGTGGAATTTCAGGGGCCTTTCATGGCTGCTGGAGTTGCACATGCCCACAAAACAGCCAACAGCATTTTAGATATATTAATAATTTAAAAGGTGACCTCCTCTTGGCGTGTATACAGAAGTATCACCTTAAAAACACTGGCAATGTGTTTTACATTCAGCCTTCGGCGTGTGATGACGTAGGACAGCCTAGGGGATGTCTTGCAGCACAAAGCAAGCCATCAGCACTATTATCACAGTCCCATTTTAACATTTAAAGAGCGAAAGGAGAAGTTTAAGCGCGTCTCAGGCGGTTGTGGGAAACTCCGGATCAGAGCCGTTGGGCTCGTCTGGCCACCTATCCAACAGGTGATACACCACGGCCCACGGCCCGCGCCTTCCAGGAAGTCATATGAAACTACTACTAACGTACTGCTCATTAAACTATCCTCATATTCAAAAATGAACAAATGCAAATACATGAAAATCTGCAATTTGCTTAGGTTTGAAACATACGAACACAGCAAATTAAACTCTGATAATTACTCTGTTACAACTGCATGCCAACTCTAATGGGAGACCATGTGTTCACATCAAAGCCACGATGGAAATGGAGTATGTAGCCTACGCTACAATAAATTATGGAGTCGTGTCTGTGATTCAGTCGTAAGAGTTGTTTTGTTTGAAGTGATAAACTGCGAGAATGCAGACATTTAAAAATCTAAGGCTATTGAAAAACACCGGCCGGCAGATACAAAGTATCGAGCTTGGCGCTACAGTTAGGGACTGTGGAAATCGCGTCCCCTCCCCCACGCCTTCGTCTTTGACCCATCTGAATGTGTAATGTGCCTCATATGCTGTAAAATTAAAACCATAATAACAGGAAACCACTGAGAAACAGTGTAAGAACATGCAGAGAGGAAAGCACCGAGGAAATGCACGACATAAGCTAGCTGGCTAGCTAGTGAAGTTAGCAAACGGTACACGCTTTCTTCACTGAGCAGTTGTGTCTATGTTCACAAATTCACTCAATCACTAAACAAAGCTCTGGTAACATAAACGTGTCCATTGTGTGTTATTTAAACTCATGTTCACATTTCTTGACATGCTGAAAGTTTATTAAACAAAGCACAGAGCAAATGTCAACGTGGATATTCCCAAAGCAGTCAGCACATGTACCGATACAGAAAGTAGGTAACCAGCTAGCTCGCTAGCTAGCAGGGGATTGAATAGGTAATTACAAAGTAGTTCATGAATTGCACTTCACCGTAACTTCAGCCTGAAGAAAATGACAAAATATGAGCAGCCAGGTCGTTATACAACTACCAGCAAGCTGGGTGGGTGGATATTGAAGAAATAATGAGGAGCTCAACTTACCTTGACCAGAGTCGAGAAAGTGTGCTCTAGCGCGGTCCACTGCTAGCTGGGCTGGCTAGCCAACTTGGAAGGAAATATTGTCCAACTTCAGCAGGCAGACGTGCAGCTCGCTGGCTCACTTTTCTCCCATTGCAGTCGTTACCGCTCTTCCTAACGCTTCCCCGGCAGTTCCTGTGTTGCCTGTAATCAGTGAAAAAGCAGGACGCGGAGGAAGGGGGTTGCTGTTCGACCAAGCGTGCGATAAAGTTCGAAGTGGAATAACTAAAATCGGAAGGTGCCGATATTTTCGGGGGAGTTTTCGGCGCCTCGGCGTACGTAGCCAGCTAGCTACAGTACAGCAGACAGCGGCAAACACTCGCAGCCTGGTAGAGAGCGAGGCACTTGGAGACGGGCTCCGTCAGTGACCTACAATGGAGAAATCAGCAACTGACCATAAACCTGCTTGTTCACTTGTCAAATTCAACCACACAAAAAATAAACACAATTGTTAACACGCCATCTTAGTTACAGGACGCATTAGCCTGCAAAATGGGACATGATTTCATAATATACCCAGCAAATTTGCAACCTACAGGCTATGCCTTCCGCTGTGCTTTGTTTCACTACCACGAATTGCACTGATTACGCATATTCAGAATTATCACGCTGAAAATATTCCCCCTGTTATCATACAATGTACTGTCGTTGCTGCTGTAAGTGTTATGTAAAATGTTTCATGCTAACCTAAGTTTCTGTGTATTATTGATATCTTCAAATGAACTACAACAATACAGGGCACCAGAAGTTAGAAGAGGAACAGGAGGTGTGTTCACATGATATTTATCTCTGTGTAGATCAAATGAGCTCATTTAGCGTTTATTCTTTTTATCTGTATATATCCTGTGTAATATAATATGAGAGTATATAATGTAAGTATCACAGAGCAGATGGATATCCTTTCAGTTTTATCAGATATGAATCTGTCTCCCCTTCCATGCACAAATTATTATGCATTAATTTGCCTTTGATAACATATTTTCTTATTTATCATATAGTAACACTGTAGAACACATTCATATTTACAGGACAAAAAAGCTACAGTAACTTAATTCTTAGCATGATGCAACATTACCTTGTATCTGGCCTCCGCGCGGATTCCCTTCCCCCACTCTGTCCGCGTGCTATGTGAGCTCCTTTTTTTCGCCTGTACGGTCACATTGTGGTTGATTAATTCTCCTTTCGCCTTGCTCAGTCATTCAGATTTGGAAAGTAAATAACAAGTTGACATCATTACGGCTCTGCATTTGTGTGACACATTCCTCTGCCTACCGGCGTATTTAGAATAGCTGCACCATTGGTTGCACAGAGATATATAAAGGGGTGTATATAGTAACCTTTAGTTGGTCGGGCAGTATGTTTATTTTTGTTACAATGACTAAAACATTTATCAAGATGTTGTAATACTTCCTGCTCAAACAGCAACAAACCATGTTTAGTATGCTTTATGCCTGTTCAATATTATTATTTTCTCTCCTGCATGTAATGTTTTTGCCAAACTGCCATGCCTTTGTTCACCTTGACAATGTCAGTGACACTGGTTTGTATTACTTTTACCAACATTCCTATATCTTTCCCCATCTTGATAGTGTTGGACAATATAGCTGTGCTTGAAAAGAGGGCATTTTATCTGCTGCTGTTGTATTAAAAGAAACATTAAAAGAAAATTATGAAAGTATTTCTTTTGGATTCAGTTTTCTTTAACAATGTGTAATCTTCTGTATGTGTATATGTATGTACTCCATTCTCTTCTTGTTCAGTAATCCCTTCAATAAGTGAATTGTCAGTGAGGAGAAGGAAGTATCAGACACGCTGACAGACGGATACCATTTACTCTCAGTATATTTTTTACTAGAACACACACACTTACACAAACACACCCATGAGATCCTGCAGAAAATGTAAAACGAGTTTTGCTTTGCTTCTGTGAGTGGTGACTCATAATGACACCACACATACAATAAATCATAAACCATTGTTTACAGTGAAGACAGAGGATGCCCACACATACACGCACGCACGCACACACGCACGCACGCACACACACACGCACACACACACGCACGCACACACACGCACGCACGCACGCACGCACGCGCACACACACACGCACACACACACATATTAAATATGATAGATCTTAATTGTGTTTATTTTCACAGTGTTATAGTTTCAGGATACAGCAGCTGGAATGATATAGTGCCCAATTCCCTTTCAATGCAACATCCAGTAAAAAATATTGTATTGATCAAGAAAGCTAATAGGAAAGTTACAGTTCTGTCATGCAGTTTAATTTGCATCTGAGAGAAAACAAAAGTACATGAAATTTGGCATAAGTCACAATGACTGGCTCAAACTACATGCTGCATGTGCCTCCCACCCCAACCATTAACAGAAAGTATCCATGTGTTAATTGCAAATGTCTTTCACAATGCTACGTGCTGTTTGGAATGTTTATCAGCATTCACTGCAACTGTTTGGCTGCATGGACTACATAATACTACGCCAAAAGTATTACGGCAATGACATTGACAGAAATGGACGTTTGTTTATTGTATTCTCTATCTGTCTTGATTTGTGATTTGTGACATCAGGCCTTAAAACAGCCTGATACTTGATCTTGTCAGTCGCTTTTTGTGTATTTTTAGATTTTAATCCAGAACTGAACCTGGCAACATGGGATAATCCTCGAGACACGACAGAGTCTCGTGTCAGATCCCTTAACTTGCCCCCCTCTTCTCGTGCCTCTCGCATTTAATGGCGCAGCTATTAGGAGGATGACGGTAAGAGCTCTTCCTGCCAGGGAGCTCTCGCTGACCTCTTAACAAAGAACAGGTTCAATCTGCTTCCCCTCCCCCACCCTGGGAGAGTGATGAGGGTCACATGACCTTTCTAGACAGCACAGAGCCGAGATGGTAATATGTGGCGGTGGGGGATGGGAGCGTCGCGACTCGACGGGGACTCTCGTTTTGAAAGCCAGTTCGGCTCGACGGCTGGGAGAGAAGCATCCAGCCCCGTCCGATTCAGCTGTGGCGAGCCACGCGCTGCAGCAGCCATCGACATATTGGATTTAACCGAGCGGCTTTTGCGCAACGAGTACCCCGAACAGCGCACCGGCGGACAAGGCGTGTGTGGGCCTATCTAAACACGCCAGCGTAATGACCCGAAGCGGATATTGTTTATGAAAGGCATTTTCAAAAATGTTTCCAGAGCCCGTATTTCATCGCGCCCTTCCCCCACAACCGGTGTGATACGAACATAATTTTTCTGACACTGTTATGTCATACATAATCTTGTCGACAGACACAAGGCCAATGTACTGACAAAACACATTCTTTTGCAGCAGTTTTAATAAGAGTTATTAGCAATATTCCTTAATACATGGATATTGGCTGTGTTATAAAAATAAAACAATCCAGTTTGGTTCATTATTATCATATTTCAATATTTTGTCATATGTCTATATCCAGAAACATGCCTTCTGGTCAACTCACCTGAAAGACATGTATTTAAGTAAGGCCAAACTTCCTCCAAAAGTTTGTGTGTCTCTTACTGAGTCATTTCATGTTAATGAAATGCAGTTGAACCTAAAGAAGCATAAAAAAGTTTTCATAATTTTGATACCAAAATGCAGTTATGTTTTACATAATACAATGCTGTCAAATGTAGTCCACCCCAAATATGCAACAATGATGAGACAGGGTCATAAATAAAACTGTACAATCTAAATATAAAATATAAATATAAAAAAGGTGCTGGGTGGCTCATCCTGTTAAGGCACTGCTCCAGTGTGTGGATGGGCCCCACGGTCTGAATCCTGTTAAGGCACTGCTCCAGTGTGTGGATGGGCCCCACGGTCTGCATCCTGTTAAGGCACTGTTCCAGTGTGTGGATGGGACCCACGGTCTGCATCCTGTCCAGTGTGTGGATGGCACTGCATCCTGTTAGTGCTGTGGATGGGCCCCACGGTCTGCATCCTGTTATGTTCCAGTGTGTGGATGGGACCCACGGTCTGCATCCTGTTAAGGCACTGTTCCAGTGTGTGGATGGACCCCACAGTCTGAATCCTGTTAAGGCACTGCTCCAGTGTGTGGATGGACCCCATGGTCTGCATCCTGTTAAGGCACTGTTCCAGTGTGTGGATGGGCCCCACAGTCTGAATCCTGTTAAGGCACTGCTCCAGTGTGTGGATGGGCCCCACGGTCTGCATCCTGTTAAGGCACTGCTCCAGTGTGTGGATGGGCCCCACAGTCTGAATCCTGTTAAGGCACTGTTCCAGAGTGTGGATGGGCCCCACGGTCTGCATCCTGTTAAGGCACTGTTCCAGTGTGTGGATGGACCCCACGGTCTGCATCCTGTTAAGGCACTGTTCCAGTGTGTGGATGGGCCCCAAGGTCTGCATCCTGTTAAGGCACTGTTCCAGTGTGTGGATGGACCCCACAGTCTGCATCCTGTTAAGGCACTGTTCCAGTGTGTGGATGGGCCCCACGGTCTGCATCCTGTTAAGGCACTGTTCCAGTGTGTGGATGGGCCCCACGGTCTGCTTCCTGTTAAGGCACTGTTCCAGTGTGTGGATGGGCCCCACAGTCTTCATCCTGGTAAGGCCCTTTTTCAGTGTGCAGATGGAGATGTTTTAGATCAGTGCGGGTGACAAGTCTTTCACAGAGTTTTTTTTGTCCATATCCACTTCCTGCTCATGTGAGTCCTGCAGGTGTTAAAATGACCACTGAGTCTAATGGACAGCGGGGGTGCCTAAATCAATCTCATTATATCTCACCAGGGGTGCCCTGTCAACCCTGCAACTCATCCTTGCTGGGGTTGCCATGGCCACAGGACCTCATCCCTGATGAATCAGACAATCATACAGTGGGAGTGAAATAATGTTGGTACAATGATAAACGTTGGAACTCCTGAAGCTTACATTTCTCGTCCTTATCAGCTCAGACACTCCTCCATTTCGAACGCTGGATGCACCTCTATGATGCACTTAAATCTACACATGGCCAGGCTAATCATGGGTTTGATCTGCCGCTTTTCGCAGCACCTGGATATGAATGCGACCGTGCCCACTGTGTGCTTCTCCACTTGTGTGTTCCTGATGACATCACCCATATGTACCACTATGTACCCATATGAGTCACTCCGAATAAAAAGCATCCGCAAAGTACTGCAATGTATTGTTTAGAGCAATTGTTGCTACTTGTAAGACCTGCTTAACCACAAGGTCTGAGGTGTTAAACAGACAGAAAAACCCAGACTGCCATGGGAGCTTAGTGTAAATCATCTGTCATATGACTGCCTTTGTTCTCCTGTCTACATTTACAGGAGATTTAATGTGTGTCTTTGGTCCTTTTGTATGTTGCTGTGTTTTATTGTCTGGAGATATACATGCTGGCCTTCTAGGCCTGGCCTATCATATAAAATTTTAACCACGTTGTGACTGACCTATTAAATTAAGGTTAATAAATAAATAGACTGACAGTTTTTTTATTCTGATGTTCTGAGAGCAGGGGAAGCTGATGGTTGCTCCGGCTACAGAAGGAGTTCTTTCAATCTCTCTTACGACAGTGTCACATGACCATACCGTGGATGAGCATGCAGGCTGAGAATGGCAAGTCCGACTGTGGCAAAAAAGAGTGGTCTGTTGAGAGATGACAGGAGTTGGGTGTGTGTGGTGATTAGGTACCGCTGTAACTCACAGCAGCAGAGATGTAGTTCATTCTGTGAAGGGAATTTCCCAGGGTTTTCATTAAGCGTTTGTAGACTCAGAGTGTGCGTTCTTACATCCTGGGAGTAATTGGCATATGCAGGGGCGTAGATAGAAATTCTGGGCCCTGTACACAGACAGGTACTGAGAGCCCATCCACTTTTATGAAATTAAATCACAGATTTTCGTGGGCTCCTTCAAATCCTTAGGCCCTGTATACACAGTACCCTTTTTCCCCTTAGTGCTACGCCCCTGGGCAAATGGCAGAAGAAGGTCCAGTGTACCAGGGTCTGCTGCTCCGTATACTTTGGGATTGGGAACGTTAATGCCATGAACATGGCTGCCGTTGAATTCATATATGGAGCGTCTTAAATACGAAACACCAGCATCAGCATCAGGTCTTATTCCCGACAGCACTGTAACACCTCATGTCATTCAGACAGCACCACACACCATATCCAGGTAAAGACAGTCTAAATCTGGTTTTAATATTAGTTGGGTTATGGGTGCACATTAACTAAGCTAAAGCTATGTTTCAGAAATGGTCTATACATATTTTAGTACAGCCAAAAACATATCAGGCCAAGATGCTGATGGATATTAACTGTGTTCAGTCTTTTTTAGACAGAATGTGACTGCTATGTGTTTAACCCTTCCACACCAGTACCAAGCATAGTCATTACCTGTAAAACGCTTGAAGGGAAAACATGCTGTGCCGTGCGAAAGAGATGACATTGTCATTTTCAAAGGCAGAAAAGATAGCTTCTAAACCCATTAAGAAACTTTGCCGTACCTGCAGGTAGTTTCATTTGAAATTCATCGACTCACATCTGCTGAAAGCACATGAAGGATGGAATCATCATGTCAAAGGATGGCAGGAATTACGCTTGAAAAGCGCAACCCAGACGCAAACAGGTTCAAGCATGGCAGTTTATTTTAGCGACATCGCCGGTTGGAATGGCAGCAATTATAGGTTTCTATGGAGATAATGGAAGCTCTGCACATACGGCGCGTTCTGTGCGCTTCCGCTCAGTGAGCAAATGGGATCGACATCTTTTCGCCGTTGCTCTTTACTCGCCGTCTGCAACAGTTTATGTAACAGATTTGCTTCATCAACTTTAGCTTTCAGAGTGATCGATTTATCTCAATACCACACTGCAGGCTTTGATGAACGACATATACGAATCTCACGTTGCCATTTCCTGCACAGATGGGTGTTTATAACATGAATTTACACAGCTGCATCGGGTTTGCTTTTCCCTGACTATTTTTATTTACGTATTTATGTTACAAAGCCTGTGTAGGTTGGTCTACTCTGTGTTTTTAAAGACCAAACACGCTTCACGTAGTGAAGAGAAACTAAGAAGAAGAAAAAAAGTAATAGTTTCCAGATAAAAAAAATGACCTTTTATTTAATCAAATTCTCGGTGTTAAATTATGATTATTTAATGAGAAGTGATAAAAAGTTATGGAAAAGGTAATAACCTTTGCTGAAATTATGAAGCGTGTTAATCATGAAATTGATGTTGAAGGCCGTTATCAATTCTCAGGATCCGCTGTTAGAGATCAGTGAATCAGTGAATCTGTGATTGATGTACATAACTGGTCCATTCTGATGGTGAAATTTCATTAAAATCATGTGGCAGTTCCACTATCTTACCACTTAGTGCAATTAACATTGTCACTTTATGTGATCTATAGTCATATTAATCAAATAGGTGCTAACTTTATAGACAGTGTTGTGTGATTTATAATTTGTAAGAATCATTCTTCCCTGTAAAAACCACCAGGTTTTATTTATTTCCCAGTTCTGTATTAGTGTAGCCATTATGTATATATATAGAGATATGTAATGACTTTCTAACGTTGACAAAGCTTCGCCAAATTACCAATTACAAACTAAACTAAGGGTTGGACTTAAAACTACAAATTTAGTCATGGTGTAATATAGTTTGCTCATTTATTTGCTCAGGAAAGTATATAACATTTCTATATCATACAGAATTCATCTGTACTTCTTATAATTCCAAGTTTTTAGAAAAACATGGACTCAAATCTGTGATAGAAATCAATACGGCTTGATCTCACAGATATTGTGATTGATTCACTTTTGCTATAAATATTTTTGCTCATTTCAGCTATAGAGTGCGCAATCTTTGCTTCATTACGGCTGTGGCAGTGTTTTTCATGACATGCCCCTTGAAAATAATGACTCTGTTACAGAAAAAAACTCAACGTTGATAAGATTGTAATCGGAAGCAAAGTCACGGTTCCATAAAATTAGAAATATTAACACTGCCATCTGGCGGTAATATTTAGTAACTGCACTGGCTTTAAACATTCTTCTGCCATCCTCTCACCCCAAATGGGTTTAAGCTACTACATGACCTTCCCATAACAAATTAATCGTATTTACCCTTTTCTTTGTTTACTTTTGAGCATATAAGGTTTGTTCATAAAATAACTAATGTGCTATGATGTCAAGGTTATATCCGATAATCTATGAAGCATCCTCAAGATATTAAAACCCTGCAATGCCCTCTTAATTATACAGATTCTTCATTCATTCTTTCACTGAATAAATAAATCCAACAATGCATTCATTTGTCCACTCATTCATTTGACACGCTCCACTATCAAGCTGAACGTAAATCACTAATACTGCCATAACTACTGGTATACTAAAACTGGGACATTTTTAATAGGGCGCCAGCTCCCAAAGGAGAGCTGTTTTGGAGGCTTTTGGTGGGGCAGCTCACTAAATGATCCCTCAGCAGTTGCAGGTGATTAATTATGAACAAAGATTTGAAAACATAGGAGTGTTTGATGTGTGCAGCCAGGGGAGGGTTTGTGTGATGCAATGCCAGCAGCTCTCTGCATTTAAACAGGTAGGTCACCTCTGAACTTATTTCCCATTTACAGAGACAACCAGCAAATCAGTACAGGCATGCAAATTAAGAGACTGTGGGGAGCCAATCAGATGTAAGGGATATTTAGTGGACAGACGTAGGGGGATTTGACCGGCTAATGGCGGGTAACTGGCGATGGGAGAGGGAGGATTCATTGAACCAGACAGAATAACTGGCCAATGACCACGTTGGCTGAGGAGAGGAAAACGTTTTTGATTGGTTGAAACAAATCACTGGTTGACAGCTGGGTGTAGCTCCACCAACCACCACAAGGGTTGGCACACGTTCCCTTTTGAAATGTGCCATGAGATTACTAATGAGCACAATGACTGAGGACCTCTGTGTAACGTCTCATCTGAAGGACAGTCAGGTTCTCACAGGCTCACTGAGCACTGTTAGCATAACGCATTCCTAAAACATCCCAAAAATATTAGGAATGATCATATTCCTGCCTATATTACATTTCATGGTACAGCTGTCTCCAGTGGTTATTTCTGGTATGCCACTTCTCAGGGAGTGTAGCAATTGATTTGCCTCAGATTTGGCTTTCGAACCAAAGGAACATTTTACAGAGCTATCTGTCATTTGTCTATAATGTAATAAATGGGAAGGATTTATGCTTGTGCCATATCAGTAATAAAATGACAGGTTACATATATCACCAATCCTAGAATTCTCCAGTGCCGCCAATGACGGTTTCCAACCATCTGTAAATTTAGGAACACTTTACAAAAAAAAACAAAAAACAAAACAAATTCTGGCACTGCCCATAAATCCATAAAGTCTTGATGTCAGCAAAAAATGTTTTCACTGTAGCTCAGATGGTCATGTCGGTAAATACCTAAATTCAAGGTTGCCAACTCTTACTCCAACACAAAAACATGGCTGTGTGGAACAGAGGGCTGGCTGAATAGCAAGTGATAACATGCTTCATCCAGCCATCCTAAAGAATAACATACATAATTTACATACTCCCTTGTATCACTATTAATAATTATGAATGAAGCCGTGTTTCATATTTCTATTGAGTGTTGTTTGTAGTAGCTTTACATTCACAGAAAACAGGGCCTCACCGTAGCACAGAACAGTCATTGCACACTGAACGTCCAGAATAGTACATGTGCTTTCCATGGACTTGAGCGAAAGTAGTGGAATTTTATTTACACTCATAAACACTAGTTGCTAGTGGAAACTCCCTGCAATTAATCATCCCAATTAGCTGAGTGACGTAGGTGGCAAACACCAAGTTTAAACCTTTCCCAAATAAACAGCCCTGCTCTCTGACCTAGTTCATAGCCGGAGGTTAGAGCTGGCATGGGCTTTCCCCAGTCAATGAACTCTCCAGTCCTACAGCTTACGCAGCGCGGAACTGTGGCAGACAGCTAGACCCCACACACGCCTACATTCCAGCATAACTATTTTTTCTAGAGCTACACACACATCCACGTTTAAAAGATTAGCGGCCCTATTATAGCACAGCTAATAGGCTGAGTGAAGCAAAGACACAACTGGACTGTGCAAACACAAGAACTACATCAGTCATTTTACAATCTCATCCAGCACAAACGTGTTGCACTGCAGTGTGGTATCTGTCTGTTCACTATCCATCACGGGTAAGAAAAAAAAACAAACGCGAACTTGTGATACCAGAACTCTTAATGGGACATAGTGTTGAGAAAATAACAAAACGCTGATTTATCGAATGTGTTGGGGCAGGATCTTTACACAGATACTTCTGCTGTGGCAATATCTTGTCATCCATCATGGCAAGATTAATTGTCACTGTATATTGGTTCTACAATGGAATGACTAATAAACCCTTTCAGACAGACATCTGTTGTATCATGAGTGAATGAGTTCCCTATGGTCTCTAAGATCCATCACTCAGAGGGGGCAGGACAGTCCTACCTTAATAACTCCAGGTAACAAGGTACACATAAGCCCAGCAATGGGCTAGACAGTGCTGCAGTCTCATTCTCAGCTGGAGAGCGCTCATTTTTTTCAGAGAAGATACAGTAAGACTGCAACTGATTTCCACTTCAGGATTAGTTTATTTTGCAAGCTTTTTTTCTCATTTGTTTTCTTGGCTTTTCCCACCTGAGCTAAGCCACACCCTCTGCCCCATGGACAGACTTCCTCCCACGGTCACAGGAGGAAGGGACTTCTGTGAGTCTCACAACATGGAGGCCCTCGCTTGGTCTGACGAGATGGAGGATTTGAGATGACTTTTCTGGAACACCTGTAAGACGACAATGAGCTTCCACGAAAAAAAGGCTGCGCTGAAAACTAAACAGGCTTCCTGGCCATTTCACAGGAATCAGCAAATGCTTCATTCACCAAGCCACGACCTGTGTGTGTGGGCGTGGGTGGGGGTGGGGGTGGGGGTGGGGGGTTTGGGGGAGAGTGGGGGTGGGGGTGTGGGTGAAGAACAGGACTCCTCCATGCTTCGTGAGAGCTTTTTTTCACCACAAATACAGCCCCTTTATGTCCCAGGTTTTATATCCACAAGGATGAGGAAAACAGGAACTGTTTGGTGTATGTTAATCCTGACCACTGAAATAACGACCTGTCATGTCTGGTGGTCCACTAAGACAGAGCCTTCACTTCATGAAGATCTGTATCTAAAAGAGTCATCTGGGATCATATTAAAGGCATAATGGACTGTCATATATCAGAGCAGTGCCAGGGAGCATACGCTGAAACAATGCTCAAAGACGGATAGGTCAAACCACAATTCATTAAAAGGGAGTGTAGGAATGTGGCCAAGTCAAAGTCACTTCCTCATCTCAGCTACACCACTGTGTGTGCTGGGTTCATTAATGTGATATTAGTGGGACAGGTAATCCAAACTGCATATCTCTCCAATATATATCACACAAAGTGTGAGTGGTCTATAGACTGCTTTTGTGAATGCTACTTTAAGGCCTTGAAGACCAAAGTGTTTGCTGAGTCTTTGTAGATAACCATTATGCTCTTAGCATTGATTGCACTTGATGAGTGTAGCATATAAATGGCTCATTGGTCTCTTACATGGTATGTGATATATTATAGAGATGTTTAATTTGGGTGAACTGTCCCTTCAATCCTTTTAAATACAAAAATTGCTTTGGATTAACACTATTTTGCCAGCTGAGAAGTGGCGCGACCTTTTGCTGACTGGCCCTCCTCAGATACTGCTTTACACTCCTGATGTAGCACACAGAAATGAGAGAGAGCGATTATCAGATAACGAAAGCGAACACGAGGTGGAACCATTTAATGTCACGCACCGGCTTGGGCAGAAGCGGACAGAGCGGTCACATTAGCACGACATTAGCACGTGTGAAACACAATGAGTGAGGCTCCACTTCCTCAGCCCTAAGTGATTCCCATGATGCTCTGTGTGCCTGTAGAGATTAGTTTCATTACAGCTGTCAGGGCTGAGGTATTTGGCACAAGGAATCGCAAGCCCAAGGTTATTACATGAGGCTCTGTTTCTTAAACCTATAGCAATAAAACATAATTACATTATAATGTTTCTGTAGTAACAGTGTGCTGTAAAGTTCTATATAAGCCGAGAAAAACGATGAACCAGCCCCTCGTAAACATTCTGGGGAACTTCCTTATAAAACAGCAACTATTGCAAAACAATATGGAGGGATTTTATTAACCTTTCCCACATGGAATACTTTCTCCATTCCTCGGGCGACAAAACACTCCGGAGATTTGCAGAGCTACTTGGTTTTCTCATCACTTTAATTACATTACAGAGTAAAGCTAAAGCAGCTCTCCAGTCTCTGGTAAATGTGTGTTGATGGGATTCTAGTTGTAATTGAGGGGTTCCCTAGGATGTTGGCTGACTTCCTGCTGTACAGACGGGCTCTGGTTAACCCACATGTTTACACCAGCCTTCAAACATGGTGCAAGCTATCCCATAATTCCACAGTGCTCTGATGCCGGAGTATTCAGTGAAGCAAAGCGAATTCAATAAATGTGTTTATTTTCATGAGGAGAGATGTTCAGTCTTCTGGTTGAAACGAACCAGAATCTGCTACACATTTCCAGGTGTAAGACGGAGAGGAAACGGATATCCTGCAATGAAATAGATGAAACTGATAAATGAGTCTTTTGGAAGAGACAGTTCAGGGGGTTAGGATTAATGGCAGGAGGTGCGGATGATCAAAGCCTAGCGTTTCTGGATTCACAGGAAAGAGCTGTGCTGTGCTCTTCAGCCTGACCCCCATCAGAACCCCCACACGGCGAGATCCATCAGTATGCTGCACGCTTCAGATCACAATGTATTGATTAGACCATCCACACCACCTGGACCCTGTAATTACACTGTAACTCCTGTCCTGTGTATGGAACAATCCAGTATACTGCCGGGGGAAATCGCTAAGTGGGGAGGGTGCAGTATAGCGGTTAGGGAAGTGGACTGCAAACACAAGAGTCGCAGGCTTGGTCCCCCTGATGTTTCGCCCTTCAACAAGTTAACCTGAATTGCTTTTGTGAAATATACTGTGTGTTGAAAAATGAAAGTCTGGCTGTTTCACTCTGGATGAAAGTCTTTGTTAAATGTATTGTAAGGGTAACTCTAATGACTTTACTTGTTCTGCTTTCAGGGTCCTCTCCTTCCATCACAAAGATAAATCACATCGAGATTTGATTTGACCATTATTCTACTTTCTTACCTGCCTCTGACAGACATGCGCTCTAACCAGCAACAGGGGATCTGGTCTGGACTGGATTCATCCCTTCTCATTCCTGCAGATAGTCAGTAGGTCACTGATGGGGTTGCCTGGTTTTGGTGTGTTTCAGCACTGAAGTGATTCATTTCGGCTTAAGTCATTGACTAACTAAAGAGTCAATGTGCATCATTTCTGAGGCCTAAACTGGCTGCTGATTGGATGTAAACTATAAATACATGGAGATATTGGCAGTCCAGTACATGTTTGACAGCCCTGATGTAAACAAATACATTTTGGGTATATTTTCATAACTGAAACAATATGTTATTGCTTGATAATTCAGATAGAAAAAAAGACTTGCTTGCACAATTGGCCAATATGAAAGTCAGGACAAAAGTAATTAATATAGAAATTCCTGTTTATTCTATAAATAGTTTATACTTTCGGTTCCATTCCTGATATAGGTGTGTCAGTGTGTATGCGTGTGTGTACCATAGCTGCAGCAAAAAGTCTTTTGACTCGTGAAGGATAACTGAAAAGATTTGATTGCAAGTAAAATTCTTAAAATTATCAAAGAAATAACCGTTACAAACATGCCCAGCATCATACTTCAAAAGTATTGCCCAACTCTTACTTTAAAGAGTTCTTGGAAATTCCGCCATTTGTATGGTGGCAAATGAGTTGATGAATGAATTTTATAATGAATATGTTGCCGATCGGCACCCCCATTCATACCTGTACATCTCCCTGCATCTGCCAATCAGGAGGGAGCTCCTCCAATCGCGCGCAGCAAGCGGTTGTGGCTCCTCCCTGGTGGCTTATTGAAGTTTCTTTACTTTCTCCAGCATATCCATCACACCGCCGAGCAGCGCGACCAGACCGTGGAGATAAAAATACACCCCGGCCACACTATGTTTAGAAGTAATTACATTGTTTACCTGTCAGCTTTCCTGTGGATTACGGCGTTCTGCAGCCTCGGGGGCACATCTGCGAGGAAGCACGAGGAGTCCTTCTCCACTGGCAGCATCTGCCGCGCGAGATGCGCATCGCGATGCCTCAGTTTGCACATTATGCGCATATCTTCACTTTCCAAACAATCTCAGGTATGAGTGCTGTCCGGCGGGTCCGCTATGGTACCGCTCAGGCAAACTAACCTTTGCATGTTACTCACACATTGACTCTGACTGGCTGTGCACGTGTATTTAACGGTCCTCTGGTTATGTGTTTCATATGCTTATCCTGGATTTACGTGCTGTACTTAGACCTCAATACAGCTGTTTCATACGCATACTTTGGAACACTTTTGTATGAAAAAGTAACACGATTTTTAAGTTCAAGCTTTTATGTGGCAAAACATGACTGCTGCTATCCCAGGATTTTAGCTGGTGAAACTGAATGACTTTGAGGCTGGTAAAGTCAGCGTGCAGATGTGCAGATCTGATTGTGGAGGTGGAATAGTTGCGGGTCAGTGGTTGGGTGTGTGTGACATTGACAGGCGCTAGCTTGTGCTCTGCTGACGGGTATGACGCGGAGCAGGAGATGGGATGACTGAAAGGAAAAGAAACACCTTGACCTTTGGAACCAGAATTCTTTGCACTGGCAACGTGCTGTGGAAGCAGGTAGACTGGCTGGAAGACAGGCAGATAGGGGCACTGTCAGCTTACTGTTTCAAGCGCTTGCTTGTTTATCTTCAACAATTTCATTTTGCGTTGAAGGTTTAATAAATGAGTAATAACTGAAGGAATGTTAAAATGTTTCGCTGTTGGATTAAGTGTCACTGATGTCTTTATTGGGTGAAATCGGTAACTTGTCATGAAACAATTCTAATTAGACAAATTTTATGGTAAACATTAAAAACAAACAAACAAACAAAAAACTGCCTCTGAATTTTGTAACAGATTCTGAAAAATGACACACGTCACGTGCATTCCATTGACCTAATTGTCTATTCGTTTAATTTTACATTTATGACTCGAAACATGTGCGCCCCATACACGCTGTTGTTAGTTTTGGGAGCTGCGTTCGGTGGAATTAGCTTTAAGCTTTGCCAAATTATTCTACATGAACAAGCTCAAAACCGATGACCTTATCTCTACAGGAGGCCCGAAGTAGGAGAAGCTGGTCCCTAGCCAGAGGTGATCTTGTAATAGCATACACCGAGCTACAGATTGAATCAACACTATATAAACTGTGATTTACAAACCTTGCCACAGCTAAACGGCCGAGAGGTATGCTTTGTGGCAGCCTAATTTGAGTTTATATACACTAGTTTCTCCGCTGGAGGATATAAGGGTACGGTTAGTTAGCTCCGATGATGAGAGTGCGTTTACATTCAGTTCCGATTGCCGGTGGCAGTGCGCTACTGCAGAGTGGGTCTCCTCGGTGCGCCTGTAACTCGGTGTATGGTAGTTTAAAATGCATGTCCCCTCCCACTGGACTTTCCCGGTCTGTCAATTCCAGAATCCTGCGTATGTATTTAGGGTATTTATACTACTACCACTACTACTGTCACTACTACTTGAATTGGCAAGTTGTAGCCTTTAGCAAGATATTTACCTGGATGGCTGTAGTAAAATATAAAATACATTTCCCAACTGTATGAGGGGATAGAGTGCAAAACTGAACAATGGAATCTGCCAAATGACTAAATGTATACGTTTCATCTAGAGGCCAGGGGCTTCAGAACTAAGCCTGTGAACTGGGGGTGGGGGTGGGTCAAGATGGCGTCACTGTTTTTCCCCAATGTATGAATTAACAGTGGAATAGGAAGAGGAAACATCAGCTGTAAATGTGACTTGGGTGAAAATGAAATAACTAGAAACAACTCACTTATTTTAAAAACCTCAAACCACCAAAAATCATGCACTTAGATGAAGTATTAGCATTTCTGTTCACTATCTGCTGTGCCAGAGATGGGCTAAACTCTCTGTGCTCTATGAGAAATAAAAATGCAGCACATTTAACTGTTAAAATTCTATCATATGTTGCCTTTCTTAAACATATATTATGTTAATATTTTATGTATTTGAAAAAAAAGTTGTGCTCTTAAGATATTGAGATATTCAGAATCTGTTCTTGTTTAAAGACGATCCTCTGATTTTCAGAGGGACACATTTGCATTATTTTATGTGAACACCAAACATTACAGCAACGTATTTCAAAACAACCACTGCGTTTCTTGTTTCAACTGACACAAAGAAAAACAAAGTCTGTTTGTAGCTCTCAATTCTGCTTAAGGTTATCGAGCCCGAGTAAGTCTGCTTATGTAGACAGCTGAGAGTGATTTTTTTAAACCAACAGAACCAGCTGAAAAGTAGAATGTTTGACTTGTTTCCCACTACATGCCCTGTGATTTTTCTGCACAGTTGTATTCCTAATCTGCATTTTTGTTTAGGCTTAAAGTCAGCCGCCTCAGTCAGAATAGGACATGTCAGATGCTGAAAGCTTGGTATTATAAACACACAGGCAACGGCCTGGACTCCAGGGGATGAACATGTGTTCCCCATAGCCATTTCTCAACGTCACCCTGACATGCCACATGTCAAGCAACGCAGAGGATTTTCCCAAAGAAACAGAAAGAGTGGGCTGTTTCGGGCCTTGGTAGGAGAGACTGAGAGAGAAATGACTGTTACGTTTAAGGATGTTGAGTGATAGAGGCTGGTGTATAAGCATACAGCGTTCACAGCAGGCTAATTTTAAGCAAACAGGAGCTCTGATCTGCTTCTCAAACAATCTCGCTGGGTGAGCTGGCTCATGTAGTGTCAGAGGGTTTTATCACTTGGTACTGCATGTGGAGGGACCAGCAGTATGCACTCTTAGAGGAAACATTTAAAGAGTCTTCAAGTGTTCTGCTGGGAAAAGGTTCTTCTGATATACTGATACCTTTAAGGATTCTATAAGGTTCTTTAAGGGTTCTTAAGGTTCTTTACATAACCCTCAGAATCAGGTTCTACAGAGAGGCTTTTAGTGACATTGATGAAGAACCTTTAAGGGTTCCCCCAGCGGGACAAACGAAGAACCCTCATGAACCTGTTTTTCAAGGACTGCAGATTATGTTCATGTTCCTGGACTGGCTTACAAATGAAAATAAAATTCATTCCAGAGAGTTAAAAGTTTAATCAATAATTAATTAATACCGAACTGAAGTGTGCACCTGCTTTAATGAATGTCGTTGGCTGTCATGTTTGAAATATTGATGGGCTCTTTGTGCGTTGTAGATCTGCCTTCTGTGGCTCAAAAATATTAATTACATTCTGAAAAGCTAATGTCAAGGAAGAAACTCTAAATTGATTGTTTGTTGAAGCACTTTGCTCTATCCTGCTTAAAAGATGCTACATTAAATAAATAAGCCAAAGCTGATGAGAGCCATGTCCTGATCACTCCATGTGAGCATAAGACTGGTTTGATTGAATCCAGCTAAACCTGACACGGCTGTGTAGGTTTTGATTAAATTCTGGCTTAGCTTAAGTGCTCTTTCAAGCTACAGCAGCTTCTAGTTACCAGTTTTGTTTCCAATTACACTGTTGAGTCTGTGAAGCTGTATAAAGATGGATATATTTTGGATAGTGAGACATCATCACTGCAGCTTGAGAGTGAGATGGAATGTCAAACTCTTGCCCAGTCGCCAGACATGCTTTTACACTTAGCTGGCTCATTTGTAGGTTTGCTGGAGTACTTGGAGCTCTACCATTTGTGGGTAACAATGATTGAAAATTACATCAAAATATGTATTTTTTCATATACTCAGCAATTAACTCAGGGATGGAAACATCCAGTTTGTCATCTGTGTATTTTATAGTGAGGACACTTTCCTGCAGGGAGCCGTTTCTGACTCCGTCCAGGAAGCGTCAGCCGCGTGCTTGATTTACGCACGGAACGCTGGACTAAGAAAGCAAGGTGTGTCGATGTAGAATCCATTTAAAGTCATTAAAACACTATAGTTCAGCTTTGCTTTTCTTTGCCTGACGTCTTGACTATTGGAATTCATGGCTTGCATTTTGAAAGATGTATTTTTAAGGAAAGTTGAACACTGGAAAGTAATTTTGCTGTATGTCCTGGATTACCTTTTGATATCATAACTTTTACAGGAATAAGAAAGTGACTAATTTCTTTATTTAGTTTAGGTAGGTGTGAATGATTGACTACACAGAGAAGCGACAGGTTTTATTTTTTTATTGATATTCAGCGCACAATTGATCTTAATATTGATTAGAGAAAATAACACCAGAACAAAGTTAAATCAGACCACCTTTTCTGGATCTGAATTGTTGGCAGTTTTAAAGGGAAAACAAAATCTATCTCACCCTGTCTTTGTAGTGTGCCACCCCTGAATTATAGAGTTCTATGCTTACACTTTATACAAGGGGTGCTCAAAAACCTCATTCCGTATTCTTTAGGGGCTTTGTCTCTAGTGGCTGTACGGGGTGTCTGTCTGAGCCAATCAGGAGCCGCCTTTACTCATGACCCAAGTTTTGTTTGGCGGTGCACTCAGCCTTCACATAAAGTATCCAATTACACAATTTTTTAAAAGCCAATTTTCATGGTGGAAATGAAAATCGATAAGAAAACAAAGTGCGCTGTGAACAAGCAATATAATAACATCCTTATTCAAATCAGACTGACTGAGAATGCGGGCTGATTAAAGAAAATATTAAACAAAAATAAATTCACATCATGAAACTTTATTGAATGCTCTTGGCTCTCTCTGTTCTCTCTCTCTCTCTCTCTCTCTCTCACGCACACACACACACACACACACATGTCATAGCTGTGTAGGCTGACAGTCTGAGAGGAGCTGGTAAATATTTGTGTTGGAGAAGGTGGTGGTTTGGGAGAAGGGCACGCAGGGCAGGAAACGTCATGCCTGTGGCCTCATGCCCTCTCAGGGGCTGGTCTGTTTGAAGGTGGGGTGAACTGGGGGCGTCTGCCCGGCCCACATGATAAAGCTTTTTGTTTGGGAAGCAAATGTAAGCCCTGTGATTGGCCGTTTTGGCGATCGTGCGAATCCCAGGAGTGCCATTACTGGCTCAGGCTGGTGGTCCACATGGTGAAGCAGCAACTGGCCCCGCCTCACTGCAGAACGATGGGGGCAGGATGGTTATATCTGTGAGTCTCAGCACGCAGTAGCAGTCAGGCTTCTGTTGGTGCAGGACAGGAGGACAGCACTGGCAGTGTGTGAGAGCTGGTGTGTAGGACAGGAGGACAGCACTGGCAGTGTGTGAGAGCTGGTGTGTAGGACAGGAGGACAGCACTGGCAGTGTGTGAGAGCTGGTATGTAGGACAGGAGGACAGCACTGGCAGTGTGTGAGAGCTGGTGTGTAGGACAGGAGGACAGCACTGGCAGTGTGTGAGAGCTGGTGTGTAGGACAGGAGGACAGCACTGGCAGTGTGTGAGAGCTGGTGTGTAGGACAGGAGGACAGCACTGGCAGTGTGTGAGAGCTGGTGTGTAGGACAGGAGGACAGCACTGGCAGTGGGTGAGAGCTGGTGTGTAGGACAGGAGGACAGCACTGGCAGTGTGTGAGAGCTGGTGTGTAGGCAGTGTGGATAGCAGTGCGGTCTGGTTGTCATGTGACTTGGAGGAGTCACGTGTCACGCATCCACCTGAAGTGTCAGCGGGAGCCAGTTGCTCCACTCAGTCCTGCTAAGTAAGAGGTGGGACAAGAGGGGGATAAATCTTGAAAAATCCCCCTAAAGTTAAGGTTGGGGTGAACAGAGGGGGGGTGGGGGTGTCTCCATGAATAAGTGCTCTGAAGCCACTCCAAACAGGGGGCCACAGAGCCAGAGAACGGCGTTTGAGTCTGATCTGGGAATGAAAAACCTCTTATATGAGAGACAGCTGGCTGCGTCTGCATAAGAGCAGCTTCAGCACACTTTAATAACTCTATCTGACAGGAAACCGCGCCACAGAAGTGCCATCTCACGATCCTGACATGCCCAGTCCGTCTCTGGATTTCATGGCAACTCTTTTCTTCTTCTTCTGTTTCTAAGGTGATAGAAGTGCATCTCACTGTGTGAAACTTGGAAAATTTTAAAGTATGCTCTTTTCATGTTTCTTTGAGTTTGAGTGTTAAACAATTTCATGTGTTGAATGACAACGGGATAAACTTTTGTAGTTGTAGTAAGTGCCAGCAGGGTTAATTTTCTGGAATAATAAAGACAGAGGAAAAGGGTAGGAATGGTTGAGGAGGGGGCATGAAACGGGGGTTTTCATTCTGCAGCAGAATATCACAGCTGGATTGAGCCGTTCTGACAGAGGTGGGAAGGTCATTCCACAACTGAGAAACCGCGAACAAGACCTCTGCACTGAGTGAGGTTTCCTCAGCTCTGGTCCTGGTTATATCCTCTGGCTCAAAAAGACGACAAAGTATGCTCAGGGTTTTGTATCATTAAATAAGTTCAAACAGGACAGGTTTAAACGGATTTATGGCAATGTGAAATAATATACTTATGGAAGGGCGTGCAGGGGTGAGCAGGGTCTCACATACTGAACGTCGTGGAGCACATTTGCAGGCTGAATGCTGAAAAGGGTAACAGGATGAAGGACTAGGTTGGAGAGGAGAGTGAGTCGCCGCTCTCGGCCCAGTGAGGCAGATGGTGAATGTGCAGGTGACTGTAATGGTTCAGGGTCTCACCTGTAATTACTCCCCAGGTGGTGGATGGAGAGGTGGGGGGGGCAGGCTTCAACCTCAGAAGGGAAGCTCCTACAGAGCCCCAACCTAACGCGCACCTGCCTTCCCCCTCGGACAGAGACCCTGTCTTGGTTAAGACAGCCTGTCACATCGTGGATCTCTGCCGCAGGTAACGGGACAGCTGAGGGGTGTCAGCCGGCTCAGAGGGCTGACTGAGGAGGTGTCATTCCTTTTACAGGCACGAAAGCCTGTCTCAACAACAATGAGACACTCTGTCAGTGCGGAGATAGTCCTGACTCCACACGCTTAATCCCTGATAGACCACCCACAATACCTGGCCAACATTTCTGGCCTAAGATCCCAGCTGTCTGAAAGGTGGCAGCAGGTGCCTGATAATGGGTTTGGCTGGCACATTCCCATCGGTTGTGCCACACCGGAGGGAGGAGTTACTCATAGTTGTGATGTCATAATTGTGGGCCTGACTAAATCTAGAGTAGTGATGTTTTAAACATGTCTCAGGTAATTGGTGACCTGTTTTATTAATAAATTAAATGGTTGCATTCTTTTTAATAGATAGCTGCGGTAATGGTGATATTGCTTTCTACTGTCTGCTTAACTAATGTGTGCATCAAGTAATTATGCATGCATCAACTAATTAGTCTGATATTTTAATAAAGGTTAGGAGTTGCTTAACGTGAGTATTTAATGTACATGTTTATGTTCAATGTGGGGAGGGCTACAGGATAGCCTGCTTTTCAGTTTCTCTGCACTTCATTAACCAATTAAAACAGTTGATCACACAGCTAACTCATCTTCCTTGGTATGTTGGGCCTGAGCCGGATGTAGAATTGAAGGCGAATACAGAAACCTTCCAGCTGTATCTCGTATCTCTGTTGGACCGGTTCTGTGGTGCACCGTTCCGGGACATTACTCACTGGTACTGGGATGCAGACGAAGCTCTTCAAACATAGCTTATTTCCTGTGGTTTTGTCCGGGATTGCCGAGCGGATTACGCTGTGTGAGCTGTTGAAGCTGACATTGTGCTTGCACGGGCGCGCTGGCTGCAGGGCTTTGAAACTTTGCAGTGTCCCGCTGTAGTTTCTTACAGTAGGGCGGATTTTAATGGGTAGAAGGAAACAATGTCTGTTCATCTCTAAATGACACTTAGCTACAAATGGAATTTTATATTGGATCAAGCTGTTTTTCAGATGCAAGCAGGGCCTGTGTTATTTTTTTTCTTCCTTTATTCTGTTCAGTGAATTTCATGAATGAAAAACAGCCTCAGTGAGATGGAATATCTGGCTAAATGGTGACTTACATACGACTCCAGATGTAGAAACGCTGTACCTGAGTTTACCTTTTAGGACAGCAGCTCACATGGAATATGTTAAAGCCAAGGCATTACTGCCATAGATGAAGAGAAATGCTTTAGCTGTGAGTATGCACTTTGATACATAGCCTTATCTTTGAGCAGATTTTTTTTTTGTTTGTGAAGTTCTGTAAATTGTAAGACCTTAATGAGCTCCACTGCATCCTGCAAAAAAAAAAAGGAACATTCTGTCCCGTTTAACAGAATCAAGACCAAATGTTTGTATTCATGGGGTTCATAATTGGGCAGTTCCTGGCCAATCAGAGTGAATTCAGGATGTTTGAGGCGTATGGGTGCTGTCAGCGGACAGCGCCTGAACTCTCATTGGTTAATGGCAGAGGAAGTAATCTGTTTTTTCTGACAATAACCAGAGAAATATATCCAACTCTGCAGCTTTAGATCTACACCATGATATTCCAGAGCGTAGTTAATGTGTGTTTGTTTGAATGATTATTAAAGGTAGGAGATTGTGTTACATACTGCCATAATGAATATAATGAAGTCTTGACCTCTCATTCCGGGCCTTAGTGTAGAGCAAACGCACGTATAATGGATGGTCATGGCTGATTATACGTATTATTTTAAAGAATGGCACAGAGCTGATACATTTTAAAGACAGAAAATAAAACCAAAAATCTGTTTTTTTTCAGTCATTGCTGAAATGGTATTGAATGGGTGCTATTCAGATGTTGCAATGTACAATCCGACAGAATGATTTATGGCCTGTTGTGATTGTTTTCTTCTTTCAGAGCAATGGATCCCTGTCGTGGTGCCAAAACCATAAGCACTGCTCTAAGGTAAGGAAACAGGACTCTCACTGCCCTATCGTATCCTAACGCACGTATTTTCATGTTATTCTGTGTCTGAGAGATATGTCTAAATGTGTCTAAATGGAATCTTATGGAATAATACGGTGCTGAACATTAGAAATAAAATTGTTCCATGAAGTATGATTCCGTATATCACAGGGACCATCCAACCTGAGGATATGAGTGATGTTTCATCGAGATGATCACTGAATTTATTAAGATTAATATTGCTATATATTTGAGATTAAGAAGCATGCCCCTGTCGCTCACACAAAGAGCAGAGTACAGATACACATTTAAAGTGTGACAGCAGCCATCATTCACCCTGCACAATGACAATGATTTTAGGACTGATAAATAAATCCCAACTTTAAACTAAATGGAAGCGTAACCAATAAATAATGTATTAAGTTAATCGAACATTCACTAGCAATGAATTGAAAATTGTCTGCTTAAAGCTGTAGGTTACAAAATAAAGAACATATTAATAACATAAATGAAACATAAGTCACTGCTAATAATGTTTTAATAAATGGTTAATTAATCATTAATGAGACGTTACAGCTGTGTTAATGCGGCAGTGTCCTGATGAGTGAAGAGTTTGTTGAACAAGATCGTCACGATCCGTTTGCAGCCTGGAGTGCGGGATTCAGTCTGCATGAGTGGCTCCTAGTGTAGCAGCATGTTTGTGGCCCCGGGTTTCCAGAGCGAGCTTTGGAACAGGGAAGGGGTGAGGTGGAATCTCATACCTCTTACCAACAGAGGTAATAGAGCGTATGACACACCGACACTAGGAGGCCTTTTCTCTGCTCTCCAGTAGATACTGATGTTGATGCTGGGAGGAAACTTCAATGGGACTCAATGGCTGCAAAACTCTGAGATCCATTAATTAATTTATCAGCTTACTTTTATATCATTTTACAAGAAAACATTAGCAATCGGAAATTGCTCGGAACTTGTATGTGTTATTTGATTGATAACAGATACAGATATTAATTTATGGTTCAATCTTCCAAAACAGAGGGCAGCATTAACTGTCTTTGAGGAAACTTTTGCTCTTTATATGTCAGCAAAGAGTGAAGGTGTTGAAGATGATCCTACTGCTCAGTTTGTGTACATTTGATTCGGCTGTTTTCTTCTGGGTTTCCCAGCGAAGAAATGATGTTGAGCACTCGTTGAATATTCAGATATACAGTTGTTACTTCAGAACCATCTGGCTGGTTTAGTGCCCACTCAGCCCGTAGTGGATGACTGAAGCACTCAAGCAAACTCTTCCTTTGAGGAAGCCATTTGATGGTGCAGTGTCAGTCTCCATTGAATTAATTTCACTGAATACTTTGGGTATTAACTTCTTCATCCTGCAATTCCTTAATTCTGTCATGATACAACATTAAAGTTTTGGTTTGCTAGCGTCTTGTGCCTTGTCTTTCTCAATGCTGGCTCTGATATATATTTTAAATTCAGTCTAAGTTGTCAGTATCCTTGTCCTTGACAGTGATAATAAAATCACATTAGGAATAATAGAGCATGCTAGTAAATTCATTAGCAGCTGTAACTTGCAACAATTGCTTCACCTATTCTATTGTATTATAACTGAACCTGGATGGGTGATAAAGTCAGTACATTTGCAGTGTTGAGGAGGAGATTACTCAGAGAAATGGGAGCAGTGTGCAAACAGATTCAGTGAATGGTCCAATGAGCACAGACAGCAGTGTGACACACACTGACTTATCACTCTGTCATATTCTTGCCATTTGCTGTACTGTTCTTCCAATCAGTCACTCTGAGTTTTCTGCACTGTCTCACCTGGTGTTGGAAACCACAGTTCAGAAACACTTTTGTAGTTTTCTTTGTGGATTTAAAAACCTCAGTCAAATCTCCTAATCAGTCTCCTTTTCTAAGAGAAATCTTCCTTTTTGTATTTTTTTTTCTCAACACAAGGAGCAGGGCCTGATCTTGCAACCTTTGGGTGCCAACAAAACTGAGAGTGGACAGATTAACAGTCAGAAGTCTTTTCTTTACATTGCATACCAGGATCTAGTTTTGTTGTACTTCTGTTTACACTTTTTAAAGGGTTGCTGTATATTTCTTCCAGTATGGTGCACAGTGTGATTGGACCTCTGGTTGGCTCAAACAGAATATGCTATTACATAGGAGGTGCTGGAGGCTTGCATTGCCAAGGCAACTGTCAGACCAGCGTCACCGTGAAAAGATGAGGGTTAAGCCCATCAATTGTGCGGGTCTCAGCCCTTTCTGAGCTTCTGAGCATGGATTAACTGAGTTTACGCTGACTGTGTCATCTCACGCTCACATACGCCATATGTAATTGGTGGTGCGTCCGCTGAGCATAAACAAGTGTGGAATCCATGTATTTAATTATACCGTAATGCTGAAGGTATAAAAGATCCTTTATGTCTTCAGAGATTGGCATGTTTCCCCTGCTGTGAGAGGCATGTTGTTTAGAACCTTCTGGATGAAGGTGCCTCATTTGTTATCTCTAATATTATTTTGTGTTGTTTACATTCTTAGCAAATTCATTGGTTCCATCTGACGTTCAAAAAATGTAACCAAGGGAAACATATTTGTATATCAGTTACACTTATGAATTCCAAGTGAATTCCTATATTTTTATTACAACAGTAATACAATTGCTCATTTGTCTATTATTTGTCTCAGATTGGGAAAGGCATTTATTTTTATTAGGCACAATTATCGTCCCCCTGTGCTGCTCTGAGAGCTGGAAGGAAAGATTGTGAGCATTTCTGACGCGGGGTGAATTAAAAATGTGAACGCCACTCTGCCGGTTTGTTAAATTGTTAACAGAGGCTCATGGGAAAACTGCGTTTCAAAGCCCAAAAGTGGCAACTGTGAAATGCTTTCCAGTCCCAGCCCTTCACCGGGGGTCTCGCAGCGCACGGCTGGGAGGGGTCCAGCTTTTTCTGATGAGCGCCTTCATTTAATATGCCAGAGAGAGGAGGGAAAATATGAAACGGTATGAGCCAAAGTTAATTCCCCTGCGCTTCAGTGAATGCGTTTCAGGGGACGTGCCAAACAGCTGAGCTCTGGGGCCTTCGTTGATGTGTATGTGTGGGGTCAGTCTCGCTTTAATGAGTGTGGAAACATCGTTTAATGGTTTAACAAAGATTCTGCTCAAGGATGGCCCCCGCTCCCCCCCCCACACTTCAGCCAACATTTGAGGAACATTGAGGAAGCCCCCACCCCTCACCCCCCACCCTGCTACCTCTATCAGTGCTACTGTTGTCATGGTAATTACCCCACTGCCCTCTCAGCGGGGTGGCCAGAGGGGGTATTTCAGAGAGCCGGGGTGTCATTAATGCACTGTAACTCCATCCTGCCCCGTTCAGCTGGGGGGTGTCAGGACCTCAGACTGAGCTCGTTCTGGCTCTTTCTCTCCCGCTCTCCACTACGCGAGTAACCCCCCGGCAGAGCATGCCAAACACGCACCTTGAGCTGGATACACGGCCTCCAGGTTGTGTCGAGGTAAAGTGGACCTGGCAGCAGCTTAAGGGCTGTTCTGCACTGAAGTGGGGAGAGCAGCGTCGCCCTCCTTAAGGGCACAGATCTAAACGCACAATCAAAGGCTCGGGTTTGACTCAGAATCGCTGAAAACTCCTCCACAGCACGGTCTGACGGTCCACCACTCCTTTCATTATTCTGTTCATTCCATTATCAGATGAAGAGACGAGAGAAAGAAAGGAAAAAAAACAAAGAATGTCTCATTAAAATTCTGCCCTGCATTTCATTTACCTCGAATTGCTTACACAAGATAAAAAAAACGACTTACTTAAGTATCACCTTTTCAAAGATGAATGTAACACTTTCATTTTTTAACACCCAAAGATTTATCTCCTGGGAAACAGAGATGCGCTCTCATCACAAGCATAACAGATTTCATCCATTAGTCGTCCATTACTGCGGGGGCTGTTAGTGACCTCCTGACACAGCCCCGGGAGGCGTCTGATTCTCATCTCGCTGTGCCATCATCACAGATCCTGCCCTTTTACAGCGTGCCAAAGCAGAAAGGCTTTTGGAACAATGCGTCTGGGTAATGGTTATTGAATTTCAATGAGATGGAAGTGATACACCAAGATGTTATGTTTGTGATATTTAATAGGATTGTATTTTAAATCAACACAAAGCACAGAAAAATGTGGTGTTGTTTTTCCACAATGAATAAAGAAATCTTCTTTCAGTTACCCTACAGAAGTAAAAATTGAAAGAAAAAAAAGAGACATGGGAAAAGCTGTGTCTGGTCCAAACATGCCCAATTCAATCCCGCAGTATTCCCACTCTCCCTTCCTTTCTCACGCTAAAACTCTGACTTCCCGGAACAATAGAGTTTCTCAAGGTCAGTCAGTATATTAAAAATGTAGCTTGGTAGCTCTGGCCCAGCCCTGTACCCACATTAATCTTCATTAAAAAGAGAAATGAAAACATGCAGTTTGGTACAATACGACCTCCTTCCCCGACTCCAGCCCCTAAGTTAACATCAGGCGTTTTCTGTGAGGTCCTTGCGTTTGCTGTCATTTATTTGGCTCTGAAAATATTACCAGGGGTGTGTCACGGTTTCCCAGAAAGCGGCGAATAAGCCCATGTTTAGTGGCTGTGTTTTTTTGTTGTTGGACATGGCTGGGTTGCCTTGTCAAGCCACCTTTCTCTGTGAGTCTGATCCAGAGAATGTGGGCGACGCCCTGGCCCTCCATTGCCTCATGGGAAAGACCACCATCGCACAGCAGCGCTCTGAAGCACGGCATGGTCACACTTAAGGCCAGTTACGATGAGAGCGCTGGCATGTGGAGGAACTCACAGAACGCTGGGCATGGTTGGTAAATTCTGGATCAGAATGTATGTTTGTAGTTTCCTCGTGTGCTGGGTTTATACCTCTCTAGAGTTAGCCCGGACCGAGCGGAGTAATTCACAGCGATAAACCTGGCCACTTCTTTGGGAAATCACTGGCATTTTCTAAAAAATCACGTTATATGGTGGTTATAAGGAGAAGGTGGTAATTCAGACACGGTGCTGTTGGGAAGAGGCTGAATGGTGAGACTAGATTTGTATCTCCACACTTCCAGGAACCTGGGAGTCTGACAAATATCTGCTCTGAGGCAAGAGTCTCTTACGATCGCTCAAGAGCTGACCACTTGGTCTCACCGAAAATCTGCCGAGGTCAGACTCTTACAGGAACATGTGCTATGGTTTCCTTTCTTTGGGAAGTTTGCAGGTCTTTCTCTAGTCTTCCTGTTCTGTTATTTTCAGGGTGATGTTTTAATGTCTTTGTCTTCACGTAGCATATAACATATAGACATTAGGGATATTTTGTCTTTTGCCATTCCTCAGTGAGTCTAAGGCAATGGCACCATTGCACCTTATCGCACCCTTGTGTTGTCATATCTGTCATTCGTATTGAAGTCATGTGGAATATTTGTCCTGTAATATGACAAAAGTAGACAATAAGGCGAACCGATATCGATCTGTAATTCCACGCTCCTGGACTGCCCGGCACAGCAGAGATCACCCTGAAAAGCGTCGTTTTCACCGCGTTGTTTTCACTGCGTCGTTTTTGCTGTGTCGTTTTCGCCGTGTTGTTTTCGCTGCATCGTTTTCACCGCGGTGTGATGAGCTCGGGCTCCACGCTGAATCCGGCAGAGTAGGCGCCCCGTTCGGCCGAGACGCTGGCGCTGACAGGTCTGAGTGGTCCTGATGCCTCTAATGAAGCGAGAGTGTGAGCGCTCCCGAGCGCCGCAGACGTACTGCCTGCGAGACTCCGTCTGAGCGGGCCTCACGCGCACGCTGATTTACTGCCTCTCACCGCAGAAAATTGCAGCCCCATTTTTCACACTTTTCAGGGAGGGAATCGCTGTTCATCAACACGGGGCTTTGGAGAGTCCTCCTTGAGTAATTGTGTCAGGGCAAAAAAAGAAAAGAGAAAGAAAAAAATAAAAGAAAAACAGCAATTCAGTTGTTTATTTTTATTGGCTTCTCACGGAGTGTCATTTTCTGTTTGCAGTCCGCTTCCTGTCGGGATATTTTTCACAGGGGCCTGCTTGGCTATTAGGCCCTGTCTCAGTGTATGCTGGTCATTACCGCTGTCGCTCCTGTGGCAGGAACGTCACATGGAGAGGACAGCCAATCAGATTAGACCCTGAAGTGTGTGGGAAAGGGATCTGAGGACAGAGTGATTGTTTTACCCCGTGATCTCCTTGCCATCGGCCATCTTGCCCTCGATATCTTCGGCCTTTCAGGGTGGACGTTTACAGCAGGGACCCATAACTCCAGTATGAATCCAGTTTGCCTCATGTGACATCAGCGGTGACATAGGCCAGCATCCACTCAGTAACGCTCTTCACTTTGAAAAAGCTTCAGCTTTTCCCATCAACAGTCCTAGCTAGTGGATTGCCAAGTACATGAGAAAATATGAGAAGTTAAACTTGAATAAATAAACCTCACTGGTATCAGGTCTGGATCTGCCATTAAGTAGTTCCTATCTATGCCCCCCTCCCACCCCCCTCTGCTGCCAGAAGAATCTTTGGCAGTTCACCTCATTAAACCCTTTCATGAATTTGAAAATTTCCCTTAAATTAACCCTTTGTTTGTGTTTGCTGAGCCTGATCAGTTTAAGTATCCTGAACTTTCCCTCATAATGTCTGAGTTTCATACCAGAAGACGGTTTATTCATTCTTATTTATACTTTTTGTTTCTACCTCCACAGAGCTGACTGGTTCCAGGCCAACCAAGCTGATGTGTGCTCTCTCACAGAGACAGAATTTTGACAGGCAGAAATTTGACATTCCAAAAATTGATAATTGGACATTCACAACAGCAGGAGAACTGGAAAATAGAGTTTAAAAAGTAGTTAAATATGCTTAATTGATTTACAGCTAGGAAAAAAAGTTTGGTTTTGTGGACCATTTTGTTTGTTGATGGATGTTTGGTTAAGAAAAATATAAATATGAAATGCTTTTGGATTAAAATAAATACAGTATACAATATGACTGCTGCCTTATTGCAGAAATAGTGTTTATGGAGGGAGGCTGGGGATTTGAGTTTTTCACTTTACAGATGCAGATTCACTCCTGAATAATACAACACACAAACCCAGCAATAAAAATGTGCTGAAAATGTTAGTTTGAATTGTTTCTCCCCCAGTCCATCAAATTCAGCTGGGAATTGTTCTCTGCAGGAGCTGTGTAAGTTTCCTTTTAAATTATTTCTTAGTTCTCAAGGTTTTTTCCCTCTTTTATAGTCTGTATATAAACCTTTTGAGCTAACCCTTACTGAGCAGAATGAAATGAAATGCTTTATTTGAAGGAGGAATTGGACTGAGGTAAAGCAGAATTTTTTGAAATGGGGTTGTGATGCTTCCATGAATAACAGACAAAGATTGCAGAGGGTAGGAAATAGACAATTCACAGAGAGAGAGAGAGAGAGAGAGAGAGACTGAGGTTGAGAGTGAATCTAAAAAATGTAAAAGTTGTTGAATTTTGGGAGTAATTTAGAGGTTTTCTTAATGGAAAAGGGCAAAAGCGGCTGAATCAGAAGAAGGACAGTAAGTCACTGCTGGGATGGAGGGGCAGGGCAGCAGTGGAATTTGGAGCTTGTTATCAACAGCAGGACCCCCAAGGGAAAAAACACCCCCCTCCCTCCCCAGTAATGTTCCGAAGAGCTGCACACGGTGACCTTAATGACATTAGTGGCTGATCGATATTTTCAGGGGCGCCTCTGGACGGCCGTCTGACGGCAGACAGCAGTCATTTTGTTCTGTATTTCCCATGAGGCAAACTGGAGTCTCTGTGAGTTCAGAAATGCGCCCTGTGACTGCGGCTTTTGATTGTTGATGCCACACAGATCGGAATCCTCATGCTTTATGTTTCATGTCTTATAATAACGGATCTCTTGACTGTCAAAATTCAAGGCATTTATGAGGGTACATTCATAAAAATATTCCCCATATCCGAAAGTCAGGTATGTGCTATAACCCATTTCTTCCAAAATATGATGATCTGTACATTAGAGAATCATTATTTCATCATTATGTCCAAGTAGTAATCAACACACAGTACATGGACAAATTAATTATTGAATAATTCAGCTGTACTTGTGCACATTAATACACAAATTATACCCATACCCATATCCATCCCAATACTAACATATCTGCCATTGTCAGAGTTGCCGCAATGTAGTTACAGTACATAATCAAAGATGAAGCAGGGTCTGTATTCATACAGTGTCTCAGGGTATGAAGACTGATCTGGGATCAGTGCTGCCTTTTAAATTATTTTATTTAGGGTTAGAATTGGGACAACGGGAATTTTACCCTGGATCAGCACCTCTACTCTGTGACAGGCTATGAATATGTGCCCATAAAAATATGAAAATGATAACCTTGCTTTCTGATGATATGAATGCTTTGTTGGTGTCTTAAGGAGCCCACTTGCTTTGTGTGATCGCTGTTTGAAGGTGTGAAAAGATGTTTCAGTGGGTTTAATTTTCTCCCTACAGAAGAGTGCGTCTGTTTCCCACAGCATCTCCTGTGAGGCCTGAGCGAAGGCTCAGGGCTTCTTGATGTGAGGTTTATGCTTCTCTTTGATGCTAAAGGCTCGACAATTTTCTGCTAAAGTAACACACTCACACCAAAGAGAAGGCCTATCAGCGGGTAAACTGCCTTGATCCGAGAGCTTTGGAGTGTGTGTGTGCGTGTGTGTGTGTGTGTGTGTGCGTGTGTAGTGTGTGTGTGTGTGTGTGTGAGTGTGTGAGTGTGTGTGTGTGTGTGTGCGTGTGTGTGTGTGTGCGTGTGTGTGTGCGTGCGTGTGTGTGTGTGTGAGTGTGTGTGTGTGTGTGTGTGAGTGTGTGTGTATGTGTGTGTGTGTGTGTGTGTGTGCGTGCGTGTGTGAGTGTGTGAGTGTGTGTGTGTATGGGTGTGTGAGTGTATGAGTGTGTGTGTGTGTGTATGGGTGTGTGAGTGTATGAGTGTGCATGTGTGTGTGTGTGTGTGTGTGTGTGTATGGGTGTGTGTGTGTGTGTGAGTGTGTGTGCGTGTGCGTGTGTGTATGTGTGAGAGTGTATGTGTGTGTGCGTGCGTGTGTGTGTGTGTGTGAGTGTGTGAGTGTGTGTGTGTGTATGGGTGTGTGCATGTGTGTGTGTGCGTGTGTATGGGTGTTGTTTTCCAGAGATTGGCAGGCTTTTGAGTGTTCAGATACCTGTGGTTGTTTCCATGGCAACGGTTTTGACCATATCTGTTTCTGTTCCTTATTGTTTAATTAGTTCAGTGGTTTGGGTAATCTGACACTTCAGCTGAACTTATTGATACGCTCACAAACGAACAATGAAGGCAACAGCTCTCTGAATTGAATATGTTTATGTGGTTTAAGCAATGTGTGAACCAGCATTCATGTACACATCTAATTAACTAATTGAGCCTGGGTAACTGGTAGAAACAAAATGGAGAGAGCAGTCTTCATTTAAACTGGCAATCAATTAAAAATTCTTCTGCGTGTAAAATGAAGGCTTTGAAGGGCACTGAGATGAAAAGGCTGAGGTGTCTGGAGACTTGCTGGGGGTGCTGTGGCTTTGCCATGCCCTGTCACAGGCGTCACACCGATCTGGCGTTTCAGATAAACGACATGCCAATTATCCCTTATAATACAGTCTTTCTTATCATTACAGCGCGAGTTCGGGCTGTCATAATAAAAGCGTGTATCTGTTACCGCCGCAGTGTCTTTCTAAGCCCTCGCTTACGGGCCTGTTTAATAGCTCCTCCGCGGTCAGACAATGTCACAGGCCTGCTCTGGAGATGGGACCGGGCTGGCACCAATTAAAAGACGTCCATCTGTGTAATTAAGAGCTGGCAGGCTGTTCCGGGGCCCTGGCGAAACCCCGAGCTCATGATTGCCAAGACGCGCACGTCCTGTGCACTCTATTAAAACGCAAATAAACTTTTCACTGCAGATGATGCAGTAAATGCCTGCTGTCTCAATCAGCAAATTAAGAGGCTGTAAACCTGAGGCTTCACCAGCAGTGGGAGACTGAGGCTTCATGAACCCCACAGTGGGCGGAGCTACAGTGAACTGCCAATCGCTGAACCGTTTAAGCCAATCAGAAGGTGTTGTTCCCCAAGCTGATTGGTTTACAGCTACAGACCCACCAATGGTGAGTGTCAGATCAGCCCTGCTATGCTTGCTATACTGATTTTTATATTTTAGTCTCGATACATAGTGTTGATACTGCCTTAAATATTTGCACATTAATGTCATATCATAAGAATTTTGATGCTTTTCATCATCTTTTGATGATTTTCAAATGTATTATTTCTCAAAATTTTAATTTGTGAAAAAATATCTGTGTTCAAACATCACCTCAATACACTTTCATTAATCAAGACAAAGAGAGACTGCAGCCTTATTTTCTTCAGCTAGGTAGTCATACAAGAGACAGAAGGACAGTAATATGTAGATAATTATGTCCAGACAGAAGTGAGGAAGGAGCCCAGGTTTGGATGGACATTCAGGTGACAGTAAAAGCTGTTTTTATTTTAGCGGGCGAGCTTGGGGGTTTTGGCGCTGCCGGGGCCGCTGCTGGGGCGGCTGCGGGACACTGGCCATGTGGATTCCTGTAGCGTGAGGTGCTGGCTGGAGGCAGTGGATCCAGATGTGCTAAAATATACAGAACAATGGGCATCAGAGAGTTTAATACATCACCCCACCTGTACGGCCGCGCACTCGGCACAATCACGAACACAGCGCTCACTGTATCAACATGTTTCTCATTTCCACACCTGCCAAAGTTTCAGATTTATGATGAAATGCAAGAGAGACGTTTTCTGATTTAGTTTGCCTGTAATATTATTAATTACATGCTTGTTATTAATGTTGACAAGGCAGGTTTTGCAACACAAGAGTTGCATCATAATTCCCTTCTGTGTATAACTCGCCTTTGAGGATTCATTCTTTTCCAAAGTCTGCTTTTTCCTGTTATTACTGCTGTACAGATATGTTCTGCGCTTGTTTATATCTGAGGATTGAAGGATTATATTTTATTCTCAGAGAATTGCTTTTATCCTTACCCTCAAAACACTGAGCTGGATTCAGTCACAAGCGCTTAGTCTCTCCAAGGGCCTTTGCGATTCAATCAATACAGAATTTAGTATTTTAAGGGCATATAGTGTTATATTTTGGAATGAAATAAAACGCACTCTGAAGGACATGTTTGCTTGTCCTCAATGGCATGTGTCACACTGGGAACAATGTTGCGATGAACACACTCAAAGGGAACAATGTTGTGATGGACACACTCAAAGGCAACAATGTTGCGATGAACACACTCAAAGGGAACAATGTTGTGATGGACACTCTAAGGGAACAATGTTGCGATGGACACACTCTAAGGGAACACCATTGCGATGGACACACTCTAAGGGAACAATGCTGCGATGGAAGGTCTGTTTTGGCTGAATGGAATTTGCCTTCATGGAGTATAATTGCAGGAGACTGAAACTAGCCCATTATTTCTCACACCTACAATCAGTCACCCCTTGTTCACTCTTCCCTGACCACCACCGTTCATTCATAAAAATGCAGAAATGTCCCTGGACTGTTGTAAAGACAGGGACTCTCTGAGAGCAAAGCCTTTCATTAATGCCCTTTTCGGCAGGTCTTTGCACCAGTCAGAACGACTGAATGAGAGAGTACGTCTCATTCATCAAGCATTTACATGTGTGTGGATTTACAAATACTTTTCCACAGTGTTATAAAACATTAAAGTATACATTAAGATGTCATTTATTACTGTTGAGTATGGGAAAACTAAAGAGTTTCCAGATCTTATCCTAAATGTTTGCTTTTTCATCATGTTGTGCTTTGAGAAAAATCAACATGCGGAAATGCTTGATAAATGACTTGTCAGTTTCGCTGTGACACGGAGCTTGAATGAACTTGTATATGTTGTATATTTACATAGGTACAACATATATTTTCTCTATTCTTTTCCATGGGATATGACCCCCAGTTTAAAAGGCAGTGCTTTCAACAAGCATCAGTAATATTATCAGTGACACCTTCGACAATCTGGCTTTTGATTTTGCAGAGTAAATTTTACATCATTGCATCTGCGTGCCGCGTGAGAGCAGCAGACTCAGTGAGAGGTTTGATTCGCTGCCCTTTCAGCTCTCACTGCTGTGTTCTGCCTTTAACTTTAAGAAACATGTCCTTGCATATTGGCCAAGGCCAGTGCATGCTGGGATGTCAGTATTGATGTCTTCCCTTCAAAAGAAAGGTCCAGATGACTCCAATCAGACTTACAAGCCAGTTGCATCATGATTGTTTAACTGTTGTCTCTTTGCTTTGAAACCCTGTACAATGGGAATTGACACTGAGGTAAAATGGCGTTGCTGGTACCAGATGGTATCAGGCCTAAATGTTTGAGGGGGTGATGGGGAGATCGCTGACGTATACGAAAAGGAATCCGCAGCGCTGCCAAATAAAACCCAGCGCTGCGGTTTCGGCTTGCCGGTAACCTTGTGCGTCTGATACACAATCCATATTTTCCTGCTCGCTGTACAAATTGAGTGTCCCTTCCAATAATCTCTCCCCGCACGGCGTTCACGTTTGCTCGTGCGATTTAGGTGTCGTTTCAAAGCCGCTGAAGAGGGGCCTCAGTTGTGTTTTTGGCGGGAGAGCTGAGAGACGCTCCTGTAGAGCTGTGCTTTTGATGTGGCCTTGAGTTACAGCCATGACCGCCACAGTTTCTCCCTTATTCTCTCTCTCTGTCTCTCTGTCTCTCTCTCTGTCGCTCTGTATCTCTCCTTATCTCTGTCTCTCTCCCTCTCTCTCATCTATCTCCTTATCTCTCCCTCTCTCTGTCTCTCTATCTTTGTCTCTCAATCTCTCTCTATCTCCATTTCTCTCCCTATCTCTGCTAAGATTAAACTCTTTTTTTTCTGTCTGTCTGTCCTTTTTCTTGTCTGTCTGTCTTCTGTTCTTTTAAATTTACTTAGTGCCTGTACCAGTTTAAATGCTAAATCAAACCTCTCTGTCTGTCTGTCTGTCTGTCTGTTTTCTTAGGCCTGACTTAAGTCTTCCAGGGACTTAAAGCAGGACCAGTGCAGGAGCTGGTGTGAGGTACATGGCTCATCCAACAGAAATTAATCCGTTGCACTTGATACTGCTTACACTGTAGCACACTAATTGCACAGTATTTATGCTGTAAATTTCTGTCTGAAGTGATCCGATTGTCATTGCATGATGAAATGCATGTAACAGTTAAAGCTGAAGTAGGGGGTGCATGTGGTGTTACATGGTGCTGATTTTTCTGTCTCAGTCGCTGTTCCCTAAGAAGCACTATGAGTGCGTGACGAGCTGTGAGTTTCGGCGCTCGGTGGAGGTGGTGAAGCAGGGGGACTGCCCCACCCCCCATAGGGCTAGCGGCTTCGCGGCCGCCTGTGTGGAGGGCTGCGAGAGCGATGGCGACTGCGCCGGCGTGCGGAAGTGCTGCTCCAACGGCTGCGGCCACACCTGCCAGCTGCCCAGAAACCTCTACAAAGGTACGCCACAGAACACATCACACCTGGGAATACATCCTCTACAAAGCTACATAGCAGAATATATTACATCTGGTATTCAAACCTCTGCAAAGGAATGCTGTAGAAAAAATGACCCGGCCACACCTGGGAGTCAAACCTCTACAAAGCTAACCCCCAGAGCACATTTCACCTGGGAAGCAAACCTCAAGAAAGGTACACAGTGGAATGTATTACATGTGAGAACTGAACCGGCAACTTCTGAGTTCCAGCGAAAATTTACCCCTATAGTACACTGCTGCTGCTGCTGAAGAAATGCTGCAAAGGTACACAGCAGAAGATTTTACACTTGGGAATCAAACCTGCAACCTCTGAATACAAGTTCAGTTTCCTAACCACTATACTACTACCTCAACAGAGGGCATCATCTACACTACTTCCAGTTTACCACATGACAGATACCCAACGATCTCTATAAATGTTACATTCTTTACTCTAGACTCCATTTCTGATGATTGTATGGATGGTTTTGTTAACTTTTCTGGTGTGGCCATAAAAGTTTATAAAATTGAATACACTGGGCACCAGCAGACTTATAAGGCTTTGCCTGGTTGGCTGGGAAAGTGATCGGATAACACAATCATATTTGTTAAAGCACAGAAGCACTCCGGTTCTTTCCCTTTTTCTCTGTTGAAAAGCAAAGATAGATTGGTTTCACATATCAGTGTTCACACTGATGTTATCTTCCTGCACCTGAGTTCACGCAGGTCCTGTATCTACAGATCAGATGTGAAGGACAGAGCAGGAAATCTGATACAGAAAACATGGAGATGTTCTGCTCTGCGATTACTCCCAGAGAGGGAGAAACTGAAACTGTGCTTTTACTGATGTGGGGGAACATATTCATGTAAAATATTAGAATTTTAAAAATAACCAAAACCTGTGTAGTTCTGTGCATTAACAGACAGGAACAGTGGGCTATTCTATCCATCCCTGGAAAGTGAACTGTCCTGTGAGGGGTTACAACATTAGACACTGATGTGATGTATTCTCTTTGTGTGCAAGTACAGATGTCTTTGTGGTCCCCCTTCTTATTTTATGGTTCATGTACTTTGTCTTACAAAAGATTTGTCCCAAATAAATACAGGCTGAGAAGTTTTATGATTTCATATTGGCTAAGCTGTAGAAGGAAGTGCTAACGGTCACATGATTACAAAAAGTGCAGCATTGAAGATCTCTGTGAATATTTTACCAACATGTTACTGACGTATTATCAACTCTTTATCAACGTGCTGCCCAAAATGGTTCTGATGTATTACCAACTCTTCACCAACATTTCTCCCAGGGGTTCCTCTGAAGCCTCGAAAGGAGCTGAGCTTCACCGAGCTTCAATCTGGCCATCTGGAGATCCGCTGGTCCTCCAGGTTTAACGTCTCGGTGGAGCCGGTTCTGTACGTGCTGCAGCAGAGGTGGAACTATGGCCTTCACCCCACTGAGGACGGCGCCACCCATTGGCAGACTATAGCACAGGTAACTCTGTCTGTATTTAGCCTTGTGTGCCAGGGTTGTATATTCTCTGGAGGTGCCTGGAGAAACAGTTGCATTTGAGAGTGATAACTGGAAGGCTGTTAAGCTTCAACTATTTCACATGAGAGGGTGGATTCCCAACCAGGGCATTGCCAGTGTGTCCCTGAGCAGGGAATTAACCTGAATTGCTTCAGTAAAATATCAGTTTTATATTCAGCTGAATAAATGGATAGAGAGTAAAGATGTAAACTCTATAAGTCAGCTTAGAAAAGTGTCTGCTAGCAAAATGTGCGTATTTGGGGAAGGCTAATTTGAGGACATTAACACATGATCCATGACTTCATCTGCCATCGTGTGCCACCCCAGTCTCATCACTGTCCCGCTTGTCTCTCCCAGACCACAGAGGAGCGGGTGGTTCTGTCCCACATCCGAGCCAGCAGGTGGTACCAGTTCAGAGTGGCCTCTGTCAACATCCACGGGACGAGAGGCTTCACGTCTCCCAGCAAACATTTCTGCTCCTCCAAAGGTCTGCGTCCTAATGGGTTGTTAGTTGTTAGTGCTGGGTTGTTAGTGCTTTACTCTCTATGGCTCTCTTGGTTTTTCTTGAGTTTTCCTGTCAGCACGAAACTGCAGCTTAGGACATTTTCAAGTGGAGCTCACTTAAAATTGATTCGCACCAGACTTTGCTTCAAAAATTGACTTTAGTTTAATATTGTTTCATTGTCTTCTTTTCGGGTGTTCATAGTACAATTCCCAAGATCTGCAGACAAGTGTGTTCAGTCTATCCTGGATAACAAATCTTTGATCAAGATCTTAAGGTTGCGTGTGGTCATTTTCAGTGTTTTGAATAAAAAATCAGATGGTTTTGCTTTCACAGATATTATGCATAGCTATCTAGGGGAACAAATTGCTAACACACCCGAATACAGATGGCACGGGACCACCTCTACAGATCTCAGCTGGGTTTGCTACATCTCCACCCCAGGTGTTAACAGGGCTGTTTACATAGAGGTCCAAATAACCACACTGAACTTGTGTGCCGATCAAACTGCTCAGAGATTTCATGCTTACAGGAAAAGCCCACAGACAGATGCAGTCTCTGAGAAAGGCCTTTGCAATCTTCTTTCCCACATGCCCAGATCATTGTAAGGAAAATGAAAGTCAGTGTTTGATTGGCTCATTGCATTGACTTCTGTCCCCATAAGGACAGTCAGTAAATTAAAGCAGAGTAAGACTACTTCAATCTTCACAAGGACATTTGAATCAAACATCCTGCTGTGGTCTCATACTGATCAACATTTACCATGCATTCACACACACCCACACACACACACACACACACACACACACACACAGACTCACACACACACACACACACACACAGACTCATGCACGCATACACACACACACGCACACACACAGACTCATGCACGCATGCACACACACGCACACCCACCAGATTCACATCCTTCACATCCTCTGTGATTTAATTGAAACCAGGAGAGCACAGACAGAACCTGAATCTGTAGGGACAGTGTGCAGAGTGTTTTCTGTTCTGCATTTCAACAAGAGCTTAATACAGTTTTCACAAATTTCACAAAACATGCTTTTCACAAAAGATGTTTGGTACAATACATCTAAATGAGCCGGAATGCTGCTGGCTTCGAATACACACAAACCTTATGAGTGTGCTTTGAGGAATCAGAATTAGACCTTGGATGTTATCATCAGATCAGTTTATTCTTTTGTGGAAGAATTGTTTGGGCTTGTCTAACTTTCTTTGTGGCATGAACATATTTTGCTTAGCTTTTTTTTTTTTTTGTATTTTTGCTATTCATTTGACAGCAGCTGTCCTGCAACTCTCAAAGATAGCTGAATTTATTTTTGAACGTACTTGCATGGAGTAAAGGGATGTGGAGGCACAGAAGCTGGCCTTTACGTGAACTTTTGCCACACCATTCCACTGTGAATGAAAGGTTTGATTGAACAAAGAACAAAGCAGTCAGGAACGTACACATATACATTATACAATAATACCGTCAAAGGGCTGTATGTGATCGTACATTTTGAGGCTATTTCTGGACTCGAATATCAATCTTTAATTTTTTTTCACTCTCTGCGTGCTGTCTGTCTGCGGACTACTTTAAAATAATGAGGCAGTCTTAATTAAACAGTTCGTAGTGAGTATATTAACCATTCACACAGACAACACAGGGAGTTATTTTAACTGTAACCTTTTGTTATTTAACCAATTTAAAGCATGGGCACCCAGGTCAGACACACTACTCAGATTGATAGAGTTAACTCAGCAATATTAACTAATGATGCCAGCTAACAAATGAATATCCAGACCATAACTGAGTATCTAACAGCAGGCCAGTCGCACACATCTCAGTCTGGGTCAGTCTGCACGTAAAACCCCATTGGCAGTAAATGGTGCTCAGGCTAACGTTAGCCAGGCCTGCAAACGCATGTCGGGTGGAGGAGGGCACGCTGGACTCGGGCATCCCTCCATCCTGCTTTTGTTTGTAATGATTTTATCATTAAAGCTTTATTCCCCCAACGTCTGGAATCTGGATGTCTTTGAGAGAAAGAACGCAGGAAATCAGCGCACAATGGCAGCCAGCGGCACATCCTGCCCCTGGACCAGCCCGGGCTGTGTGTCTGTTAGCACCCTGCATGGGTGGGGGCGCGCAGAGGAGCGGGAGGAAGTGTTCAGGTGCAGGAGAGCCTGATGGGGCACTGTGTGCTCTGAGCTTTGGGCACAGAACGGGCACTGTGTGCTCTGAGCTCCGGGCACAGAACGGGCACTGTGTGCTCTGAGCTCCGGGCACAGAACGGGCACTGTGTGCTCTGAGCTCCGGGCACAGAACGGGCACTGTGTGCTCTGAGCTCCAGGCACAGAACGGCACTGTGTGCTCTGACAGAACGGGCACTGTGTGCTCTGAGCTCCGGGCACAGAACGGGCACTGTGTGCTCTGAGCTCCAGGCACAGAACGGGCACTGTGTGCTCTGAGCTCCGGGCACAGAACGGGCACTGTGTGCTCTGAGCTCCGGCACAGAACGGGCACTGTGTGCTCTGAGAACGGGCTCCGCTCCAGGCACAGAACGGGCACTGTGTGCTCTGAGCTGTGTGCTCTGAGCTCCGGCACAGAACGGGCACTGTGTGCTCTGAGCTCCGGGCACAGAACGGGCACTGTGTGCTCTGAGCTCCGGGCACAGAACGGGCACTGTGTGCTCTGAGCTCCGGGCACAGAACACAGAACGGGCACTGTGTGCTCTGAGCTCCGGGCACAGAACGGGCACTGTGTGCTCTGAGCTCCGGGCACAGACTGTGTGCGGGCACTGTGTGCTCTGAGCTCCGGGCACAGAACGGGCACTGTGTGCTCTGAGCTCCTGGCACAGAACGGGCACTGTGTGCTCTGAGCTCCGGGCACAGAACGGGCACTGTGTGCTCTGAGCTCCGGGCACAGAACGGGCACTGTGTGCTCTGAGCTCCGGGCACAGAACGGGCACTGTGTGCTCTGAGCTCCGGGCACAGAACGGGCACTGTGTGCTCTGAGCTTTGGGCACAGAACGGCACTGTGTGCACAGAACGGGCACTGTGTGCTCTGAGCTCCGGGCACAGAACGGGCACTGTGTGCTCTGAGCTCCGGGCACAGAACGGGCACTGTGTGCTCTGAGCTCCGGGCACAGAACGGCACTGTGTGCTCTGAGCTCCGGGCACAGAACGGGCACTGTGTGCTCTGAGCTCCGGGCACAGAACACACTGAGCTCCGGGCACAGAACGGCACTGTGTGCTCTGAGCTCCTGGCACAGAACGGGCACTGTGTGCTCTGAGCTCCGGGCACAGAACGGGCACTGTGTGCTCTGAGCTCCGGGCACAGAACGGGCACTGTGTGCTCTGAGCTCCGGGCACAGAACGGGCACTGTGTGCTCTGAGCTCCGGGCACAGAACGGGCACTGTGTGCTCTGAGCTTTGGGCACAGAACGGGCACTGTGTGCTCTGAGCTCCGGGCACAGAACGGGCACTGTGTGCTCTGAGCTCCGGGCACAGAACGGGCACTGTGTGCTCTGAGCTCCGGGCACAGAACGGGCACTGTGTGCTCTGAGCTCCAGGCACAGAACGGGCACTGTGTGCTCTGAGCTCCGGGCACAGAACGGGCACTGTGTGCTCTGAGCTCCGGGCACAGAACGGGCACTGTGTGCTCTGAGCTCTGGGCACAGAACGGGCACTGTGTGCTCTGAGCTCCAGGCACAGAACAGCATTCCTCCCACCGGTCTGCCTCCACCATCGCACACACGCCGCTGCTGTTTCTCAACCACAGCTACATCAATTGCTGTTATTATGACCCAGTACAAAAGACAAAACATGACTGGCAAACAGTGTGTAATCTGACCTCCAGTGCCTGCGTCGTTGAATCAGAAAAACCCCACTTCGTTCTAATGTTAGGATTCTGCAATCACTCATGGTAGCGTTAAAGAGGGCAAACGGATTAAACTGAAACTCATTTTCAAACATTAACTCACTGCTGTGGTCCATAATTTGACAAGACTTACTAAAGAGACTAATAAAAATACGAACAAGAACGAAGAGGAGGAAGGGAATAAGGATGATTTATAACATTTTTTAATTATCTAAAATTATATCAAACATTTTATACAGAAAATACAGTTGTTTGGCAAGACGAAAAAGGCCTGGACCGACTAATTCAATATTTTCTCATAGTTTTTGTTTGGTGTATATTATCTAAGAGTCTTGGTACAGGATGAATAGATGAATTGCAATACTAATTTAATTAATTCATACAGTCTTTTTTATCTATATTGTGTCATTAATCTGATGGACATGTAGAGACAGCAATACTGCTGTACAATTCTTTCTGTCCTGAACTTAAGAAATAATAAATCTGTTTTATTTTTTATCATTGTCGGTAACACTGTGTACTGCTGTTTTGATCATTTTTTCTCTTTCAAGAAAGCAATACATATTAAATCTCAAAGAAACTAACATGGTTAAAACAGAGTTAAATAAATAAATAAGATGGATGAATTTTGTTGGTGTTTGAGCAGACCCGTCCGCTCCGCCTCCTCCATCCGGCCTAAGGATCAGCTCCGTGACGGTCAGTGGAGAGGGAGCGGTCTCCTCTCGAGTCAGCTGGACGCTGTCCGAGGAACCAGATATCCCTGTGCACCACATCAAAGTGTCCTGGGGCCGGATGGACCCTGACAGCGCCCTCGTGCCAGCCAAAAAGAAGAGGAGGAAGACCACCAAAGGGGTAATTACTTCCCTCGCTTGGTAATGTGCTGGCAGACTGTGGCTGCCCCAGGCCTGGGACCGGCCTGTTTGAACTGAAACCGCTTCAGCCCTGACACTGCGAGACACTGGGCTGTAAATAAGAGCAACACGACCACGATGCTAAAGACAAACAGACACTCGCTTGGTTTGCATGAGCGCCTTTTCTCAGGCAACAGCAAAGAGCCCTACGGCTTAGTGCTAGATTTATGCCAAAGCCCGGTCAATTAATAATGTAATTAATAAAGAAAAATCTTATTTTTTCTCTAACCAGACCATGTTATGCTTTTTGTAAATACATGTATTAAAGAAACTAAATAATTTTAACAACGGTGCTGGAGTTAAACTGGATATTGTTTTTAGAACACCCAAAGACCAGGTGATGCGGTATATAAATTCAGTGCTTTTGCGATTACTAAATTAGCTGGGAAGCAAGCTGGGATGTGCTGAACCATGATGAACCAATAGCCAGTGACGAATTGCCTGAGCCATCCAGATCCACCAATCATATCGCAGGAATGCAATGCTATGCACTCTATTGGTAATCACACATCTGGAGTAAGACTATAGAGGATGTAAGCAGGGCGGGGTCCAGGGTCGCTTGGGCTCCACAGTAATGCTCGCAGGGCGCAGTGAGGTCTGTTTCTAATCGTTGTTGGTGGTTGACATCTCAGGCCCTGAACTATGCGGATCTGGATGGTCTCCAGGCCAACAGCAGCTACACAGTGGAGCTCCAGGCCGTGTCCCGCTGGGGTCAGGAGAGACTGAAGAGCACCAAGGCCTCTCTGAGATTCAGCACCACCCTCCTCAACACCACAAGTATGCCCGTCTGCATGCCCGTCTGCATGCCCGTCTGCATGCCCGAGCCGCTGCGTTACCGGGGCTATCCCGACAGATTCCCAGAGCATCCCTCACTCTCTCTCACAAAATGGCAGCTTTCACTGATTCATTAACATAGTGGTCATATTAACTCTCTCAGAGCCTTAATGCTACAGCCTTTTGAAATATGAGGACACCCCCAATTTATCGGTCAGGGAACAGCGCTTACTATCACCCCCCCTCGCCAGATGTGACAGTTTTTCATTCAAGATAGATTCTCAGAGAGTATTTCACAGAATCCTGACTAAGGATTTTCCTCAGCATTAAATCCTGTGTCTCATTGGTCACGTCTGAAGCGCCATTTTGAGTCATTGCCCTCTAATCAGACCCTCCTTCAATGCAAAACATTAACCACATTTAAAATCATCTTGACTATACATATGTTTGTCTAGGACAGAGGAGGCAGTATTTTAAATATGTTTCAATGAGTTTTAATGACGTGCAAGTGTGGAAGCCTGGTGTGTTATGGCACTCTGGCGTGTTGGTGCCATTCCATATTCTGCAGAAACTTTGACAGGAGCGTTTATGGATCGCTCCGTACGTCTGATCAAAGCGCTTTCTGCGTGTTACATTCTGAATGTGTTTGATGTGCTCCTTCCTTTGATTCAGCACTGGTGTTCACTGTTTACATCTGAGATCTGAGTAAAGACATTTTTTAGATAATTTAGATGAAAGCTGTTATGATTTATTCTTCATTTCTGCATTGATGGAATGCGATACTATATGGAGAATGCTGTCATTAACGACGGTGTGGATGAACTCTTCCAGTTGCGCTCGGGTTGAGAGGGTTACTGCATTGCACAGAGCCCTTTTTATAATGATGATGTTTCTGCTTCATAGATCTGATCTCCAGCACTCTCAGTTTTATTTTGATTGACCATCACTCACAGGTGGCATAACCCTGTCCTGGAGGGCCACAGTGTCTGCAGGTTTTTGGTGTATTTTAGTACTTAATTTGTTTAAATCACTGATAAATGGATAAAGAGTCCTGATTTGTTTGACCTGAAATGACTGTAGATCAAAAGGAAACCACAGAAACCTGCAGACACTGCCCCTCCAGGACTGGAGTTAAACCTGCAGACACTACCCCCTCCAGGACTGGAGTTAAACCTGCAGACACTGCGGCCCTCCAGGACTGGAGTTAAACCTGCAGACACTGCAGCCCTCCAGGACTGGAGTTAAACCTGCAGACACTGCGGCCCTCCAGGAATGGAGTTAAACCTGCAGACACTGCGGCCCTCCAGGAGTGGAGTTAAACCTGCAGACACTGCGGCCCTCCAGGACTGGAGTTAAACCTGCAGACACTGTGGCCCTTCAGGGCTGGAGTTAAACCTGCAGACACTGCGGCCCTCCAGGACTGGAGTTAAACCTGCAGACACTGCAGCCCTCCAAGACTGGAGTTAAACCTGCAGACACTGTGGCCCTCCAGGACTGGAGTTAAACCTGCAGACACTGTGGCCCTTCAGGACTGGAGTTAAACCTGCAGACACTGCGGCCCTCCAGGACTGGAGTTAAACCTGCAGACACTGTGGCCCTCCAGGAATGGAGTTAAACCTGCAGACACTGTGGCCCTCCAGGACTGGAGTTAAACCTGCAGACACTGCAGCCCTCCAGGACTGGAGTTAAACCTGCAGACACTGTGGCCCTCCAGGACTGGAGTTAAACCTGCAGACACTGTGGCCTCCAGGAATGGAGTTAAACCTGCAGACACTGCAGCCCTTCCAGGGCTGGAGTTAAACCTGCAGACACTGTGGCCCTTCAGGGCTGGAGTTAAACCTGCAGACACTGCGGTCCTCCAGGACTGGAGTTAAACCTGCAGACACTGTGGCCCTTCAGGGCTGGAGTTAAACCTGCAGACACTGTGGCCCTTCAGGGCTGGAGTTAAACCTGCAGACACTGCAGCCCTCCAGTACTGGAGTTAAACCTGCAGACACTGTGGCCCTCCAGGACTGGAGTTAAACCTGCAGACACTGCGGCCCTCCAGGAATGGAGTTAAACCTGCAGACACTGTGGCCCTTCAGGGCTGGAGTTAAACCTGCAGACACTGCCCCCTACAGGACTGGAGTTAAACCTGCAGACATTGTGGCCCTTCAGGACTGGAGTCTGAAACCCAGACACTGATTGTATTCACATTATGTCCTCAGATGCTTTTTATTTATGATTAAATATGGTATTAAGATGAACACTCTTCATTTTGGCATAAGATTAATTGTATTCTCTGTGCTTGTGTCCGTCCCGCAGAGAAAGGGCTGGGTGAGGTGCAGAGAGCTGAGGGACCAAACACAGGCTTTAACCCAGGAAAGGTTTCCACGTGGCCCCTCGGAGTGGGAAACCCTTTTTACCAGGCAGACCAGCTGCAGGTCAGAGTCTACTGGAAGAGGAGAGGAGGTAAGCAGAGCATCACCTGCATCACCAGGTTAACGGGTTCTATCAAATAAAAGAGTCTTGGCTTTAGTATGTCTGTCCAAACTTGTGTATCCAGTATTTTAGAAAAGACTGTATTATATTGCTTGATTGGTGCATTATTCATTTGATAGCCCAGATTAGTGTGTTATCTTTGTCATCTTCACTTTATAGCAGGCTGGAGTGTAACTGCTGCAGCCAAGAAACTGTCACATTGTAATTGAGCTAAACTCATGCCGCATAGTTCTGAGATAAACATGACAGCAATTACTCAAGGTAATATGCCTCACTTTGACTGCTGGCAGCGTGCGCTTGGACCAGTAGAGTATAGCAGATCATGGATCATTTTGATTGACCGATTCTTAAGATCGGGCTTTTGGATTGGTTATAAAAAACTGATTCTAGATAAGCACCTGGGCATTAATTTAAATGCACCCTCAAGCACAATTTAAATAATGAAGCAGAATTGGTACTGAAATCTATTTATTATTATTGTAATTTATTGGTTTATTCAATTTGGCATGCACTAGAGAGTCAGTCCAACATTTTCCAAGAGGGCCATATTTGGCTCCCGGGCCATACTTAAGGGACATAATGCAAGGGGTGTGATGTATACGTTCTTTGAGCTTGCTGTTTTATATCCACAATAGTTAAAGATCCTGATACGGTGATGCATATGAAATTTCCAGCTGCCTCAGGGTTCTGCATTCGGTTGACTGGTCAGTCTGTAACTCTGAGGTTGATGTTCCTGAGCTTCTACGGAACGCTGAGGGGGGAAACCTGGGGAATACTGTTTGTCCGACTCTGTTAGCAGAGCATGGCTAAATGCTTGTGATTTGCTGTCCGTAAGCAAAACCAGATGATCACGAGGATGAGGTTGCAGCAGCTGCATAAATGTATCTGAAATAAATTAATGAGAAGCAAAACTAGAGATGATAAGTACAGATAATGAACACGAGTGAGTCAAATGTATTTTATTGAGAATGTGCTCATTGGAAATCTTTGCTCTGTGTCATACCCCCCGCAAACAGAACAGAGAGATGTGGATCCATGTTCCTTTGGGCCTCTAAGGAGCAGCTGTGTTCACTGCTTCACTGGCAATCCATCATTCATCCATCCATTTATATATCTGGAATGAATGAATGAATTAATGAATGAAACCGTTCTGAACAATGTTATCTGCTTATGTAATATTATTGTCCAGTGCCATGTTACATAATTCTGCAGAATGATTCAATTACATGTTGTTTTTCAATGTCATACCTAATTTACTTTGTAGATTCAAATTCCTACATGGAGCATAGCACCGTAACACTGAATCAAAGCTGTCTAAGATCATATGTTAGACATCTTGCTTTGATCATGCCTGCTATTGACACATGACCCCTCTACACAAACATTAAATATTGACATTTCGTGCAGCCTCAGAAACACCAGGTCTGTGTACTGGCTGTGTTCATAGGATAGCAGGCAAACTGAGAACGTCTCCCATGTGACGGGGGTTAATGGGCGCCGTGTTCAGGAGCACAGCTCCTCCCAAAGGGAATGGCAGTCACACGCATTTCAGTGCAAGCAGTCAGTTTTGATTTAGCAGAACTGGTTTCATGATTCAGAAACAGGGTTGGGGGTGGGGGTGGGGGGGGGGGGGTTGGAGAAAAAGGGGGTTAAAAAGTGAAAACAGGAATCCTCGAAAGGCCACAGAGATACCCCCAGCTTCTCGATTAATACCAGAGTGGAAATTCTGAGACCTTGAAAAGCACGCTCCAAAGGCACCCTGTCAAGTCAAATTCCGTGGTCGATGTTATGTTGCTAACATGTCGTCACCCTGCCAAGCTCCGCATAACGGGCTTAGGAATGCCGAGGAATCCGGGAAGCCAGGGTTTGTGTGATCTGCATTCCCGCTGCTCACTCACAAAAAGCCGAACTCTTCCCTCTGAAGAGCAGTTAGCGAAACTGGAGAGGGCTCTTGTGGCCTGATCCAGCCCGCGCCGCGCACGGTTTCTAGCTCGAGTTGTTGTGAAGTCGAGATTTGATGCGTTACTGAAGGGATGACAAAACAACCCGAGCGAATGTCTATCAGCTGGCTGACATGCAGATCTGTGAACACGTCAAGTAAGATGGCAGACCTCAGATCAGCTTTGGCTTTCAGCTGCTCGACTAATCAAATTTATTTGATAAATTCCAAAAACAATACAGCACAAAGGATAAACAGCATATTAGACACATCAAAGTGACATGATTTTTATGTCGCTCATGGGCCCTAGTCATGAGGCAAGCAGAATGGCTGAATGATAGGCCTTTACAAACTGAACAGAGGATTGGTAAACGTGTTGATAGTTCAGTTTTTTGGTTTATCGGTCGCTAGAAAAAGTTTACATTTTTCTAGGGCTCTGGCATTACCTAATCTTTCCCATAGATTCTATACATGGTGAGTCACTGTCAGTGATTGCTTGAGACTCATTTTAAAGTCTCATCCAACAGCAGACCTGAAATACTTAAATATTTATCTGTATCAAAATGTGTTCAAGTGTGTACAATAATAAGTACAATAATTCCCTAGAGGAGTGAGGTACAGTCCCAGAGAGACCAGAAGAACACACAAGATTCAGTTTGGCTCTTGATGATAAATGATGATAAATAATTAACAAACAGTATGGTGGTTTTTTATTCTCCTCTGACCCAGACCCAGCTGTGAGCCGGTACCGTGTCCAATGGGGGCCTGAGTTTTGTAGTCACAATATGACCAGAGGACCAGAGCAGTCTGTCACCCAGGTAAGAGCTAAAAATAGCAATACAGAACATGATCAAAAAAGATTAAACAGCTGGATAATAAATAAATAAAAATAAATAAAAATATACCAAACTACAGCACCTAAGGAAGCAGCCTGACAAAGAGCAAATATGGTATCCTAAATAACTAGCTAGGTCAGGTACATCACTTAAAATGCTAGTTAACTAGCTTGCTAGTTATCCAAGTTGGAGGGAATTTCGATTCTAAGATATGATCATCAGCTGATTAAATGTCCCTGTTTAACAGTCTTTACCAAACTGCTCAGAGCTGTTTAATGTGTTTCCCACTCAGGATAACTACATCAACCTCCCCGGCCTGCTGTTCTCCTGCAAGTACAGAGTGACTGTCCAGCTGGTCAGGTCCGGAGGCAAGACCGTGTCCGAGAGCACGACCTTCATGACCCCGCCCTGCTCGTCGCTCAGGGCCAAAACCCGAAAGCACATCCGCTGCCCTGAGGACGGAGGTGAGAGAGAGCTTCACTGCATCAGAGAACCTGCTACTAAGAGACATCTTAATTAAACATTTCTGAAACATCGCTGTGCAGATGAGGGGGTGGTGCTTCTCCAGCTAGTCCTCCTCACTCTTACATCACTGCTTTCTTCTGTTTTATCAGTATTTCTTTTAATAAAATCAGGATGGAGGTTTGAGTGAAAGTGCCCATCTGCTCAAATGCTACAAGCATACAAACCCAAGTTGAAATCTGTTTCTTAGGAAAGCCCCTTCTGAAAGTGCTGGCCAAGCCGGAGAATCTGTCGGCCTCCTTCACCATCCGTGGAGGGAACATCACCGGCAGCTTTGCCTGGAGGTTGTCCATGCCCCGCCCACATGAACGCATCACAGGGTTCCAGGTCTCATGGGCGGAGGCTGGGGCCAATGTCGAAAGCCGACGGAGCAGCCTCAGCCAACCAAACAGCATCATTTCTCAGTCACAGATACTGCCACCAGTAAGCTAATGCTACCTCTATTGCTGATGCTGCCTTTATTGCTAATTTTACTAGCCTTGCTAATGTTAATGCTATAAATGCTACTGCTAATTCTGTAGCTACAAAAATCTGTAACAGTAGATATCTCTGTTGTTTTCTTGTCTCTTTCAGGACCATAATTATCTCGTAGTGCCCAACATGCGAGCAGGGACAGGCTACATGCTGGAAGTAAGGGCGCTAACCACAGCAGGGGAGGGATCCTCTGTTTCAAAGACCTTCCAGACGCCCACACTGTCATCGGCTCCTCAGCAGGGTAAGTACAAACAGGCTCAGTCCCTTTACCATGGTTTTTGTGCACTCCTGCCTCAAGCAAAACAACACAAAAAACTCCTGGTAAAATTCTCCCTGAAATGGTTCTTCATCTGATCGCCTAATAATTCTGTTAAACTGACTGCTAATAATTCTGTTAAACTGACTGCTAAACAGTCCCTAACATTCCCTGCTCACACTGATTTACTTATGTCTCCGCTGTGTATGTGAATTGAGATCGCAGGTTTGAATGTAGCCCCTTGAGAATAAGCTGTATCTGTCTCTCTTGCGTGGTTCATAGCACCCAGGCTCAATCAGCATCAACGACAGCAGAAGCGGCCAAGAGAGAAGTACTGATACTGCAGCTCACTTTGCTCTGTAAGATGAGGACCAGCTTCTCGGGCCAGCAAAGAGGAGTATCGACGTGAAAAATCTTTTGGGCTGCAAAAAAGAAAAAAAGAAAGTCTGGGCTGAATATTTCATCTAACATATAAAATACAGGTTTTGGACTGCATTTTTCATTCAATGTGAAAAAAATTCTTGGACTTCATATTTCATCCAACATAAATACGAAAAGATTTTGGACTGCATATGTCATCTACCATGAAAAAAAAGAAAAGGTTTTGGACTGCATATTTCATCGAATGTAAAAAAAAAAAAGAGATCTCGGACTGCATATTTTATCTAACGTAAAACAATAAAGGGACTGAACTGTATATTTCATCCAACATAAAAAGCTAGATTTTGAGTGCGTATTTTATACAGCATCTCTGTTGTGGTTTGTCCTCCAGGCTGCCTCGTATGTGTAAAGTGTAAAAGTTTAACGCTGATTCTGCGGCACACTGAGGTCAGCTCTGCTCAGCCATACTCTTAACCACAGAACATCAAAAGCCCCAGAAAAATGGGACAGCTTCATCACTCCATCCCACAAGCGTTTCTTCTCTTGAAAAATAATAGTATTGAAAAAGACATGCTATGCCATAAGATTATATACTTTGTATGCAACACTTTGGATGTAAAGCAGTGCAAAGGGGGTTAGATTTCTTCACTTAGACTATTTCAAATGAAGGAGACCATTTAATCATGGCGATGGAATGGGTGACACTAGTACATAACGCACTCATGTAACTGACAATTGTCTTTGTTATGGAACTTTTGTCTTTGTTATTGGGAATTATTTATTATACAGAACCATGTAAATAAATGGCGTTAATTGGACTGATGGATAATGATAAGTAAAGCAAATGAGGTTTACAAAACTGCATGTATAAACCCACAGTATTGTATCTCATAATTTAACGCTCTCATTAGTTCTGCATGGCTTACGCACATTCTTTATTCGGCATGGATATGTCCGTTTTACCTCCTTTGAGTACGCTTTTTAATATGCAATAGAATAATATAGGACTGTAAAAGGAAATAAATAATATACTGTTGAGCAAATGTACCGGGAACTAAAGGAATTATATACTGAAAGTATTTTATTTTCTGTGAAAGCATTTGTCATGATGTAGTCTGCAAATGTCTATATTTATTTGTATATGTATATTATAAAGTATGATTCATATATGTGCATGTGTGTGTGTGTGAATGCATGTGTGCTTCCTTAAATGTGTTTGAGTGTGTGCACGCACGTGTGTGTGTGAGTATATGTCTGATTATGTGTGTGTGTGCTTGTCCCGCCCTTTTTTTAAACATCCTTGTATAGAAATTTTGTAAAAAAAAAAAAAAAAAAAAAAAAAAAATTGTAAATATAGTCATGTTACATGTATCTTCCATGATACAACGCTGTACATTCTGTTAGATGATATAAAGACTTCTGAAAACTGTCTGTGTCTCTGAATTCATGCATTATCTCTGAGGGTTTTTATGTGTGTAGTATATGCTGTCAAAAATGATTATTGCACTGGAAATAAAGTAGACTTTTGCACATAACGAAGAGAGACAGGGCGTGGCAGTCACAGGTAAGCACACGTTCGCTCTTATCCTTACTATAAATCTATCTCTACTCAGTGCAAGCAACAGCCCAGCTAATCATTCTGGCCATCAGTTTTTCCCGGAATATTAGGGGCTAATGTTCCCATCATGTCAATTGTCAGTTTTGTCAGTGACTTGTTTGGAACAATAGAATGTTCTAGGACTGTGTGGGGAATGTCGTCATGGCAATGGCATCGCACAATCAAATTAGACTCTAACTGAAACCTTTCCTCAACGTTCTTGGACCTTTGTGTTAGCTGCTGGATAGCATTTGCCAACAAGAAACCATGGGGCAGAAAAATTACATTTGCTATTCTATATTTTGAAAAAATGAAATTAGTTGTGTTGCTTACGTTTTAAATGACAAAATATGGTGGAGCGCCGCTGTCTCCCACGATCGTTTCTACACTATCACTGGGCTTGAGTTTGAATTTGAAAGGACTTTAAGCTGGGAAATAGTCACATTTTTCACTGCACATTTACCAAAATTTATAAAGTAAATCATAAAAATGTCTTATATAAAATTGTTTAATGACTTGGGTTTTTACATTTTGCTTAGTGTGTCAGTGAAGTTAGCATTGCTTGACACAATTACTTCTGCCACTTTCAACCACTTTAATCATGTTTTTCTGCACAGTAGCCATTTCTGTGCCAGGCTGCGGTTTGCTTTTTTATCTTCTGGACATCCCTGGACATACAGTGTGGTAAACCACTAAGATACTCCACATACCTTCGCCGCTGTCTCTAACCTCAAACGTCAGCTTCTTCTTCTTTAACCTAAGTGATGAGGGGTCTGTCCCCACGGTCTGCCAAACTTCCCATGGTCCATAACAGACAAAACTCATACCAGAGCTTCACAAACAGAGCAATATTTTGTAATACCATGGGATGCTTGAACAAACAAATACTTAACTAAATCTCAGCATATACTCCAAGCTCTAACAGCATTCCTTATGTAGGTTGAATAAACTGCAGTAATGAATTTCCAGAATTATTTTGTTACGATGCGATTCCACAGGCCATTTTTGGCAGGGATACAGAAATCAGTGATAAGTGAATTCACATGTGCTAATTAGTCAGAATGACTTTAAAATTTGTGCTACGGGCCCTGAACTTTTCCCCAGGCATCCTGGGTAACCAAGCTCACTCACAAATATTTACACTTACATTTAGACAGTTTGCAGATGCTAACAGTTTGCATGTTTTGCAAACTGTCCATGTTACACAGCTGGATATTTTAGTGAAGCAGGTCAGGTCCCTCGCTTTGATCAGGGGAGCAAGGGCAGCGCCCAACATGGAATACTGGATCTGTGATCTCAGCCTGACGGGGCCACTTTAAGTCCAGCTGTTACACAGCATGACCGTTTTGAAAGTGCATGACATAAATAGCTAGAATAGAATTCATGTCTCAGTGGCCTGTACAAGCCATACAGAAACCACTGACATGCGTGCACACACAAATACTCATGCATACACGCACACACACACACACTAGTCCAGGCAGGGAAGGTCGCTGTAGAGTGATGCCTGCCTCAGATGTGTTTAACTGACATACTCACTGAGTTTCCCTGACAACAGCGAGCTAATTTTCACCTGGCCAAAGCGGAGCTCCAGCTGCGGGATCTGAGGCTCCAGGTGAGGCCCTCACCTGCATCAGGTTCATAAACTCTCTCCCCAAAAGACACGCCAAGGCCCTGCTGCCTTTTGTATTTGGCAATGAACCTACTGGATTTCAGTGGAACTGTAATCAACTCTGATGTGAATTAAATTATCAGAACGGGGAATTGAATTTTTAATGGATTCATCTGCAGTGGGAACTGAATTAAGAGGAACTGACGCTACTTTGGATTCAGATGGCATCTGCATTCAGCATGAATTGACTGAATGTACCTGGAGAGGCGAGTGAGTGGACAGGAATTTATGTGGACAGGAAAATTGATTTAAAGTGGAATGCCTGGAGGTGACCCCAGTCCCGATCAATATATAAATTCAGTTTTATTGGTTTGAGGGCAGACAGCGGGCGGCGGTAATCTCTGGTGTCCTGTTTCTCCACCAGTCCTTTGCGCGGGGGTCACCGAGGCCGAATGCTGCCTGAGCCTTCAAAAGCAGGGTCGGGAAGGTCGGCTCCCCCCAGGGAGCCTCACACTCCCAGAGCAGGCTGGGATGTAGCAGTGGAAAAAAGGAAGCATTCAGAGGTCAAAGTTCAAGTTCACTACTAACTCCATAAAAGGGAGGACATGATTGGCCAAGTCTGAGCAGAGCTATTCCTTATGGAAACAGACTGTGCTGCCATACATTACAAATATATGGACTGCAAAACATTATTTTTCAGCTAAATGAGCTCATCAAAAATGTACACACACTCTTCAAAAATAAGTCTTCACTAGATTAACTATCCAAAAATGCAGATGCCAAATAGGATCATTCAACGGTATAAAATTAAGAGCAAAATTTAAGATAAGGCCTTAACCTCTTCAAAGGGATAAAAATATAAATACATTTAAATGACTTTGTCCACATTATATTTTCAAAACTGTCGCCCAGGACCATCAGCTGTCAAATCAAACCCATGCAAAGCCCTACATGTGAGGACAACATCAGCCAAAGGGTTAACATGGAAGGGACGGAGAACCTTGGAAACTAAAATTCTGAATTTTACAGGCGTGTTTCAAGGGCCCAATAAGGCTGGCATGGGCTCCTCTGCCTGGCACGGTCTGTGGTCAGGAAGCGCACAGGTCTCTGAGCACAATCCTCTGGGAGGCCAATTAAACGCAAAACTGGACTTACATTGTTCAATTTTTGGCCGGACTGAGGGATTTTTCACTGGAAATAGTAGCGCTCTTCACTTGCAGACCGGCTCACCAGCTTAGAGTGCAGCCGTCACAGGCGGAGTGTGCTTCTGGAGGGCTGTCATTTTCAACAGCGCCTATCGTAACTGCAGTAATTGTTTTCATATTTTTCATTGTTGCTGTTGAGGGTTTTACTGACGCAATTACCTTTAAGTAGAGAGTGAAATGCCAAAGGGTGGAAAACTAACACACAGCTGTATGTTCATGAGCATATGGCTCTGCAGTGGACCGTCAGTGTTATTGGTTAGCAATGTCTCTGCTGCAGTTGCATATATGTTGTAATTGGTTAGCATCATCTCTCCCACTGTTGCATATATGCTGTAATTGGTTAGCATCATCTCTCCCGCTGTTGCATATATGTTGTAATTGGTTAGCATCATCTCTGCTGCCGTTGCATGTGTTGTTATTGGCTTGTGATGGGAAAGGAGGGACAAATTTTGTTTGCCAAATTGTATCTTTTCATTTTGGTGATGCGATATTTTAGCTACATTTCCTCATAATCTCATACATCACACCTGAAGACTGTTCTTGACTCTCTGTAAAATATTTCACTGCAGTCTGAACTGCCGTTGGTGTGATCAGCTATAAGCTTTTTCAGCCAGGGTGAACTCAACCTTTGGTAAACACCATCCCTCCTGGGGCCAATAGTTTCTACAGCACTTGATGCAGACTGTATTCCATGTATTGGGCTCCATTTTAAATGAACAGCAATCTCAAAATGAAGGGAAAAAACCTCTCCTTACCCAAGACTCACTCTATATTATGCATTCTGATTAGTAAGAAATGTGCTCAGCTCACCTTGGGAGCTCCTTAAATCAGGTGGCGGATACAGCGTGATCTCTCAGTTAAGAGGAAAAGAAAAGCTATTACTGTCCCTACAGCCCCTGGCACTGAGAGGTACATTAGGAGGGAACAGAATGAAAAAGTGCAAAAGCGCAATTACTAAATCAGAATTTTCAGAGGCCCAAACCCTGACTGTCTGGGCTGCAGTTAGTTCATGTGGGAACCAATCAGATCAAGGGAAACAGGAGAGGCGGGGCAGTGCCACAGTATGTCATATGCCTGTGTGTGTGAGTGTGTGTGCCTCTGTGTGTGTGCCTGTGTATGTGAGTTAGTGTGCCTGTGTGTGTGTGTGTGTGTGTGTGTGTGAGTTAGTGTGCCTGTGTGTGTGTGCCTGTGTATGTGTGCCTGTGTGTGTGAGAGAGTGAAAGTGAGTGCTTATGTTTACTTGTGAGTGAGTGTGTGTGCATGGTGCATGTGTGTGTGTGTGCATGGCCATTTGAGTGCATGAGTATGTAAGGGTGTGTGTGCGTCTGTGCATGTATTTGTGCTTGTGTGTATGGATATGTGTGCATGCATATGTGTACTCACCAGTGTGTGTGCACGTGCATGCATATGTTTATGTGTGTCTGTGTGTTTGCATGAGTTTGCGTGCATGTATATGTGTGCGTGCAGCCATATGTTTGTGTGTGCAGTATGTGTGTTTGCATGCATGTGTGTGCCTGCATACATTTCTGCAGATGAAAACCCTGACTGAAACTCTTTCTGATCACTTGTTTATGGGAAATCATCAACTTAATTTGACATGTTTTGTATAAAACAAATATCATTGTTCCAAACATAATAAAGATTTTAAACCAGCACAAATTTACATGGCGCTCGCAAACCGCTGTGTTTATAAAACACTTGGTGCGGGGCTTTGATTGGCGGCCCACGTGCGTGCGCAGAGCCCATGAGCTGCGTGCCTCTTCCCGCCAGGGTACCCCTGATTATTATAATCATAATGAAGGGCTGCCCTGCCCCGAGGCCTTTCTCAGAAACACACAGTATTTACAGCTTTTTTTAACGTTCATGTTTTGTATCCTTTCACAAAGATTAATTTTGATGTCAAAGACAGCTGGTTTGCATTAAAAGTACATTCATGTCAAAAAAAATGAATGCAAGAAATTGTTTTCTTTTTTTGTTAATTTTTTCTTATTACCTCAGAGTTTGCTTTCAGCCCTTCAGTGTCTCTATAAAAGGTAAGCTCCATCTCCATTCCGCCTTTATGACACTGGCTCCAGCTATGATGATAAGAATAAGTCTCGGTCCTGTTCATTTTCAGTAAACTCCAGAACGACTGATCTGTTATCCAAGCGTTTGTTCTTGTTCTCTTTCCTTGATTATAAACACTGTTATAAAATGTACTTGAATATTTGAAAATGTATTTAGTAACATAATTTTTACCACCATAACTCTTAAATTGGGTATTACAGGTCTGGAGTGGTCTGGCTGTATGATGTTTTTATGCCGCCATTGAGCAGATTCAGTATTGGTACGCAGCAGATTGCAGTGCACAGACCCCTAGGCAGCAGACCGAGGATGAAAGCTTCAGATCCGCCCTTTCCTTAATGCAGTTAGGAGAGAATGCTTGTCTGATTCCCCATCCCGATTACGCCCCCATTTTGATTCATACAGTTAGAGCAGAAGGCCTCTCAATGCTTGCAACAGCATGTTGAAAGGAAATCGTCTTTCCTATGTCATAGTTTGAAAATAAATATAATTCATAACATCAAAAAACATACTGATATAATGATAAAACTACATTGATATGAAGATAATTCATAATGGGGAAAAGTCATTGAATATGTTTGAGCCACATGCTGTTGAGTGGGAAGGTATTCCTCCTCCCAGCTGCAGAACTGGAGCCCCATCTCTCCCCTCATATCTGACCCATGTTGCACTAATTTTACAAACTTTTAAAAATGATGAACAAAAGATGTGAAATGTTGCCAGTCAGTCACATATTCCCCCTGCAAGGATGAGCTCAGAGCTGCAGATGATTTCCTGCTGATGGACACGATGTTTATCCCTCTGACAAAATGGTTCTGATTTATACATTAGCACTGAGACTGAACCCAGTTAACATTGTCCTGTATTTAAAAAAAGGGCTCTTAATATAACGGGGTCCTTCACACATAATCACAGGATTAACATTTTTGGTCCTATTTAGAATGAATAATTGGCCATTAATGAACCATTTGGTTTGTATAGAGCCATGCTATAGTACCAAATGGTTGGTAATTAGTTTGTTAATGGTTAAAAACAATGTCAATTTTTTGGATGGAACTGGTTGGAATTTTTTTTTAGCAGATTCTCTTATTCAGGGTGACTTGCACAGTTTATGTTTTTGACACACTATCCATTTATACAGGTGGATATTTTTGCAGAAGCAATGTAAGTACCTTGTTCAAGAGTACAAAGGCAATGCTGTATTTGGGAATTGGACTTGTGGCCTCAGCTCCCAGCTCCCTGACTGATGACGAGAAATCATCGCCATAAACTCGTACAGATCTCAGTCAAGTTCCCATTACAGCAAACCCTCCATCAGCTCGCACAGCTCGAGACCTTTCTGTGCTGCTTTCTGTTCACCCCACAGCCAGCCCTGTGCTGCTTTCTGTTCACCCCACAGTCAGCCCTGTGCTGCTTTCTGTTCACCCCACAGTCAGCCCTGTGCTGACCCCACAGTCAGCCCTTGATCCTGGGAGAGCAGGGCTCTAATTAAGCAGTGACCCCAGCCAGTCCTGGTTGCTGCTGGCTGTAGCTGGTACCAGCCATTCAGTAATCAATACCGTGCAATGGGGTGACTGTGTGCTGCTGTACTGGGAGTTTTATCTCTATGTAGGTGACCCAACAGAGGAGACATTTATGAGTCAGTATGTGTGAGGTTTGTCCAGAGCAGCGGAGGTCGGGTGAGCCTGCAGGGCGTCCCTGGGGGGACGAGTCTGGCCTGAGACAGGCTCTGATGGAAGGACTGTGCAGAGTGTTTTTATGGCTCTGCTACAAGCCCCAGCATCTGGGCTCTGTGTTAAAGAGGCGAACAGCGCAGGGCGCACACACAAACCCATAAAGAGCCACTCGGACAAAACTGGCAGAAGCGGCAGCAGCGTGAAGGTCAGAACACAGACCTGCCAGGTGTGGTACCGGTCCTGTGAGAGGGACAGCCAGTGCTGACAGCCATCATCGTCCCTCTGATCCCCCCGTTTAACATTTCATCTAATGAGTGTACATTTACGTGCACTGTACATTTACATTTAGTGTACATTTACACAGTCACTTGGCAGACATTTATATGGGACATGTGCCGCCCTTTCAATTCCCTGAGTCACAGTGTTCATTAAAGCTCCCGTGTGGCTTTAAAATGGAGGCAGTGCTGACCCAGGTGTCCCTCTCAAATTATCCCGAAAAGTGGAATCTCTAAATGGGGCCACCTCTCTGACTGAACACTGTAACCCTCAAAAACTCATATTGTGTAAAATTAAAAGGTTGTCATATGACACTTCTATTTTCAGAATATTAAGAACGCTCTGAAATATGTTCCACATTCCGCGTGGCGGCAGAGTCAGAGAGGTGCCTGATGGGTATCTGTATCTGCGGAGGGGTCCAGCGCTGATGTCCTCCATGATGATCTGGGACAGGGCCAGCCCTCAGTCAGCACTCCCCCTACAATGAGCTCCGTCCTAGGCAGTGTCTGAACGTGTGCCCTCCCTCCTCCTACGCTGTGCTGCAGGCTCTCAGGGTGGGGCGAGGACTCGTTTCTTATCTGTGTCTGACGGCCCAGGAACTACGGCAACACCTCCGGTGACAGGACAGATTCTTGTCAATTGTGCATCAATGATAGTTTGAAGTTTTGATGAGTCTCAGTAGTAAACTGGTGTATTGATACTGAAATAATGGCACTGGATGACAGTATGTTCCCTGTGCAAGAGGTGGATGCACAGGAGTGCGCTGTTTCCTGCTTAGCCGATGGACTTCACTGTCACCCCAACACAACTGCAGCAAATAATAATGTATATTATTATCAAAACATCAAATAATCAGAGATCCACAATTGACAGGTGTCTTTGCTGTCATCAGAAGTGAACATTTCTGGTGGTTGAGCAGACAGGAAATTCTAGCAGGCATGTCTGACATGTAATCTGAATTTTTTAAAAACTTAGTGAAAACAGAAATATTTCAGGCATTGAAAATGCAGATATGTCTGTGTAAAAGTGTGTTCTGCATTCAGCCGTGCCAGCCGTTTTTGTGGATTAATATTCCACAGCTGCATCCACGGTTCCGTTTCGCCCTCCACAGCTCCTCTGCGTTCGTTTGCGGTGAAATTCTTCGAGGAGCACTGCGGTACGTACCGAAGAGCTCATTCAAAGCAGCTCCACTGTGAGAACTTCAAGATCAGTCGGGCATGTATCATTTCATGTTTCATAAAAGTGCTTTTGAAAAATCTGTTTAATTTAATTTAAAAGAGCAGACAACACCCTAGGCTCATGCTAGCACAGCACTGAAAACCTTTATTTTATTTAGTTGGAAAGATCCCTTTGCTAATACAATAGTTGTTTAAATTTGAGCTTAATGTCTTTCATGTAGCGTAAGGGGCAGGGGAATAATGCATTGCAGACTCTTTATAATACTCCGTTTAACAGCACCGCTTAGCCACAACTTTGCAGTGGACGGGATATTATTTAAAACACGGATTTAGAAAAGTTTTTTTTCTTACTTTGACAAGAGGTGGATAATGCTCAAGCGTAATGCCAATGTTTTCATGGATCTGTGTCCAAAAAATAAAGGGAGAAAGATATGGACATCGTTCAGAGCTGAACAGACCTCGCTGTTTAGACATGCTGAGTTCACGTTTTTGTGTAGCTTTGTTTAGCTTGCAGCTGTCTTTGGATTGAAGCATATGGATGGATGTGTAGCAGAGCGATTGCCATAAACACTCAGGGCTACGTGGCGTCAGTTTCACAAAGTGGAATATGACAGCTCCATGGCTGCACACACACATTCCAGGCTGGTATGAAAATAAACACTGCCTCAATGTGCATTCTGGGAAAATGACTCTTAATGGCACCACAACAGTGCTCTTTGCTCATAATCCCTTTATTAGTACATAGATACAACATACATACAACTATTAATGATCAATGGGGGGAAACATTTATAAACACATTAATAAGTAGTTTATAAATATTAGTAATCTGTTTATTAATCGCTATATATGATTTGAGTTTGTAACCCCAATTGATCACTGATCTAGTCTGTGTCATGTACTAATGTTTACAAACACACAACAAGGTTCCCCTGCATTTTATTTTCATAATATCTTACACTGGTCTGGATTTTCATACAAAGTATATAGCAGTATTTAAAATAATACAGCCTTTTTTCATCATTGCACTGTGAGATTGCGCAGAAACGCAGAGCCCTTGCACCTCATTTACAGATAGAGAACTTTCATCAGTTTCATGAGCAGTTTCTGTGTTAGGAGAAAAGATCTTCAGCCATTGGGTCATAGTAAATGTTTAGACAAAAATAACAAAATCTGAATGGCACAAATCTTTATTGGGCAGATATTCTGAGTAGTGAGTAGTAAATGAAATAAACTGTTATCAGTAGGAAAACATTTGGAGATATGTCCTTCACATGAACAATTTTATATTTAATACCTTGATCTGATCTGATTTCCACACACAAACACACACAGACACACACACACACACACACACACACACACACACACACACACACACACACACACACACACACACACACACTCACACACACACACACACTCATACACACACACACAGACACACACACACACACTCACACACACACACACACACACACACACACACACACACTCACACACACACACACACACACACACACACACACACACACACACACACACACAGACACACAGACACACACACACACACACACACACACACACACACTCACACACACACACACAAACACACACACACACACAAACACACACAGAAAAGCTATGGGTAGAAGGGTTGGTGATCTGGAATCAATTTCCCCGGGGCCCTGAATTACCTAAATTAATGAATCTGCCTTAGCCTTGAGAAGAGGTGGACGCAGTCTTACACAACCATCCGGACTGCTGGCTTCATGGACGAGAGTTTGTGCTGCTTCGAGAGCCGGTGATCAAAGCTGCACTGCTAATGATCTCAGACAAACAAAACAGTGCACATGATTAGAGCAGCACTGGAGATGGATGCAGCTTCACAGGGCTACCAGTCTCAGACCACCGCTCTGAACGGGCCCGATACCCCTTCAACAAGAGCATTCCAGGGCACTGTGATTAATATCATTAGTGAAAACAAATCAGAACCAGGAAGCTGTAATGCACGACGGTAATAAAGCAATAACAAACATGTAATTAACGGTAATAATACAATAACAAACATGTAATTAACTGGCCGCTCAGGCGGAGCTGGGATCCCAGAGGAGGGCGTCTGGACTTGCTGCATGCTCCGGTCCTTTGCAGAGCACCAAATATTAACTGCGATTGCCAAGAACAGCAGTGCCTGGGATGGGTCTGGCTCTCGTTAACGGTGGATGGATTGCACTCAGAAAGAACCTCACAAAGCAGCAATCTCCCCCTGGCCATGGCTGGTTTGGGTCTCTCTCTCTCCGTCTGTCTCTCGATGTGGTCGTTTGAAAGCGCTCGGTTGACAGCCCAGAGTTGAAAACGCTCGATGACACACCTCTGGTCCACTGATGTCTCGCCAGGTCGGACCGCAGTTCTGGTTTCACTGGGCCCCAGCGGAGTCTCCTCTAATCAGGTGCCTTTTTTAATGCCTCTCCGTCTTTGTTCACTTTCTGACTGAAACTGTGCCACAGGAAGGCTTTGGTGACATGGCTTTGGAGAGGCCTTGACGCAGTAAAAGATTACTGTTCCCCGAGCTCTCACTCGTCTCACCGAAAGCCCAAATGCCATGAACACACAACCATTTCACTGTCAAACAGGGACGCTTCGCTCCAACGCAGGATCGGGCTGAACTGTAAAGGGCGAGGTGTGCAGCGATTCGAGCTTTTTGATTTGAGAAATTGCTCTGTCTTTTTTTCTCTGCTAGCGCTGTGTATTGGAGAGGGCTGTAGATAACTTCTCCAAAGGGATTTGCAGTCAGAAGTTACGTCTCGACCCTGAGCTGAGTTTCAGTAAAACCCTTTCAGTGCTGCAGGCATGCACACTTCTGCAGGTCCACAGCAGGTCCTGCAGGGTGAGCCGAGGTCACAGGAGTGACATAAGGCATGACAGCGTATCCCTGTATACCGCAGCCTTTGAGTGATCTCAGAGCATGCTGCCATCCATCTCATATCACCAATAAAATCGAAACAAAGACGGAGGTTGATCGTTTCAGTGGAACTAGTGAACCCAAACACTTTTACACAAAGCAACAGGGCTTGCTATGGTTGTGAACAGATAGAAAAAGTCAAGGTGGCACAGAAAAAACAAAAGCCCGTAATGTTCATTCTCAATACACAATATGGCATCAGTAACTCTCACTACCACCTGTGGGAGCAATTAGAGAGCAATGAGAGAACAGAGATCTCTGAAAATGGATGAGTTTAATGGACATGAGAGGGGACAGGTCTGAAGTCATTTGGAAACGTGTTATTTTTAAAGTAAAGTGGAATCTCTTTCACCCGCTGTATTCTGCCTCTGTTGAAACATGAAGTAATAAGAGAAGGAATAAAAAGAATAAACCAGAGTGAGGTTCCAATTCATGACCTTGAGCACAAGTGATATGTTAGACCAACAGAGAATAGGAAACATGCAGACTGGGTCTCAGTCAAACTTAATCTCTTTAAGGCCACACACAATTCAATCAAAAGCACCTTTACATTACAGTGTACGTTTCTTCCAGTATTTTATATATTTTTTTTATTTTATATTCTTTTGAAGACAAGTAAATATGTTCTTTGGAATGTGTTTGTTTCATGCTATAATAAAACATCATGCGTCCTGAGGTCCATTTTGATTAGACTGCATTATGCCCTCATAGAGACTGCATTAAGCCCATGCATTTAATTTGTGAACCTGTTTGGCCTAACAGAGAATGTGATTGGTTGAGGTTTTTCATTTGCTCCAATCAAAATCATGTCACTGACACTGTGTATGCGGATAGCTTTGATAAATCAGGTCCAAACTGCGTTTGATTGGATCCCGGTCACAATTTATCACAGTGCAAGTGGTAATGAAGTTAAAAAACCCCTGTTTCCATGGCGATGGCACGCACCCACGGAGTACCATGTAACTCTTAACGCTTTCAACCAGCACTAAGTTAGTGTGTTATAGCAGTTTTTACCCTCTCTATTCCAGTTTAACAAAGTGATTCATTAACAGCCAAACTGTGAATGCCTTTTTTAGTGCATGTCATTAAATGACACATAAATTATCTAGATCATCAGTAGTCATTAAACTGTGTGTGGATCTCTGGGATGACGCTTTACATTCCCTATTAAGACACCCTTATTGCGTAAGCAGCTGTTTTTACACCAGCGACTCTGTTTCGTGTGTAATAATTTCTTTGTACGAGCTTCGAGCCACAGTATTTTCTGGGACATGGGAGATTTCAGTTAGCGTGATTATGTTATAATGTTCATAGCACGTTAAAGACATGCAGCAGCACTACAAATAGACTTGCAGACCGTTATCACAGAACCTTGTCAATCTATAAATTGTGCAATGAAAAGGAAAGAAATAAAAAAACACAATACTGAGAAAACAAGAGGCAGAAATATCCCATAATTCACTGTGTTCCTTTCAGGGATTCATTCTGTGGTAATAACTGAAACGACTCCAGAGAATGTCACAGACAGCGTAGCGTTGCGAGGCAGAATTATGGGAGAAGATGAGGCACAGGCTGGCTCCTGTCCTGGGGGGGGGGGGGCAGGGTTCATCCCCCCCGGCAGAGCTCCAGGGCTCCATCGCTGCACAGCCCCCTTCCCCGGTCCACTGTGTCCTTCACCCACCACCCTGCAAATATTGCTTTGCGATATGAAGAGTTTTTTTTCTTGGTGGTTTCTGTCACAATGCTGGGTCGGGCCTGCCACAGAGAGCAAAGAGAGCCGGACAGACTGATTTCCTAAGTGGGTCTCCCCATCCAGGCGAGGCCGGGAGCTGGTCATAAATGGCCATACAGGCACCAGTACTGACGGGAAGTCTATCCCCCAGAGCGCCTGAAACACACTGTGCCCTGCAACATGATTTCACTCATAATGCACTGGAATTATTTACTTATTAAAATTTCTGAGTAATATGTTTAGTATTGAGTTATGACAGTTCCGTTGGTTGCCTAGACCATCTCCTTCTCCAAACTTCACAGAATTTCCATCTAGCCATTTTTTTTTCAACCAGCCTGCAGAGATTCCTGGCTATCGCTGTCAGATCTAGATTTCTCCGCAGCAGTATTTTCTCTCCGGACGCTTTAACTAAAGATGCTCATAATTAATTTATTCCCAAACTCATAGAGGAAGCATTAACTCAGTGGTAACACATGGAAATTAGATTAGCTACGACGTTTAGGAACATGACAGCCTTTTCCTCCGCTCATTCCAGAAGATTCTGGCTGTGCAGTGTTTGCTCTAGGTTCAGCCAGTGCCCTGAGCTCTTTCAAGTGCGGCCAGCGTAATCACCGCAGTAAAGTTGTCCCGGGGAAATGTTTTTATGATATTATGATAAATGATGCAAAATGCAGCATTTTTGTTCCTTGCAGAGCAGCGTACGGGACCTGCAGTTTGGAGTGGCCACAGTGCAAGGTGTTGCACAGGGGCTGCACAAAGTTGCACCTGCAGGACAGGTTAGTAGAGCGTGCGTGTTCCACGCTGGCATGAAGACGACGCCATGGCTGAGCTCATTTAGGCGGTATGGCACGGCGCTCTACCCTCTCCACATCCCACCTATCCTCCATCACATGACAAAGGTAAATATAACTGAGAATATTTTTGGATTCATGAATTCCAAGCCATTAATACACCCAGAGATTAATTCAGATTTTTATCTTACCCTTTTTTTGTGTGTCTGTGTGCCCCTTGAATCAGATACAGTGTGCTTTTAAACTCTCCCTAAATTCCTCAGCCATTGTTTTCTCTGTATTCCGTTATGGAATATGTGTTTCACACATTGGTATTTTGAGAATTGTTCATTTTGTGATGTTATGATTGTCAATAATTCTTTTAACATTGTGGCTGCCTCTTGACCCTATCGTAGATCTCTACCACATGAAGTACCCCTGCAGCCAAATCAGAGTGCCACGGTGAGGTATTTTACCTGTCTCACTCCCTGATGAAGGTGTCATGCCGTAAAATGAAGGTAATGTAAAAATATTGCAAAACGTCTTAATGACGTGGCAGGTTCAGTGACATTCTGTTAACTCTTAGCAGGAACTGTGAAAAACTCTTTTTTGAGCCACCCCAGAAACTGTTTTCTAAACTGTTTTTCAGAGCTCCCTCTGCTTTTAGTTTGGCATTTTTACTGTACATCCAGATTGCACATCCCACTGTAGGTTTTCACTTTGTCTCTTTTCTGTTCAAGTCTGGGTTCTGTTCAAGTCTCCGCGCAGACAGAGCCAGCAGCTAAATGATTAATTAAAGGCTTTGGGCAGAACCCAATCAAACTCACTCGGTCTTTCTGAGGGCATGTGTGATTCTGCTTTAGGACAAAAAGTGCTCACTCAACTGGACATCTCTTCTCCACTGAAGCAGGAAAGACTCAGAGAAACGTGTGCTGCGATGTAAAGTCTTTTTAGACTGAATTGCATATGTTCTTAAAGAGACTAATTGCGTTTGATTGGGTTCCAGCCATAGTCAGCTTCTAAACGTTTTGGAGTATTTTAAAGCTGTAACCCTTTCAGTCCCAACCAACCTCAGTCTCTCAAGTTCTATAGTATGGGAAATACACACTGACATATGTGCAGGTGACCTTAGCATACAATATGTTGGACCAATTCATACACTTTTATGAATATATTTCCTTAAAATGTTCATCTTTGTAAAAGTCAAAAGTATGAACCAGCCAACAATTAGTTTGTATCCAAAACCTGATTTATTAAAAATATGATTAAAATTGTTCTTTTTTTTTACATTTGCACAAATAATTGCCCGTTATAATGAGCTATGAGATTTCCTTTATGTTCCAAAGCGCTAATCATTAGCATGTGTTCTGCAAACTCTGCGTTACAGTCAAGAGTGAGCCCTTTTTTTCTGAAGAGTCAAACTAGCACAACACCAACAGATGTAGTCACTCGGTCAGTGAGGTGTCAGTGATGGGGAAAGCCTTTCAGTGCTGTGAGGCGCAGATATGCTCTATCTCACACAGGGGCTGGATATCTTTCACATATAAACGGGCCGAAAATGAATCGCTAACAGGCATATCCTCACACCTTCCTGACTGCAAGTCGACAACTACACATTTAACAACCTGCAGCAGTGTTGTAATTCACTCTGCTCATTCTCATAAAAATATTGTCTGAATGGAGTTACCAATATGAGTAAAATTTGTTTTTTTTAGGTATATAATCTCTTGGGAGCATTTTATCTAACTACTGTGGAGCTGTGAGTGACAGATATAAGCAACACACACACACACACACACACACACACACACACACACACACACACACACACATTTTACACATATTTTACACACACATATTTTACATTCCCATGGAAGAATACTATGAAGAACATTTTTGTATAAAGTGACTTCATATCTACAGTAATCTATGAGACTTTGCTGTAAGCAGAGAATGTGTGATAATGTGACCTTGACTATCTCATTCCCTCACTGCCATTGGTCAGAAAATCCCAGGGACTCCAGCTGGATATTTAAACTGTGTTTAAATGTTAGCCATAGCAGCCACCTGAGCCTGTGCTACTCTATTCCAGCTCAAACAATGAGCATGTAGACGCGAGCCATAAACGAATATTGCTGGAGGCAGGACAATGCTAACGCCCTCGAGAGGGCAGCAATGCTAAAGTACTGTTAGCTCACATTTCCATTCAACACAAACCAGGCTCAATAAACACACAGCTGGAGGGCTCTGAGAATTCAAGGTCATAAATTCCAAAATGGCCTCATCGTAACGTTTATGATTCTCCCAAAATTACAGACGATAGCTTGTTTTAGTGTTTAATATCGTGGGTAAGGACAAAAACAGGCACTATTTATTTGTGGATCTGATACCATGAGAAGCTCTAAGGAGCTAAGAACTTTTAATTCAGTACACAAAGAACTACATGGCTGTCAGACCTACCCCTGAGACTGGCAGGAAAAAAACATGCTTTAATTACCAGCTATGTCTTTCAAATTAAGGTTTCCTTTAGTATTATGTAAATTAAGATGGTATTTTTTATTCAAGTCACCACACTGCTAACCAATGAAAACACACTTAAATATTTAATGAGTCTCATGTACATAGAAAATAATGTCATTAATAATGTATAAACTGTGTTGTATAGTGTGTATAGAGAGCTAATTAATAATGTATAAGCTGTGTTGTATAGTGTGTATAGAGAGTAATTAATAATGTATAAGCTGTGTTGTATAGTGTGTATAGAGAGTAATTAACACACACCTGGCTCTTTTACATCCCCAAGGGCCTGACTCACCACCGCTGCACACAAATACATCTCATGAAGGTTTGCTCCAAAGGACAAACATGACATCAAATGCTGAAAACTGGACCTTTTATAAGCTCAGTCTCATCTTTACAAAAATGAATATTGACATAGAAAAGAACAAAGTATTATATTAAAATACACTCATTAAGCAGATGCTTTTGTTTGGGGCATATTACAGTAAGAGGTACATCCACCTGATGGGTATGAGCAGTGGTGTCAGCTACAAGCTTTGCCAGACCAGTGAGTGGTTATGGGTAACATCACTGAGGCAGGGATTCAGAAGAGCTATGCTAACCAGATATGGGATGAACAGAACAGACCGATAGCATGCACCAGGAGCGTCACCACACCCTGTTTCCTGGGGCATGTGCCGCAGTAATAATTTGTTGTGCCCCAGTAAATGTTCATGAAAAATAATTCGTTTTTAAAAATGTATCATAAATTGCTAGTGTGAGGATGTGAGCGCTGGAGGCCTGTGCCCCAGTGGTGCCTCTAGTCTAGCAGCATCCCTGTCATGCACTAACAGGGAAAAAAACATCATGACCAAAACCATAAAAAAATACTGGAGTATTTGTACCCAATCGGCATGAAAGGTGAGAGAAGGTGGAGATGGGAAGGGAAGTAAGAAGCAGTCTGACGAGTTGAGGGTTGGAAGACGGTGATGACTCTGCTGTGTTGCCTGCAGTGGAAGATTGAGCGTTTGGAGAGACAGGAACGAGGCCCTGCAAACACAGAGAAGACAGCCTCCTGGATGCAGTGGATCGGAGGTCTGGCCGGGGTGTAGGGTTTGAAGACCGACTGGACGTTCCAGTGGAGCAAGTCCAAAGGCATCAGGCCTGCTTAATGAAGCGCGATCAGTGCGGCGTTCCACGCATACGGTGCGGATGGTGACATCACACTCTGGACCGGAGAGCGCAGCTTGATTACTCTGCGGTTAACGCAGACCTGGATCCCTCATTCGCTGAGATAATTGTCTTTTTTTGAAAATATGTGTGCTGTCCAGTGGAATGCCTGTGATTTGCTGTCCAAAACCTCATGATTTGATTTTTTTTCTAATGCCAAAAAATATGAGATATATAAAAATGGATTTAATTCTTGTATTTAATGAAAGCAGACATCTTACTATGAATCACATACTGGGAAATATACACACAAATATTGTGACGAGCGGAAAGCAAAACAAGCCAAGAAAAAAAAAACTGTTCTGTTACCCTGTACCAGGTTTAATTCTGGGCTCATTTCTCACAATCTCTTTTATCGGGTTTTAAGGACACTTTGGCTTTGATTAAATCCTGTCACGTTTCTGCTGAATATTGAATTTAAGCAGGTAAATTTAATCAACCTTTGGGTTGTAACCTGTGTGTAAATTAGCTCATGATTATCTTTCTTGGTGATATAAAGGCAGTTATTCTGAGCTTCAAAGGCGATGTCACACATAACGACTCAGAACATAATGATCTATACTGCGCTAAATCCATATTTCCAGTTTCCAGTTTAAGTTAATTACAACAAGCTGAATACACTAAATGGCAGTTTCCATTGCAATTCTGGCCTAAGGTGTGACATTTCAATAGAGTGAATGAGACATTACCCCAATGACATGAACAAAAACACATGGAAATCAGCATATAGGTGACAAATATCATAAGTAGAATATCCGCAAATATTGTGGCTGAATGAACGTCTTTCTCAGCTATCAAAGAACTGTAAGCGTTTAGATTTTCACTGATTTGTAATCTAAAAGCTGTGAGGGCGTTTTTCTCCCTTCTCTAAACAGAGTGCTTGTCTCGGGTCCATAACTCCTCGCCTTCCTCTGTCTAAACCATGGCCAAGGTTCTATGTGAGGGGCTGCACACATGCTTCTGATCAAATCATAACAGGCAAACTGCGCTAAATTGTGCTAGAAAATCATTTATTTTGGCACTAGCATGCTTATGTAAGATTCGCAGTAAAATTAAATATTTGTCCCTGGGCACAGAGAGATCATTTTGTCCCGGTAAAAGCGATTGTTCCTGGTGAACCTCTCTGAAAACTGTGCCATTCCCAGAGGGGATGGTGCCTTCCTCAGCTACCTGGAGCCAAAAGCACACCAGGCATTTCAGTGCTAGGGCATGAGCTCTGTACGAAGACAGATTCATAAATCCATAAACTAGCCTTGAATGGAAAAAAGCTGAAGAGGCCCTCCAAACTTACATGAATTCATAAGATAGTAATCCAATGAGAAGAAGCCCAAACTCGCTACAAATGATCTTACTTTAAAAACGTTCATTAAAATAATCAAGCGACAGAAGAAAACAGGAATATTAGCCAAGCTACAGCTGTACGGATTTTCAATCAAAGTGGGTAGCGAACACAAAGGATTGAACAGCCAATCAGATCCAGGAAAAGAGCACAAGGAATTAAGCAGCCAAACAAGATAGAGTGAGGAATGCAAGGCACTGGCTACAAACCACGGAGTATCCAGCGCTGTGTCAAGCCCAGAAATGAACTCTCCAAAGGGCTCAGCTTCTACTACCTGACCTGGCAAGCTGTTCCGAGCACTGACACTGTGCAAAAAATATGCCCTGATATTTTATGAAGCTGAGATGCTCTCACTATAACTGGATGAACTTGAGTTTCAATACCTTGGGTTACATTCAAAGGTTATTAATGGATTGTGCATAATATTGTACAGTGCATACATACTACAGATATAGTAATTAGCAATAATTAATATTATCTGGATCATTGAACGGCTCACATATATATACTGTATATATGTTTTTTTCCATTGGATGAAAAAAGGGTAACTGCTTCTTGCTGATTGGAGGAGAGGCAGAGGTCAACAGTCCAATGAGACATCTCATATCCAAAGCTAAAGCAAAGGCAAGAAGAGCAGCCCAATGACCCGCTGAACCATTATGACAAAGGGAAAGAATTTATAAAAGCAGCAGAGCGTGCAAATAAAGAGAATCTAACACCTTTTATTTGCAGATTTTTAGAGGCGTGACAAGCCCTTACTCCTCACAGATATTAAGAAGGAAAATGTGCATAGCACAGAAATATCAGACCAGACCATCGAATCGAAGTCATTCTGGCAGCGGCTGGAAACCCTGACTGGGTGCTGTCCTGTCCAGGGAGGGAGGGAAACAGTGGGCAGGGAGGTCCCATTGCTCACCAGTGACCTCTGCTGGTTCGCTGGGGCAACTGCATCTTGGCTGCACTGGCCACACATGATGTGCCCCTCTGACTCTGAGCTCAGCTGGTTTACTGCACTGTGCGAAACGATGGCAGCTGCCATGACATGTTATTCATGGAGAGTGTGTGCTTGCCTGTGCACTACTTAATTTCCATAACAGATATCAGTGATAGCCATGGGCACACATAAACTGGGAATTCCAAATGTGGAGGTAAAGTGGGCAGGGAGAATATTCTCATTAGTGTGTTCAAGCATTTAACCAGCATCTAAAGGGTTAAAGTATTTCAGATAGGCATTTGACCCAGGTCTGGAACAAACATAACTGAATTCAGGTATGAAAGATAAAAAGCATTACTACTGGAAACTAATTATTCATTGGTTAGAAAAATTGCTGAAGAACTGAGACACAGATTTTTATCACAGTTAAGCATGAAATGTAATTATTAAATTCAATTCAATAAACCTTATTTATCCTTTAGGGGCAACTGCAGCAGGTATCTATTAAAGACATAAAAGTCACCACACACAAGAAATAAAGATAAAAATACGTAAAAGACAAGCAGCTGGCAGTATAGAGGCCCTGTAGATACCATCAGTTTGAGTTCATACGCAGCTCAGCGATGAAAGCAGGTACACACTGAGAGAGGGCAAACAGGAGACTGCACAGGGAGGGGGGGTTTTTCTCTGCACAGGGATGGGAGTTTCACTCTGCACAGGGAGGGGTTTCTGCACAGGGAGGGGGTTTTCTCTGCACAGGGATGGGAGTTTCACTCTGGGAAGAGGGGTTTCGCTCTGCACTGGGACATGGGGTTTCTCTCTGCACAGGGAGGGGGGGTTTCTCTCTGCACTGGGAGGGGGGGTTTCTCTCTGCACTGGAACTGTCGGTCTGCACAGGGATGAGGGGGAAAATACTAATGGTCTTGCAGAAAAGCTCTACACAGGTACATCTGAACCGAGTTAATAAAACTAAATTGGAAACCTTTATCTGAAATGTAGCTTTACTGAGAATGTGTTGATCATGAAAGCTGTGGATTGGTCATTCTCCCATGTACACGACCCATAAAGCAATCTAGAACTTCTCAAACAATGGCTTTAAACTTTAAAGGCCATAAATTACTTTTCCTTTTCCTTTTGTTGGACTCACTTGATGGTCCACGCTCAGTGAACTTCCTCTTTTGACGTTTACAGTGCCCGTGGTAAACATGAAAGGTTATATTATACGGGGCCTGGCCCCATATGGGCCATGTGAGGCTCGTCTGAAGTCTTGACAGCTGTCCCACCACAACACCTCATCAGTCCCCACGGCAGGAAGTGATGTCACAGGATACCGAGGGACACAAATCATCCCGAGGAACTGGCAACCTTCGTCTGAACCTGTGCGCTATGCAGCCCAAAACTCTCACACTGATTTACACTGCAGTGTTCTATCTCAGCACATGGCCGTTTCCACACCCATCATTTGCACACATAAATGATATTTGCTGAAACTATTAAGGTAAGGCGTCTTGCTTCAGAGCACAGTGGCAGTGCCCGAATTGTGAAATGAACCCGCAACCTCCGATTTATGTGACACGACTCTCCCATCTACTCACTGAAGGCTCCGGAGGGCAGTCGCTCCCATCTGAAGTTGTGGTTCAAAAACAAGCTTTTGATTGGAAGTGCAGGGCGCGACCGCGAGCTGGCTGAGACGATCAAAACGCCCCGCCACTCGTCACTCATCAGAGGATCTGCGGGGAATCTGGGCCGCACATGGGTGCTGCTCTGCGCGCCGTACGGAAGTGAAAGTCTTATGAAGCTGTCACAGCTTATATATCAGTCCTTTAGCAGCCTCTTTTAATTCAGCGCAACTCACAGGAAGCGCGTTTCTCCAGTCACGAGTTCAGCAAGAACTGAATGAGGGCAGAATCAGTCAGGTACTGCAAAGTGTAGAAAAAGCCTGTGGAGGGATATGGGGTTTGTTTTCTAAATATAACATTTAAATGTACTTATTTACCGTGCAGAATCGGGAGGTGAGTTTTGCTGGATTCGGCTGGATTAATGTAACAGATATTGTAATTTTGTTTTTGTTTGGATGCGTGAGGCACATTAACTTAATTGATAATGACAACATTCTGAAAAGGTCTGCAGCAATTTCTGTTTTGGAGAGGTTAAGAGATCCAAACTTTCTGAATGATGCCAACTGCCCAGAGAGCGAGAGAGAGAGAGAGAGAGAGAGAGAGAGAGAGAGAGAGAGAGATATGTTTTATTCTGTTATAAACTGTAAAATATGTCCAGGAGTGTAAAAGTTAATTACAGAGGAGTTTCCATTTACCAGGAGCCTGTTTTTTTCACTGAGGCCGTTAACAAGTTCTTAACTTGTAGCAATGAATCCAAAAAGTATTTTCAGTTTTGGAAGGCAGTCTATATAAGTTAAACTGCAGAGGTGCTCAGAGAGTTTCCATCCCATATTTTAATAAATAACAAATTCTTCACACATCCCATTAATGAATATGGTTTCTAATAATTCAATCTGTTCACCCTGGCACACACCTGTTAGCAGGAATGATTTTCCACAAAGAAATGTGAGTGCTTAGAAGAACTGTCCAGGTTGCACTAAAGGTGGAGGCAGAGATCCTTGTCTTGTCCCAGTCCAGGTATGACACAGTACTGGACGCTCGGTAGGCAGTGGGTAAGTGACAAGTCTAACTGGGCTGAACGGTCTGCTCTGGTCTTTATGTATTTTCTCAGATTTCAGAAAACAGGAGAAAAATAGAAGCTGCATTCACATGTAAGCAAAGACTGGAAGCACTAGGAGCAATTTGCCCTGCAATGTCTAATGTGGTTGGAGGGGACTGGGGGAATTCTGGTCTGTAACACACATGTAGATGTGCTGGCAGTACATATGTGTGCATGTGTTACATGTATGTATTTATGTTGGGCTTTATGTATTGGAAGCACATGGAGTCAGTCCACACAGTAAAATGTGTTAAATAACTCTGAATGGGGGTTTTTACCCTGATGAAGAACACCTGCCAGAGCTAAATTAACACTGGAGATATGACTCTGTGTGCTCCCTGCGAATCGAATGTTAACAGCCTCAAAAAAACAGCATTGTCAGTGATGCATGACTTTCATTCCCCCACCGCTGAGACGCCAGAAATCCCAGCCAAGAGTTCCACTCCTACAGCCACTCAAAATCTCACTCCATCCACTTTGCTTTTCTTCATGTCCGTTTTTGTTGTAATGCATGTGATAACTCTGTATTCCTGAGTACTGTACGGAGGCCTAAACCTCTTTGATGAGCGATAAGATGGAGATTTTCACATTTACTGCATATGTAAAGGGGCGGTTTTGAAACCATTGAATCTCCTTTTTTTGAAGGAGTAATGGAACCTGCAGCCAGAGGCAGCGGAGAGACCCGTCTCTGTCGAGTGAAAGGACGATTCTCAAAGTAAGAAAGCGCATGAAATACCTTCATTTGTGAGTGTGAAATATTCCTTCAGCACTGATGGACAGGACTGGGGTTGAGGAAGGCCTCAAAGAAAGCTGAATCAAATCTGAAATGATTTGGCATTACATGGTCTCTAAAGAGAGGAGCTCAGACTCAGGTTTATACCAACCTGCTGGTGCCTGTGAGACTGCAGCCTTCCCCCAGCAGCTCAGTATCCGTGTGCCGTTTCTGCGCCGCGCCAAGACGGATATAGGATCACTCATGTCCTCCGTTTCTGGCCTCAGAACAGATGGAATGGGGTGGGGGGGGGTTCAGCTCTACTCTCTGTATCTATAATCAAAAGTCCATGTTAGACAATGGAAATATACATGTCATACATATTGCATGCTGAGATTGAAATCTACACGATTTTATGGCAAAAAGAGTACATAATATTAATAATATGCTGCCACTGGTATTGTACGCATTTTGAAACAGAGCTGAATCTATCCGTGTGTCTGCCCAAAGCAGACATTTCAGTGAACTTCAGCATGTCACAGAATCTGAAATGGGATGTGAACGAGCCGGGAGGGTGTATTATTTTACTGGGGGAAAGCGTTCATGCTAAATGTCTGGCAGAGAAACAGTCATACACATGCATGTGTCTGCCATGTAAAAGGAGCTGCTGAGTTTCTCACTTCTGCTCTGGCGCCTTCGGGCCAGATGGACCTCCACAGCCTGAGAGAGCTGCCGGACCAGGAGGAGCGGAACCAACAGGAAACGGTTCAGACCCGGCGCCGAGCTCGGGCCTGTCATTGCATGTGAGTCGCTCACGCTGCAGAATGTCACCGAGGTGTGCATGAACGTTTCTGTTCCCACCAACTGCTGTTGCTAAATTGGTAGACTAGTAACATGAGTCCACTCGTGGATTAGACAACTTTAAAATGTTTTATGCAAGTCCCCAAGAACAGTCTTTAGCTGGGCTTATCAGGAAATAGGCTAAAATATTTGCTCATCAAAATAACTGGATAAATGAAATATTGAGGAGTCAATGTTTATGAGTGGAACAGCCATACATTAGGGGGTACAGAAGCTTCGTAGCGCTCGAGCTGAGGTTTGATCTGAGGTTTCACTGTGGGTAAACGGTGAGCCGAGTGGAGCTGAACGGCCTGTTCTCATCATAATGTACTCAAATATTTAAATATTTGGTCTTAAAGTGTAGTTGGATTAGCCGAACATGGAGTCAATTCACAAGTGCAGCACAGATTCAACAATCCAGTGCTCCAGCGTTCAGGTTTATATACTTTAATGATTTTGTTCAGGACCCAAAATCACCAGAGCATGGTTATGTTTTCTCTCACTTGAGCTTTCCCCTCTGATGAATTTTTATATGACCAGATGGAAAAAGAATACAAGAATTTACACATCCATCGGGAAGAAAAATATCATTTGACAGAGAAAAAAAAACAGAGTGAAAATATTCCTAAAACTCTCCCCAGTGATATTAAATGTTTCTTGTATGACACAACTTCAAATGACCCCATTTATCCCCTTTTGTGATTTTTTTTTTTTTTAACATTAAATAAATTCATAAATGAGGAAAAATGCATAAAGACTGAAAAAATAAGTGAAATTTTGGTCTGAGTTATTGGCCATCTGGGATGTTTAAATATCGCTGTCCTTGGAGTGCAACAAAATATGCAAAGCTGCTCAGCGCTTCCCGGCCCTCCATTTCCACGCCGGACCTGAGGAGGAGAGGGAGGCATTCTGAGGAGGAGATGGAGGCGTTCTGAGGAGGAGATGGAGGCATTCTGAGGAGGAGAGGGAGGCATTCTAAAGGGGGAGAGGGAGGCATTCTGAGGAGGAGATGAAGATGTTCTGAGGAGGAGACGGAGGCGTTCTGAGGAGGAGATGGAGGCGTTCTGATCTCCTCCAAAAGAGGCAGGAGACTCTGGCAGCTTGAACCCCACAGCAAATTATTTCAGCCCTATGAAAATAACACACACACACACACACACACACACACACACACACACACACACACACACACACACACACACACACACACACACACACACCCAGCCTAAGGTTATGAGCCCAGCTGATGGCCTGCATGGCCAGACACGCAGCCTCTCAGAGGCAGCCAGCGTTGTGGTGATTTATGTGGCTGGACAGTGTCCTGAGAAGGTGTTGGATTAAATGAAATGCAGGGGAGAACATCTGGGAGGCCCATCAGCTTATAGCTGTGTGTGACGTGGATTTATGTGCTTCTGGAACCGTAAAGATGACAGAACCGAGCTCCAGCGTTCAGTGACATTCACCGTTCTCTCACAGAGTGTGAGGCATGCAGCTTTAAATTCATACGCACCTCCTCAAGAAAAGCATTTGCATAAATAGGTTGCCTGCATCAGATATTGGGGTTAAATTGATAATTCATTGCTGCCGTAAATCAGACAGTTTTAAGCTATCCCCCGGGGTGCCCTCACCTGCTGGGTGGTGCAGGCTGGTCAATGCCGGAGGATCACCGGAGGAAAATGCTCCCAAATGCAGCTTAAATGGCTTTAAAACTGCATTTTCATTTCTGCTGGTTTTTTAATGTAAAAAAGATTGTACAGTGCCAGAAGTAGATGAAACTGTACAGGTACTACTTAATATTTGCTTTCACTATGTACATTTTTCGCTAGCTGTAATATTGTTAATGCCGTTAAAAAGGTTTTTTTTTGCTGTTAAAGGTGGTAATTCTCACAGTCCTTTCACAGCACTTCTCCTCTCACAAGTGTAGCAGCACCCCTGTCATTATGTTACAGTGAGCTCACTGCCGTTGTGCTGTCGTTTTTCATGGAAAATAGTGTCATAAAAATAAATAAAGTCACATTTTCAGTGCTCCGGGGCTCCATACAGCCCTTAAATATTTCATTTTTCAGCAGTTTGCTCTGTGAGGATGATTCCCCCAGATTTATAGATCAACACAGTTCATAATCCTGCATTGAAGGGGATGCATCAGGAGAGAGCGTCCGCCAGCATTTTACTTAACAAACATCCAGCGTGTCTCCCACACCCATCAGGAGAGAGCGTCCACCAGCATTTTACTTAACAAACATCCAGCGTGTCTCCCACACTCATCAGGAGAGAGAGTCCACCAGCATTTTACTTAACAAACATCCAGCGTGTCTCCCACACTCATCAGGAGAGAGCGTCCACCAGCATTTTACTTAACAAACATCCAGCGTGTCTCCCGCACTCATCAGGAGAGAGCGTCCACCGGCATTTTACTTAACAAACATCCAGCGTGCCTCCCACACTCATCAGGAGAGAGCGTCCACCAGCATTTTACTTAACAAACATCCAGCGTGTCTCCCACACTCATCAGGAGAGAGCGTCCACCAGCATTTTACTTAACAAACATCCAGCGTGCCTCCCACACTCATCAGGAGAGAGCGTCCGCCAGCATTTTACTTAACAAACATCCAGCGTGTCTCCCACACTCATCAGGAGAGAGCGTCCACCAGCATTTTACTTAACAAACATCCAGCGTGTCTCCCGCACTCATCAGGAGAGAGCGTCCACCGGCATTTTACTTAACAAACATCCAGCGTGCCTCCCACACTCATCAGGAGAGAGCGTCCACCAGCATTTTACTTAACAAACATCCAGCGTGTCTCCCACACTCATCAGGAGAGAGCGTCCACCAGCATTTTACTTAACAAACATCCAGATGGGGATTCCCAAAACGCAGACAGGCAGACAGGCAGGCAGGCAGGCAGGCCCCAGTCTGTCCCTGGTGCACACACCCGGCAGACAGGATGCTCTGCAAGGTTCGGTTGGGGTCTCCTGAGCTCCTCATTGCATTAAAAAATGATGCACCAAAAGAAACAGCTGATAAGCTACAGAAGATGATAAAAAATACATTTGCCATATTGTATCTCAATCTGGTGAGACACACAACTCCCTGTTCGGGGTAGGATTGTGTGAGAAATGAATGACTGAATGTGAAGGTAAAGGAGCTTATAGCTGGACTTTCTGAGGGACTTTACAAAGCCTGAATTATATAAAAAATGAGCGGCATGGAAAAAAAAAGTGTTTGCAGCACATCACCTGTAGATGGTGCTGTGTGTGGCTAGAGGCAGGTTTGCCTGTAATCACAGAGCAGGGCAGACAATAGAGGCCACAACCATCGTCCTGCCTCAAGCCAGTTACATCATCGCTTATAAATGTTAACAAACACATGAACAAATCATATTTGGTGTTTAATAAATGCAGCAACCAACTCCAAAGTTTTACCATTGAGGGAGAAGCAAATCCCACACAGGAGTTTTTTCTGTGTGATATTTACGCTGAATGTGTAATGGTACCGCCTGTTACAAACCACAGACACATTTACAAAATTCCAGGGAGTTTCTGATGTTTCTATAAACAGCACAGTTATATATTTCTGGACTAAAAGAGAGAACATGTCCGGGAAAGGGCAGACTTACGGTAAGCCCACTCATTTCTCTCTGTTATTCGAGCGCAGTGTATCTGAGAGCAGTGAGGTTAAAAGCAGAATTTATTCATTTCTGATTGAACTACAAGTTAAGTGACCTCATTTATCTTTTTCATGATCGCTTTAAAACAACAAACACAATAATAAAGATGGATGTTCTTGTAAATTCTGTTGAAAAAAAAAAATGTTGATTTTTTACCGGTTGATGTACTGAAACACGCAGCTGTAGCAGGGGGTTCTGATGGTTCCGGTCCATCGCTAAGTCTGTTTTGCATTTTAACGATCTCGGGCCTCACCGTCAGCGCTGAGATATGCATGGTTTTACATGTCTTTGTTGCCACAGGTGGTATCAATAGCAATTCCTCCCATGCTAATTTGACTATAAATCACTGAGATTTCAGATGTTCGATGTGCTAATAAGGTAAGGTAGAAAAACGCGCAAACATTGGGTCCTTCCCCCAATGAGAGTCGACTCCATAAAACAGACCGCAGCGTGGGCAGAACTGAGGAACTGTAATGGATTCATGATGGAGTTGTCGAGTTGTAATTACTCAGCTGTGAAACCCTGCCATCTGGAAGGAGAAACACGTCTTCTGCTGGGTTTTTTTTTTTTTTTTTTGCGGCGTTGCTGTGCAGCGAACCCGTTTTGGTGAGGACCTGGACACAGGGGCTAAAATTAATACATCATCAACGAAGGCAGAATCCGGCTGTATTCATAGTCTGACTGACTAAGTAGTCTGGTCCTTCTAACAGGGCTACCAGAGGAGGTGTACATACGGGATGGCAGTGTCCAGGCCCTGCTTGAGTACGGCCCGATCGGGACCCCGCGTGATTCCTCCAGCGCCAGTCTCCA
>CM040761.1:25063744-25076244 GCA_022829145.1 Albula goreensis
TTGCTGTACTTTGGTCACGATTCAACGCTGGCCCACTTTACTTTGCAGATTGAACACCACAGCACATATACAGTAACTATTCTCTCTGTTTATACAGACACAGGAGAATAGTGGAAATGTTGAGTGCTGGCGTTTCAGTTTGTCTCATTCACGTATGGAGTGGATGCATATGAAAGTCACACAGAAGAATAAGCGAGGTAAGGACCCTGAAACGGCCAGGTGATGACTGTACCGTTTCTGAGGTTACCTGATCATGCAGTCAGGAAAAGGGTGCAGGTAACACGTTTAGCAAGCTGCTCTTTCCTGGCTTTTACCCCAGTGGAGGAAATGTGTGTATACCTTTTGGCTGTGAACACCTGGACAATATGTGGGTATCTGCGTACGGACAGGTCTGCTCTGTATGCGTATGGATAGGTCTGCTCTTTGTGCGTATGGACAGGTCTGCTCTGTGTGCGTATGGACAGGTCTGCTCTGTGTGCGTTTGGATGGGTCTGCTCTTTATGCGTATGGACAGGTCTGCTCTGTGTGCGCATGGACAGGTCTGCTCTGTATGCGTATGTCTGGACAAGTCTGCTCTGTGTGCGTATGGACAGGTCTGCTCTGTGTGCGTTTGGATGGGTCTGCTCTTTATGCGTACGGACAGGTCTGCTCTGTATGCGTATGGACAGGTCTGCTCTGTGTGCGTATGGACGGGTCTGCTCTGTGTGCGTTTGGATGGGTCTGCTCTGTGTGCGTATGGACTGGTCTGCTCTGTGTGCGTTTGGATGGGTCTGCTCTGTGTGCGTATGGACAGGTCTGCTCTGTGTGCGTTCGGACAGGTCTGCTCTGTATGCTCTGTATGGACAGGTCTGCTCTGTATGCGTATGGACAGGTCTGCTCTGTGTGCGTTTGGATGGGTTTGCTCTGTATGCGTTTGGACAGGTCTGCTCTGTATGCATATGGACAGGTCTGCTCTGTGTGCGTTTGGATGGGTCTGCTCTTTATGCAGGTCTGCTCTGTATGCAAATGGACAGGTCTGCTCTGTGTGCGTATGGACAGGTCTGCTCTGTGTGCATATGGACAGGTCTGCTCTGTGTGCGTATGGACAGGTCTGCTCTGTGTGCGTTTGGATGGGTCTGCTCTGTGTGCGTTTGGTCCGTTCTATGTATGGACAAGTTCACTTGTTGGGCCACTAAATCGACAGTAAGGACTTGCTATACTTACATTGCTTTTATCGGGACAGTTACCTTACTGTTGCTGAGACTGTAAGTACACTGGCTTTGATTGCTTCTTTATGTTGATGAGTTTGACTGTGATTGTTTGCTGCTGACTGCTGATGGAGCAATTACAGGAAATGAGTCATTGATGGCCAATTTGGGTATGTGCATGCTGGGAAAATTTCCGGCTTGACCTGTCTCGTGGGGGACATAGAGGATGGGGAGTCGGGGTGGGGGGCGGGGGGGGGCAACAATAGTTTTGTCGGTGGAACTTCTTGTCAAGTTAATTAGTCTCAGTAATAAGCCTTTTTTCAAAAGCTTAAAAGTAATCAGCCTTCTGAAATACATCTCAGTCTGCCGAGGCCCTGGAGCATCGATATGAGACATGTTCGTCTGTATTTTCCACATAAATGTCACGAACAGCTTCTCCTCTGCGCCCCTGGGGAGTTTACACAAGAGAAATCATTTTACTAAGGCTAAGTCTACAAGCAACCGCACGCTAAAACGCCAAGAACTGGACCACACGCTGTTCAAGAAAGGCAAAGTCAATCATTTAGCTAATTATGTTGCTTTTTAGCACCTAGAGGCCTAGACGTAATGACAATGCATTTTTGGTTAGATTTATGCCAGATTTATTTTGTCTTGAATTTCAGTTTTTTTCCACATGAGAAAGATATTATATATTGGTTAATATTGATCAAAATTAAATATATGTTTAAAAAATATGAAAAATCAGACCCATTCTTCATGCATGTTTTGGTTTTTTAAATAAAATATTCAAACAAAAAGGCAAGCAAAATGACATCTACACCAATTCTTCTTTTTCCAGTTGACATTACATTTCTGGTGAAAACTTGTACTTGTGAACACACTGGACGCTGGATGTTTTAGGAGCACCCTAAATGTATTCCTGGTAAAATGTTCTTCCTGTGAATATGAAGCGTATCGTCCTCTCGGCGTGTCTGACACAGAGCAGTGACTTCTCTCAAGAGCACAGCAAACGTCAGCGTTCTGATTTGTACCTCATTAACATGGTGAATCGATAGAACGACAGCAAGCACTGCACACCAAATTGGCTAAATACCCCCCTTTTTCTCCAGTCCACTGTACCGAGGCCTTCAACACTGCACAGATCTCCATTTACACACCTGTATTTGAAAGCTGTAAAGCTTGTCATTGAATATGGAAAAGAACCCTCTAGATGTATAATTTATCACAACTTTATCAGCTCCATGATCACATGTTGTTGCTTTAGGTTTGGGCAAGTTAGCATTGTATCCATAACAACACGATAAATTTGTCCCAGCACACCACTGCAGCCGGTAGGAGCAGTCCTGAAACCGTCACGAACAAGGTCGCTCAGGGTACTTAAATGAGCACAAACAAGGTCGCTCAGGGTACTTAAATGAGCACAAACAAGGTCACTCAGGGTACTTAAATGAGCACAAACAAGGTCACTCAGGGTACTTAAATGCGCATGAACAAGGTCACTCAGGGTACTTAAATGAGCACAAACAAGGTCACTCAGGGTATTTAAATGAGCACAAACAAGGTCACTCAGGGTACTTAAATGAGCACAAACAAGGTCACTCAGGGTACTTAAATGAGCACAAACAAGGTCACTCAGGGTACTTAAATGAGCACAAACAAGGTCACTCAGGGTACTTAAACACATGAACAAGGTCACTCAGGGTACTTAAATGCACATGAACAAGGTCACTCAGGGTATTTAAATGAGCACAAACAAGGTCACTCAGGGTACTTAAATGAGCACAAACAAGGTCACTCAGGGTACTTAAATGCACAACAACAAGGTCACTCAGGGTACTTAAATGAGCACAAACAAGGTCACTCAGGGTACTTAAATGCACATGAACAAGGTCACTCAGGGTACTTAAATGAGCACAAACAAGGTCACTCAGGGTACTTAAATGAGCATGAACAAACAAGGTCACTCAGGGTACTTAAATGAGCACAAACAAGGTCACTTAAATGCAGGGTCACTTAAATGAGCACAAACAAGGTCACTCAGGGTAGGGTTTAAATGCTTAAATGCACATGAACAAGGTCACTCAGAACAAGTACTTAAATGCACATGAACAAGGTCAGGGTACTTAAATGCACATGGGTAGGGTATTTAAATGAGCACAAACAAGGTCACTCAGGGTTAAATGAGCACAAACAAGGTCACTCAGGAACAAGGTCACTTTAAACAAGGTGAGGGTACAAATGAGCAAAACAAGGTCACTCAGGGTACTCACTCAAATGAGCACAAACAAGGTCACTCAGGGTACTTAAATGAGCACAAACAAGGTCACTCAGGGTACTTAAATGAGCACAAACAAGGTCACTCAGGGTACTTAAATGAGCACAAACAAGGTCACTCAGGGTACTTAAATGAGCACAAACAAGGTCACTCAGGGTACTTAAATGCACATGAACAAGGTCACTCAGGGTACTGAAATGAGCAGTTATTAACACATATAAACGTGGCCAATGTTTAAACCTTCAGTACCGAGCAGAATGTGTCATACGTCCATCATGGCCTCTCATGTAACACAGTCTGTGTCTGAACATTTCAGCTTCAGACAAGACTACCATTCTGGGAATTTACCGTTTTAAAGCACGGCGTCCAGAACCCGCAAAGCTCTAATGTAATTGAGGCTTATTGCAATGCCGCTGCCAACTGTTGACCATAAATCACAATAAAACCAGACTATTACTCTAACATAAGGCAAAAATAGACACTGCTGTATCATAGCCTGCTCTCTCCAGCGCAGTCACGACACAAGATTAGGAAAGCGTAGGTGCGGAAAGAGCAGTAGGTGCAGAGAAGCTGAATTTTTCCACAGGCTGTGTTACAGATTTCTGCCTTCCTTTATATCCTTAAGATTTATTTATTGTAAAATATGAAACGATATTTTCTTTTCACTAGGAGATGCTATCTCTAAGAATGGCGATTTCTTTGGCGAGGTCCACCCAACACAATGACTGAACGAGGCTCTCTTCATTACATTTTGAGCATTTAGCAGACTCTAATATGCAGCTGTACAAAGTTTAGTTTTCTTTACACACTATCCATTTATGTTTCTGGACATTTAAGGAAGCTGTGTAGGTGAAGTACCTTGCTTAAAGATACAACTGCAATGCCCTTGATGGGAGTTCAACCTGCAGCCTCTAAGTTACAAGGCCGGCTCTCTGCCAATTATAACAGCACAACTACTCTGCAAAGCTTCTGGTCTGATGTGTGTCTTGCCTTTCAAAGCATCATACCACACTCATTTAGATCTACAGGTTAGATGCTGAAACAGGGAATAATCTATTAAAAGCTACTGAAAGGAAATGCAGGTGGCTTGCCTGTGTACGTGTTTCAGTCTTGTTTCCTGCATGATTTTTTTCCTGTCCCTTCACTTAATCAAACTGAAGAGTGTTAAACGCACAGCTATAAAAGTGGCTGTTTACGCTGCGACACTTGAGCGGGCTGGCTGAGGCCGAGGACAGTTTGCGTCTCAATCAGGCCTGGGATTGCAGCGAAGCCTTATTAGCATTTTAATTGTGCCACAATTGCAAATGCAGGCCCCGAGGTGACAGGCTCATTAATAAGTACATTAACGAGCTGGGAGCCATCCTGGGCAGCAATCCACATGAAAAAGGAACACGATAAATCCGTCTCGCCACATCCAAGAGCTCGCCTACCGTTCCCGGTTTTTTATTTACAAAATGCTCTCAATTTGGCGTTGGTGACATTTTTTTTTTTATCTCTGTTACTGGAGAACAGCAGCAGGAGCCAGACCGCTGACGGGCGGGCTGAATCAGGCTTTAAAAGGGGGGCAGTGGGTACTTGTGTTTAGATCATTTGTATTTTGGAAGCGTCCAGGTCTGCACTGCATACAGCATTTACTGCACACACACAGTACTGACGTTTGGGGGCATGTTTACTGAGTAAAAGAGAGGTGCTCTCCATGAGAAGTGTTGCAGAAACAATCTTGCTGTTTTGTGCTTGTGCAAACAGCGAACAGGCCTGTCAAACATCTTTACTCCACCCTTCTGAAAGTGCTGAGGTGCTCATTTTTTCCGCTCTCATCTGGGAGTGTGGTGTAACTCACTTTCCTTTCTATCCAGCACAGCCCCCTCCCCCACAAACTGTCACTATCTGGGTCCATTATAAATATTTAATGGGTAGCATTATCATTGCGTGGCGGTAAAGATAGCGTGTCAAGCGACGCAAGCCGCTGTACCCTCCTACGGGGCAAGGGCGACATTGTGCCACCCTTCCCAAAGCGTGTGTTTTAATTACAAATGCAGAGTAGATAATGGGTTTTCCGCCGTGTGTTTGTGAAAGACAGCTCCGTCTCCCCGGCCATGTCACAGCTGCCGCTGTCACTGAGCGTCCCGTGATAAGAGCGGGGTGTTTATCTGGGCCGGGCCCTTCTGTTGACTCCCGTTCTGCCCGTTTCCCTCTGGTTAGCGAGCGCCAGGATGACGCGGCTCTCGCTGTGCCCCTGCCCTGCGCCCCTGCCCTGCCAAAGAGCGCCCATGTGCAGGCCAGAGATACCCCGCTCCCATCGCTAATGTGTCTGCGCCGATCGCAGATGATGTTTATTTTAGATTCTGGCACTTTCACTGCAAAACCCCCCTCGCTCAGATACATGTCTGCTGTGAGTAGAAGTGATCAGCCAGATTTGTGCGGAGACTTACAGCATTTTATAGACAGTGCTCCTGTTTGGTGTATAAACTTTAAAATTGTCTCTACTGTTTCCCTCAACAGGTCATCCATAGGGTTCGGTCCTTTCTAACCCTGATGGCACTTGAGACTTGTACCCTTCACTAGCACTTTGATAATCTTGTCCCCAAAGAAATGCACTTTGTGTTGTAAGTCGCTCTGGATAAGAGCGTCTGCCAAATGCCTGTGATGTAATGTAATGTAATGTAATGTAATGTAATGTAATGTGTGGTGTATATCTGTGTGCATATGTTTCTTTGTGTGTATAGGTATACACAAACACAGGCATATTTGTGTATATGTGTGTGAACGTATGTTTGGTATGTATGCTTACATATGTGTGTGCTTGCATGCATGTGTGTGTGTATGTATATGTGTGTGTATGCATGCATTTGTGTGTGTACGTATATGTGTGTGTATTCATGCATGTGTGTGTATGTATATGTGTGTGTATGCATGCATGTGTGTGTGTATGTATATGTGTGTGTATGTGTTTATAGAGATGTTTGTGCCTGTTTCAGCCTCTAGGACAATTTCCATAAATACAATTATAATGTTTTATTACACTGATGCACTCATTTACCCATCAGATATTATTATACGGGATAACAAATATTGACAGGTTCTAATATTCAATGAAAATGGTATCAATATGTAGCCATTAAATGTGAAATAAATTAGGCAACCACAATCATTCTGAAGAGTAATGCACTATTTTGATGCTAAAGCAATTACCTGCTGCTTCTGAACAAAACAGCATTAATTTCAGTGCTAACATATAAATACATTAACACTTTCTCAGGGCCAATTAGTGTGTAATTAGAGCAAAACAAACCCCTGCAGGAAAACAGCTCTGACACCCTACAATACGTTTGCATCTGAAAAAAGGGTTAATGGCATTAGTGGAATGCTTTAATGGATGGACTTACACCATGGAGACATATGTGCATATGCACCGTGTAAGGTGATATTGCACCGCGTGCATTAGGGAGGTGTGTAAACACGCTATAGCAGATCAGGGCTTCCTGCACTGGTGCAGGCATATGAAACACGCTTTCAGCCCATTTCAGAGCAGTGGGTAACACAGAGCTGTTGTTTTTTTCATAGTGTGGAAATTAATTTCCCGAAATGGGATGGTGAAGAATCAATCACCTGTCTCATGGAATCACTGAAACCCTCCCAGCACAATGTGCTGCAATGAAGACGTTCGCTAGACTTTGACTTCCTGGTGTTCCCGTGTCCAGGGCTTCTGTTCTATCCAACTTCTCTCCTCTGTGCAGTTTTAACAGGTTACTCAAAGCGACTCTATGGAAGTGAGCTGTGAATTTGTCTGTAATGTAGCATTGGCAGAGTGGGAGGTCACACTCCTCACACAAACAGAAGAGTGTACAATCAGCTCAGCTTTTTCACTGTGATGCAGCGGCAGCTCATTATGGGCCGGTCTCCTCCAGAACCGTAAACACCAGAGAGGTGTTTAATGGAGATGTGCTGGTGTTACAGAACAAACATGAAAAACAGTCTCTCATTAATCCAGCGTTGTGTCATAGCAGCAGTACACATTTTTGAACATTGAGTTGACCTGGTTGTTTAGATTAATTTCAGGCCTCAGTCATATTTAGACATACAATCCAAGCACTGATGAATAACGTCTACGATGACATATACTACATCACATTAAATTCCATCACAGTTGTTTAGCAGGCAGTCTTATCCAGATTGACTGACAGTGTGGGAGAACATAAGTGGAGCCATCTGATTAATCTGAGCCACAGAGCCAGACCTGGATATGGCCCCTCCAGAGCAGTGTGTATGTACTGTATGTAAGATCACCAAAGCACCAAAGCAAGTCATCTATGCTAACCAAAACTAATGTGCAAATCCTGAGGACAAGCAATTTGTTTGTTCATTTGTTTATTTGTTCGTTCATCCATTCGCAGGAAAAATCTAAATTAAATCCTGTAACTGTAGTTTGTTCTGGTTGAATCTGAAAGGTGGTTCTGCAGTCTGTCTCATACACAAACAACGCTTAAGGAAATCAGACATGTTTTATCTCCATTGTGCATTTGGGGAATGCCTATACCCTGAAGTGCTGCAACAAACAAGCAGCCGTATGAAAATATAATATCTGAAATGGATAATGGATAATATAACATTAGCAATGCAAGTCACTGAGAACAACAGACACTTATCTCAATTAATACCACATAAACTGTGCAGAAATAGAACCTTCAGTTTGTGGATATGTGTGAGGGCTGATTAGCATGTTGAGTGTTTTGATGTCTGTTGATATGTGCTGCTTGGTATATTTCAACAATATTCAATAACAATATCTTTGAAGACTGTACCTATTTCTGATGACAACAGTGGGATGATGGTGCTTTTTTTGATGATAATGCTATGATTAGTATAACAAATTAATATTTTTCCTTCACTGGAATCCATGAAGAAACATGATCTGAAGTAGGAGAATATGACGAACGAAGCTGTCGGTTTCTTTGTTGGACGTTCGACGGCCAGGAAGACGTCGTGCACACATGCTGTGTGACATTCAAGGGCAGAAATCCATTATGCAACTTTTCCTTAAGGCTGAGAACAGAAAGTTTGAGCTTTGGTTTCTCCCTAAAACTTCAAAGGGCACTGTCCTTAAAGACCGGTAGCTGTAGGACAGGGATTTGTAGCACTGTCAAAGCGCATGTAATTTTCACTCTGCCGATGACAGCTTGGGGAGCTGGAACACCTTTGAAAGGGAGATGCTCATTTCTCCATACTCATCCACACACAAAAAAATGATTTGTGAAAGAGCACAAATGCACCAGCTGCTGCGCTTTTCTCCACCGAATGTTGGAGAAGTTCAGTGGATCACGCCTAGTTTCCTATGCAGGTCTTCAAAAGGGCGGCAGCCACAGTCCACTTTGAAGAGAACTCTTGGGCAAAGAGGAAAAAACAATGTTTTTTTTACTACACAGAATGAGGAATCCGCTCCCCTGAAACCCCCCATCACAGCGCTCTGCCAGGGTCCTTTCAGGACCTCTCACCGCCCAGTCCCCCTTTCGCAATAAAACATTTGGTAAAAAAATTGAATATTTTTTGCATTTTTAAACATTTTTTTTTACATCTGAACTGACATCCTTGATGAAATGTTAATTATAAGGTATGTGAGTGGAGTTGTTGAGCGTCTCATTGTTATGGCGCTGTGGCATGCGCATTGGCTCGCCTATTTTGGAGCAGCTAATCTGATTGCAGGCTGAGTTGATGCTTGTATGAGATGGCTCTCCAGTACCCTCCTGGTGGACATCACCACGAGGTACTGATGGATGAAATGAGGTTCACGATTGATACTCCGCTGTCAATTAATAATATGTTTGAACCAATCAAAAATGTTCTTCTCTCCAAAGCCTAATCAGTGATTGGTCATTGATACTGTTTGAAGTTTCTCCCTTTTTGGTTCGATGAAACCTCAACCACCCCCACCCCCGCCTCATGGCTACTGGAAGGTCAGGGAACAGGCAGGTCCCCTGTCCCAGTATGGGGAGGTAAGGAGTCCTCCTTTTGTTTTTGTTTTTAAATATTTGGTGCTTTTTATCCCAGTTTGTCACTGTAAGTAATACCCAACATGCACCATAAAGCACAAACAGTGGAGTCAGGCCTGCAGGCTGACACTGGACTTTCAGTGAGCCTGGTTTTACACAGCCTATAACATTACAACTAAACAGCCATTTCATACTTATTGTGCCCATTATGCTGTTATGCTGTGGGGAGCTGAATGAAAGATGAGAAAGAAAGGTGAAAACCCACTGTATCAGAACGATACAGCACTAATGCTAATACCCGTGCTGCGGCTTGTGTTTCAACACAGAACACGTAGTGGCAGTGGCTGTTTGCGGTCGTGTTAGCTGCATAATTCATGTCCTAGTGCATGTCAAATGAATGTTTCTGCCGTTTAATTTGAGAAATGTTTGTGCCCACATCTACTCCTTGTGATGAAAGTCCTTTAAATGGCTGATGAAAACGACCTTCATAATGACCTTCACACAGAAGGTCCTAGTGATATGTAAGCAAAGGAAAACACTAAGGGAAAAAAATGTCTTCCTTCCACACATTTTAATTTTTATATGTTCACACTGGCTACACTAACATTCTTTGGATATCTTTTTGAAATGTTTCTTTATATACATCAATTCAATTTACAAATTTTTGCCATTTTTTTCTCCTCCTGTTGAGTTCTGTGTGTGTGTGTGTGTGTGTGTGAGTGTGTGTGTGTGTGTGTGTGTGTGTGTGTGTGTGTGTGTGTGTGTGTGTGTGAGTGTGTGTGTGTGTGTGTGTGAGAGTGTGTGTGTGTGTGTGTGTGTGAGTGTGTGTGTGTGAGTGTGTGTGTGTGTGTGTGTGTGTGTGTTGTGTGAGTGTGTGTATGTGTGTGTGTGTGTGTGTGTGTTTGTATGTCCTTTTTCTTTCCACAGCAAAGTATTATATGCTTATTATCACAGATGATCCATATCACATGATCCATATCACATATAGCAGTGTGGTAAATGTTGTGTCGTCTATCAAACCCAAGTTTTGTTTAAAAAACACCTTCTGCTGCAGCTTCCGCTGCCAGTGAAGATACAAATGCAAAACTCAGACACTCAGTAGGATTCAAGGTTATAATTCAACATTTCTGAGTTTGGAAAACAAATTTGTTATTGTCTGTAGTACAACAGAGACACAGGAACCAATATGTGCCAGAGAGCCGTCTACAGCGCTGTGCGAGACACTGGATGCCACGGCGTAAACTCCCCCACAGACAGTGACACCCACATGCTGGCACTAACGAGATGAGTTTGGAGACTCGTTTTGAGAGCATCCTCTCTCATTCTCCGCTCTAGTGCTGTTCGGATGGGGCATGAGCATCAAATCTACTTACATTTTGGTTGTCAGAATATTTCCAGAATGATTAAAATGTATCCAGTTTCCTGGATTTGAATGTTATACTTTCTATGGAATGATATTCAGTTCTTTTGTAACAGTTGCAATACAACTGAATTCAAGTAAACTGTATCAGAGATGAATGGTGTCAACTTATACAATCCATTCGGTTTAAATATTTCATATCTAAATTAGAGCCATCAGTAAGTTGCTGTGTGATATACCAAACATTCTCTTGTGAAATTTCACTGAATCTGTTAGAAAAGTAATAATGACTGTGTGGAGAATATACATTGAGGGAATATATTATCTCACAGCCAAACTTTATCAAACTGGATCATTCCCAAACATGGAGTGACAGTGTAATACAATGGATAGAGAGCTGGAACCTGTAACTCAGAGATTGTAGGTTTGATTTCCAGGTAATGTAGCACTGCTGTACTCTCGAGGAAGATACCGCACTCAGACTTGCTTAAGTAAATATCCAGTTTTATAAATGAGTACTGCATTCAAATTGGAGGCTTTGGTTGAGAGTGCCCCCTAAACATTCAAATGTAGAATGCAGTGTTCTTGGAATATTTGTGCTAGCTTGCATTCTATAGCACTGCAGGTACGCGGTATCCGAAGTGATGGAACACACATTATTCCAGCCACAGTTCCATTTTAACCTCCGGTATCACCTGGACTGATAGACCCACCTGAGTCTTGCCCAGGCCAGTCATGAAAAGCGACCTAACACGGTTACCCCCCACTGGGGCCAGAGTGGCAGTGAGAGGCGACAGTGAAGCTTCCGTTCCCCCCATGACACCCAGAAAAGCCATCCGCCCCTCCTCCTTCCTGTGTTTTCCAGTTGACTTACAAGAGAATTCTCTTTTTTCAATTATTCAAAAGATAATCCAGTTGAGTTTTTTTTTTTCCCATTGTAACAGACAGACCAGGGAATCTGCAGAGCACAGAGGCTGGTGACACTGGAAACGAGCCCTGGGGATATTTCATTGTTTCTCGTTTCTCTTCCACTTGATGCACTGCTTGGTACAGCCATAACCATGCATCAAAGTGCTGCACCACACTTTTACAGGACACTAAGGAATGCAGGTCATGCGTGAAAAAAAAGGCTTTGAGTGCATAAATAAATATTGCAAAATGAATATAATAACTGAATACAATTTCACCAAAGTGCAGGCTCATGGTTTACAGTCCTGCATGGGGAATTTTTACTGACGTGCATGCTGTAGGAGATTTGGCCAAAGGCAGAGCGGATGGACTGCAGCCTCGTCTACCTGCAGAGGAGCATCACTACCACAGGAACTCACTCCTACATAACCTGTGAAAGAATGCATTTCTTAAGATTAATCATCAAAATTGTTGCTCATATCCCAACTCTGATCAGGAAATACTTTCAGTTTCCCAACGTGCACAGTCCAGTATTTTTACTGAGTGAGAGGCTAAATGCGATCCCTTTTCACTGTGTAATTCTATCGGTGAAAGGAGTTGCTCCACTTTTTTTGCACAGATTTACCTCTGGATTCAGTCCACACTTACTCATTTTGAAGAAGAATGAAATTTGGAAAGAGAAAACTCTTCTGGCATCTGACTTTTCATCAAGAAACAAGTAATTGCATTGGGTCTACAGGGTGTTTCTGACAGCTGTCAGTTACACAGTTAAGATCTATTAT
>CM040761.1:25081244-25158744 GCA_022829145.1 Albula goreensis
TCCTGTTACCCCAGGCTTAGCGCACTTATGCACCGACAAACGAGCCAACCGGCACTGCGATACTCAACAGCATTACAGATGCTGGGAATTATTCCACATGCAGATATGAACTGCATCTTTTGAGAGGGAAACACAAGCACGTTACACCGCTGGAAAATCTCAGACAAGGGGCAGAGCAGAATGCAGATGCGTAACCATGGGAGGTCTGACCAGCGGAGTGTGAAAATGTATAAATAAATATTCAAGTATAACAGAGTTTAGAGGTGAATTGCATTTTTTGAAAGCAGCCATTCAAGTAGACAACAAAAGGGCATCTTTTATAATGTGAACATTTACACTGCTTTCCTGGCAGTCTGGCCCGTTTCAGTCTGCAGCCTTTTGAAACACCTGCGGAGCACATCAGAGAGAAATGTTCCTCTGAAGCGATAGGGAAAATGCTATAGTCTCCTACATGAAAGCCTTATCTGACAGGACCCTTTGAGACCTGCCTTCTGACACAAACTCAGTAAAGCATAAAGACTCACTGGACTGAAGAGCTTTCTCCCAGCGCCGTTGTGTTTATTTAAAAATATTCTCAATTATTATCTCAAGAACCTTTCACTACCATTTTCACATTTTGCAAAATGTGGAAAAAAAAGACTATTCAAATGTATTTGTCGAATTACATGGCATCTTTCATGCTGAGCAGTAGGCAGTGTTTTACGAACAATCCAATACACAAACACACACAATCACGTCAATGCAGAGCTCTATGTCAGAATGGTTATGGCTGTATGCAGTGGAAGGTATGATCTATGAATGGAAATCTATGATCTGTGTAAGTGGACCAGGCAGCGATCTCTCTCCTCATCGTTTCTGCCCTCATACCTGTGACTCAGTCTCTGACCAGCCCCGTTATCAGAATCTTTGTCCTGGCTTCAGTGGATACCGATAACTCCGCCATCTTAAAAGACTCTCCGGTGCCTTTTTGTATTTTTGGAATCATAGCAATAAAGCCACAAAAGACTGGCCGTGGCCCAGGGCCTATAGCTTACTGTTGTGTCCTTCACATTATATCATTTATTTTTATACTGAATGTATCTGTATCCAGGGCAATGTCCTGACAGCCTTGGTTTTCACATAAAATCCATACCAACCTGCATTATTTACTATTATATTACTATAACTTTGATTTTATATATGTTTTTGTACCCCCTGGAAGATACTCAGCGCCTATGTTCCTTTGTCTGTTTCTTAACTGTAGGAGGTTGTCATATATTACCTTGCCAAATACATTAACTGAAATATGATACTGTATGTGTAAAGCATCTCGGCTATGTAGTCAATACAGGTACTCTTCATATCCCATATAGCTTTGATAATATGGTGTTCACACAACGTCCAGATCACATAACGTCGCATTTCACAGAACGTGTCGTGGATGTTAAGCGACGCATGCCTGTATACCCATCGCTGAGTATGGTCCATTGGATATGGAATAATAAATACTGCTTAAAAAAAGAAATGGCCATTTTTGTACATAGCTGATGTAATTATTTGTCTGGTGTTTGCATTTAAATGGTAGTAAATTACGCTGCAGATATGAGACCGTGTTGGAGCTGTATTAAGATATCAGCATTAGGACACTCTGTGTGAAGCAGTGTGATGTTACAGTTTCTCTTTGGACTCCTCTTGAAGCTGTCTGGTAGCTTTCCGCACCAGTCCATGTTTAACACCAATTTCCAGGCTAGCCCTGGTCTCTGGTTTGCTTTAGTCAAATTGAATTTTTTATTTAAAAAGGTTCAAAGAGATCTCTCTATCCACACACCAGCCTCACTGCAATAAATTGTCTGCTTCCACCCTGCTCTCCACGGGATCTGATGTAGTAGCCCGATTAAAATATTAATTCTTTCTAACACTAATATATGCAGCAGTTTAGTGGAGACATGGTTTTTTCCCCATGCAGGGAGCCTGGAGATGCGGCTATGCTGTTAAGATGCAGCGCTCTTCAGACATCAGAGTGCCCTCCTCCGCCGGAGTCACGCGGACAGAATGAGGAGGAAGCCGAAGAGGGGTAACTGCAGGTCGGAACGTGTTTGGCCCTGAGATAAAGTCAGAATGTATTTTTTGACAGTAGACCACAACGGCAAGGGCATGACAAGGTTGCTCAGATAAAGTAAATCTGCCCCCAGATCAAATGGCCCCGGCTATTAGTTGAAGGGGAAGTGCGACTCACAGCCTGAGAAATGAAAGAGCGATTGAAATGGGCTGAGACTGCGAGGGCACGGGTGAGCCAGCAGCTGGATGCCTTTCACCACAGATAAGGGAATTCGATATTAACGCCAGGGTGAGGGGAAGGGACAACATGACACCTCTGAAGACACATTAGCGCCCTTGTCTTGCGAGTGTGAGAGCCCCAGTGATCCTGCAGAGTGAGAGGACTGAGAGCTGCTCCGCTGATCCTGCAGAGTGAGAGGACTGAGAGCTGCTCCACTGATCCTGCAGAGTAAGAGGACTGAGAGCTGCTCCACTGATCCTGCAGAGTGAGAGGACTGAGAGCTGCTCCACTGATCCTGCAGAGTGAAAGGACTGAGAGCTGCTCCGCTGATCCTGCAGAGTGAGGAGACTGAGAGCTGCCCCAGTGATCCTGCAGAGTGAGAGGACTGAGAGCTGCTCCACTGATCCTGCAGAGTGAGAGGACTGAGAGCTGCCCCAGTGATCCTGCAGAGTGAGAGGACTGAGAGCTGCTCCACTGATCCTGCAGAGTGAGAGGACTGAGAGCTGCTCCACTGATCCTGCAGAGTGAGAGGACTGAGAGCTGCTCCACTGATCCTGCAGAGGTTATTCCTATATGAGCTGAGCTCTGGTTTAAACACCACACAACCATTTACATTTCAGCCATTTAGAAGCACTAAGCTGGATTCAATCAATATTTGCCCTAATTTGATTCAAAGATTCAACTTTATTTTCTTATCTCATCAATCACCAGGATTAACTCCCAGAATTAACTCCCAAAAGACTGGATTTATTTGTCAAAGTTACACACAAAAATTGATTGAATCCCGGCCACCGTTAGAATTCTAATCATGGAATGCCGGCACAGATTATGGCCAATAGAATACCTTTCAGGGTGTTTCCACTCTGCTCACATTTGGGGATTCTTATCCAAAGCTGAGTTTGCAGTGCAGCCCTGTGCCATTCTGCCAGCTGCCTCTTTTAGTTTCACAACGTAACCCTCTCCTGTCTGATTCTAAACATGACACAATGCTCTCGTGAGTTAACTAAGTGTTTGAAATGGATGCAGCACACATTTCAGCGCCAGGAAAACTGAGACCACCCTGACCAAACACGCTCTGTCCTGGCCTCTGATTTCAGCGTGAGCTTGTTAGACATGAGAATCGTGGGTCTGATTATTTTGGTTGGGGTGTGTGTGTGTGTTGGGGGTTTGGGGGAGGAGGGGGGGTGAATTATCCCACTTCCCCATCACATCTAGTCTGTAGTCCAAGAGGGTCCCGTTGCTCTCCAAAATTTGATGCCAGAGACAAAATATTTTGTTTCCCCTTACATATTTCAATCTGAGGCTGTATCCATCGGCAACAGTATGAATACTTTTCCCTGAGTCCCGACAGGTGTGCTGAATTCACACACCCCGTGTGTAACGACAGGAAAATCTGTTGTTTTAACCTCTAAAACATTGGGTTTAAATCCATCCTCCACAGTCGTCTTGGTGGAGGAAGAATAAGAAAAAAAGAGAGTGTGACTAAAAGGTGCCATTTTGGAAATGAGAGGCAATCGCGCAGTATGAGCGGCGGGCTGCTTGGTGCGCCTGCCTTTTCCCCCTACCTGCCTTTTGTGACTGGCATTTGCGATTTCAAAGGTAACCTTGCTGTGGAGGTCTGCTGAACGTCTGAAATATGCCACTTTAAAGCGGCAGCTGACAGGAAAGAGCTTTTTAAAACCTTATTTCATGCTGTAAGCAACAGAGAGCCATTTTTTTTACCCTTCCGGACTGAGGAAAGACGGTGAAACCAGGCTGAGTTATTCCCTATGCTTCCATGTGAGGGCGCTGTAACTCCACAGCACTCTGTGGAACTGTGTTAGTTCATTTTTTTAAAATGCAGTAGCTTCTATAAATAACACAGAGAGCCTTTGATGGTGCTGAAACAGATGATTCACTCTGCTTAACCAGTGCACCGTATTCAAAAATGAGCAATGCCATAGATATATTGTAGTCTTTAATGGATTTTTTCCCCTCCCATAGAAAACTGAGCTGTGCACAGCCTCCACTTTGGGCAGCACCTTGAGGCTCACAAACATCTCCTCATGACCGCCAATGGCTGTGCTGGGAGAGTCACTCCTTTATCAGCAAACTACAGAATTATCCTAGTTTAGCTTTGGGGACCTGGACTGGATCTCTTCAGTGCCTGTCTGAGGTGGGGGTGAAGAGGGAAACTTGTGCATCACTTGCCCCCACCCACCCCCAGATCTGTTTATTATAACACGCTGTCATAAGCGCTCTCTGCCTGTCTGGCGTTATCACTGTGACATCTTGTTTAAGGGTGCACATGATGCAGGGAAGGGAAACAGAGGACACTGACAGAGGCGTCGTCTCTTCTTTTTATAGACGTGTTTTTTCAGGTATGAGTTGAAAATCCTCTTTTTTTTCTTTTTTGGCCCAAATGTTCCTCATGATTCGTTCCCATTTGGAATGCTCTGATTATAGGCTTCTGCCCTCACTGCGATGCCCAGCCTCATTTTGTGGAGACGATGAGAACCCACCAGCGAGTAGTGAGGTGTGTGGAGTTCCTCCCTCCCTCAGGGAGACAGTGGCCAATTTGTAGGACATGCCCCCTGCACAAGCTGTAGGATACGCCCCCGCGTGATCTGTAGGACACGCCCCCGTGCAAGCTGTAAGACACACCCCCCGTGTGAGCTGTAGGACACGCCCCCATACAAGCTGTAGGACACGCCCCTCGCAAGCTGTAAGACACGCCCCCCGTGTGAGCTGTAGGACACGCTCCTGATCCAGTCAGCGGCTCATTTCAGTCAGAAGAGCTTCTGCATCCCGTTTAAGTGTTTATTGACATGTAAGTGTCATTACTTTCATTTAGGCAGATGGCTCTCCTTTTCTGGTCTCTCCCTGCTGAGAAAGCGTGGTGATTACACCACCAAATTAAACAACAGACAGGGAGGAGTGAATGTCTGTCAAATCCCCCTTCCCCCCACCACCAACAGGCCGGAGAAGCAGAACCAAGCTGAGGTTATGGTGTGGTGTAAAACAAAAAAGTGTCGGTATACAGTTCAGAAGTGACGAATCCAGATAGCTAGGGTCGTTATAAGAGTAACCAATCACAGTGTCGGTAAGATTTGTCACTCATCTTCAGATTAGATAGACATGCTGTTGTGCTGTAAACGGTCCCATCTTTCAGATGCGATGGTAGACTGAGGTACTACTGAGGACTCTCTGCCCAATAAAAACCCAGAGTCATGAAGAGCTTCAGTCTAGGGAAGCGGACATGAGCCGTGTGACTGGCTGTTTGAGTCCCAGCCACACCACTGCTAGACATGGATCCCACCTTTCAGTTGAGATGTGAAACTGAGGTGCTGAAGGTAAGCCCTATACGTGATCTTACAGGACGGTAGCCTCCACCAGGAGACTGCCACCTGTGCAGAAGATGCTTAGAGCCGCAGGGTCGCAGCGCAGCGGCGGCTCCCGCGCCATGTGCGATATCAAAAGACTCAAAGCTCTGCCTCAAAGACCATGGCACCTTCCTCTGCATGGGCTGCAGCGAGAGACTCTCAGCGAAGGCCACGTCACAGCTCAGCCTGCTCCATTCTGCTCTCTGAGCCACACGGTCTCAACAGGGGTTATGTCCAGCCTGCTCAAATGGAAAAACATTTCCCTGAAAAACTCTACACTTTACATAATTTATAGGTAATCCAGGGACAGGTTTGTTTTGATATGTTGTCGGTTTACAGTTGCTCTATAGTTGTGGCTGAGAGAAAATAAAAGGTTTACACTCACAGTTCACTCATAGTATTGTATTCAATGCTGTATAGTACACACATTATATATACCTGGAAACATTACAGACTAGTATTGTCTAAGCAACATGATCCAAGACTCCAAGTATATTCATAATCAAATATTTCATCAAATACTATGAAAATTGTATGCTGCTCTCATATCTACCAATAACAACAGGACAATCCATCACTCAGTCAATACTTAATTGACTGTGGATTTTAAGGAATTTTCAAAGACTGTTCAGCATGAAAAATTCAATACAGAATTATCTGATTATTCAATACTTAGTGGAACAATTCCACATTGGAATGTACGCTGTATTTTGTGCCTCCTTTGCAAACTTGAAAACAGACAGTAAAGATCTATGGGCCAACTGGAGATCCAGTTCTCAGCCTTAACTATTACATCACCATTACATCTGAAATCTCATTCTGTGCTGTTACATCACAATTATGTTTATGACGTCATCTGGCACTGTGATGTCACATTTCCTGATACTCATTATTTTCTCATTAAATCCAGGAAGTACATTTGCCTGGAGTGGGCCACCAATGAGTCTATCTGCAGTGTTACCTGGGGGTCGGGGGCAGGATTTCACTGATGGGTGTATGTGCATCGCCTGCTACACTGCTGACTGCTCTGTCTGCGCAGGCAGCTGCAGCAGCTGCGCAGTCTCTCCGCTGATGCTCTGACACTGACTGCACAGCTCAGCAGGTCAACTGCAGAGTGAATGGAGATGACAGTTCAGCAGGTGAACTGCAGTGTGAGGAGAGATGGCAGCTGGCAGAGCGCGCTCGGGGGCAGAGCGCTGACTCGCTCTCGCAGAGGACTGAGTTACAGACAGGCCTCTGAATGTGACTGGGCATTCCAACTAGAGGGAGGGGGGCCATGTCGCATGATGGAGCTGACCTTTTAACTAAGAGGTTGCAGGTTTATCTCCCTGGTAGGGCATTGCCGATGTACTCTTCAGCAAGATACTTCCCCTAAACTCGCTAGAGTAAATTGCTACGTGTCTGCTCAACACCTAAATGTAATGAAAGAACTTGGAAGAAATATACAAATGAAGAAATATAAAATGGGGTATCATGTCATTAGATTTAATGTAATCTTGTACTGAGTCTGTATCCATTTAAAAATAAAAGTTACATCAAGACAACCAATAAACAAGCACACGTAATGGCTGCTATTAGGCTGTTGAAATGCTTTCAAATAAACCTGAAACTGGACCAGCCAAAACAGAAACATAATCAGCCTGCACGGCCCAATATTTAATCATTCTGAGGCAGAATCATCACCTTGGAAATCTAGGACACGTATGCAGAAAGCTGGCGGTGTCTCTGACTTCTCTGACGCAGGCTGTTAACACTCGACCCGGTGGAGTAATGAGATACATTAGCAGCTACACCAGATAAAAAAAGACAAAGCACAGGGGCCGTTTAAGATGGCTATCTCTCTGAAAACAGCATGGATGAGTCCTGGACTCGTGCTGAAGAGATGAAAGACAAAAAGAATAGCTCCAATTCAAGTTGCACGGCATCTATTCAACATTGGCTTAATGCTCAGTATATTTATTTTCAATTTTATCAAGACTTTTTATGTACAAGAAATTCCAATTCTCTGACAGGGTCTGAAATGACTGGCCCTTTGGGATGGGCCTGGAGGGGGGTATTTAGGAGTGCTTAGGGTGGCACAGAGGGGTAATAACCAATGAGCAGGATGCACCCCCAACCACCCTAGTTTCAAGCTCTGCTCTCAAACAATGTATGTTCATTAAAATCCCAGTGTTCTCATCAGAGTATAATCAATACTTAAACAATTAAATAGCTGACATCAATGTACACAATACGGCCATTTTGCACATGCTCTCGACCATAGCGACATACATAACTCACATTTGGTCCTTTTCCTTGCTCGAGAGTATAATGACTATGTCTCACATTGGCATCGCACCTGCAACCTCCAAGTTCCAAAGCCTGCGGTTCTGTCCATTCTCATGGGGCATCTCTGTCAACTGTTGCACTCTGTTCTCAACAGACACAAGGAACAACAACAGAAATCAGTCTTTTCCTCACATTTGTACAGTTCATGAAAATCGGGCACAAGGCAAAACGTTTCTGAGGCAAAAAAAGAAAACAACGTGCACCATTAAACAGGCCCAGGATAAAGGAGAGCTCATTACTGGTAGATGATGGATCTGTTGATTGCCTGGCATGACTGTGTTTCAGAAAAGCTTCCTCACACGCACGTTCAATCTTCGCTCTTGGCCCCATTTACTCGCTCATTTTCCAATTTGCTCAGTTTTACACGCACTTGGCAAACACAGGAGGAAAAAGAAAAATGAGATGGTAGTTGGAAGTAATGCATTTTTCTTTTTAGACAGCTCCCGGTTGATATGGACGAAGGACGCACACTGTTTTGTTTTTGGGAAGAGAGAACATTAACTCTGCTGTGAACCTGGCCATTGTTCCAGCAGTATCTTTTTTTATCATCATTAACATGGATCTTGTAATAATAATCCGCAGCACCTTGCAGGCTAAATGCTACAAATGTTGCTCTGTGTCTGCTGCACCAAGTAAGCTCAGTGCAGTTAACAGAGTGATGGGTTTCCGCACAGACCCTATTCCCTGATAAACCATCCCTCACAGCACAAGTTACACTGGGACCGAGGCCAGGCAGCGGTTCCCTAGCAACAGCTGTGATTACAAAGGCAGAAATCCCATTGGTTCCCCGATGTCCTCTGCCTGCCTCGCCATGCGCCTCTGCTAGCCCTGAATTCATACCTTCCAACAGAGCACATAAAGAGACACCGAGCTAGGCATGCTTCACAAAAGCTCTGCTTCATTTTTTCTGTGCCAGCCAGAGGGATTAACAGTAAGAAACAGTGAGATCCTGTAAAGAGAATCGTGCCCTTGCAAATAAAATGTCAATCTGCAATTTGAAGGAGGGCTCAGTTCAAAACAGCAGTGTTTATTTACCTCTTCAGAAAACTTGGCAGCAGATGTCATTTACATTGGGTTTGGAATATGGATGACGGTCACCCTTATATAGAATAATGCTATGTCTTTTTTTAATCCATTTATATCCCTGGATATCTATTGAAGAATTCCAGGTGAAATGCAGTTCAAAATGTGTACAGAATGCATGTGGGACAAAGGCGGTAATCCGGTTAGGATTTGAGTACTCAAAGAAAAACTGCATCCTTTTCTCTAATGATGGCGAAAATACAACTAAGCACATATGCACTCAGCCATAAATAAATATATATTTAAATACATTTAATCTCCCCTTTGATGATAGCTTGCTATTTTTACAGCAATTATTAGTTGTTCACCTGTTGTTTAATAAATGTCTATGTAGCTGGATAAGAGTTCCCCTATCTCCGCTCTGATAAGATAGCCACAGTTGAGCCTGGAAATAAAAATGACAAAATATCACGTCTAACCAAATTTAGTCAGGGCTCAACTGTGGGAAGATGATTACTCCCATCCGGACTCTATTTTATCTGGACACTGTTGGTTTGGGGAGTAATATGTACATGCACATGAATTTATCAGTAAGAATTCATTTGTTTTGTCCAGCAGAACCATGTGTGAATGTAAATATGGCATTCAAACATGCATTCACATTTATTTATGCACTTTAGCACTAATTAGCATTTTGAAGAAAATCTCTCAGTGGCATTCACATGAAAGCATTATTAGACAAAACACTAATTCATCTTCATAATTATGCTTTTATTTTAAGTGCTATTTTCCCTTCAGCTGTTACACGGTCCTGTTATCTATTTGATTTTAATGTTTAAAAAGAAGAATAAATACAAAATATTTTTAATTTTAGTATTGATTTTTGTTTACATATAGGTGTACATAATTAATGATAAACATGAGGGGCCATATTTAATCAATCATGTATAAATATTAATATAAATGTAATAATTAAAAGTGGTTTTCATACTCCTTGCTGTGCTGTTTACATACCAAACACATGTTAAACCTGTGAATTGTGACAAGGTGTTGATTGCTGCTAATTAGACACGTTTTAATACCTTAAGGAATAATCTACTATCTTAAGATACACAACACCATAAACACCCCCATATTTCACATACCTGTGCCAATAATCAGTCATGTGAGTCCTTCTCTAATAGTGTTATGAGGCTATAGACTTGTGAAAGTAAAACACTTATTGATAATGAATTTATAGGAAAACACAAATGGCAATGAGCCAAACTTATACTCTGTTAAAATACATTTAAGCCAGTGGTCCTCGGTCCAGGTCCTGGAGGGTCACAGTGTATGCCGGTTTGTGTTACTCAGCCCTGACTGACCAGTTAAAGCAAGTAAGTATGCAGCTAACTCCGCCCACCTGGAGTCATGGGTCTGAATTTGCCGCGGTTTCTACAGTGATGCAAAATCAGGACACATTGTGGCTTTCCAGGAGTCAGAATGTGGACCACTGATGTAAGAGAAAATTACGGTAGAACACGAACACACATGAGTCCCCAGGACTGAGTGTGAAACTCAGTGAGTTTGAATGGTTTTTTTCCTAATTTGGCCCTAAATGTGATATCCAGGGCTCACGTTAAGCGAAGTGTGTCTGAAAGTAGAGATACACTCTGCTCTGTGATTACCACACACCTTCACTGGGCACTGACAGCTTGATGATACCAGAAGAAACCAGAGGGACTGTGATTTTACTCAAGCTACATTTGATCCAGCTTGTAGCCATACAACTCAGCACCTTTCACAGGATGGACTGTTAAAGCTAAACAGCAATTCATCTATTACGTTACTCTTTTGTTTTCTGAGGATGCTGAAGCTAACCCTTTTTTAAGCTGTTGTTGATTTACACAAACAGCTCTGGCATTGTCCTATAGGGAGATGGCTCTGTGTTATCTTGCAGCAGTTATGTTTTTCAGCCTCAAGGGGTTTCGTCCCTGACCCGTCTTAGAGTGCTTCTGTACCACACATGCTATGGTGGACTGGCTTATCTGCACACACAATGGATGCTGTGCGTTTTTGTGAGCGCTCTTGAAAGCAAAGTTCCTTCTGCATTCAGCTAAATGTAGAGGAAACTTTGTGGGTGACAGGCGAAATGAACAGGCCTTTGTCTGATTCTCTGTCCTTGATAGATTTCTTCACATCTCTCATCAACAGTGAGTCAGAGTCGGTCCATCCGCCAGAGACTGCTCTGAAAGAACTATCGGCCCCTTCAGGAGCTCATAAAAGCGGCCGGTCTTCAAAACTTGCCGCTTTAATTCAGGGGCCTGCTCAGGCCGATGTGTCTGGCGATGGTTCTGTACATTAATGATTGAAAATGATCAAAGTTATGGAATTCTGACTCTGGATCGGCAACAGCTGAAATCTACAGTTTAAGCAATGCCACACGACAGCATGCAGGCACTACTCAGACTCTCTGTGAAACATCAGGTCTCTCTGAGAGTCTGTGAAACACCAGGTCTCTCTGAGAGTCTCTGTGAAACACCAGGTCTCTCTGAAAGTCTGTGAAACACCAGGTCTCTCTGAGAGTCTGTGAAACATCAGGTCTCTCTGAGAGTCTCTGTGAAACACCAGGTCTCTCTGAGAGTCTCTAGGAAACACCAGGTCTCTCCGAGAGTCTCTGTGAAACATTAGGTCTCTCTGAGAGTCTGTGAAACACCAGGTCTCTCTGAGAGTCTCTAGGAAACACCCATTATGATGATGACAGAGTGAAAGGTACCACTGTCCCATGATGATGATGGCAGAGTGAAAGGTACCACTGTCCCATGATGATGATGACAGAGTGAAAGGTACCACTGTCCCATGATGATGATGACAGAGTGAAAGGTACCACTGTCCCATGATGATGACAGAGTGAAAGGTACCACTGTCCCATGATGATGGCAGAGTGAAAGGTACCACTGTCCCATGATGATGACAGAGTGAAAGGTACCACTGTCCCATGATGATGGCAGAGTGAAAGGTACCACTGTCCCATGATGATGATGACAGAGTGAAAGGTACCACTGTCCCATGATGATGACAGAGTGAAAGGTACCACTGTCCCATGATGATGGCAGAGTGAAAGGTACCACTGTCCCATGATGATGACAGAGTGAAAGGTACCACTGCCTCTGAATGCTTCTGTTCTGGCAATTACTGTAAAGGCCACTTGCCATCTCCCTTTTGATCAATGATTGACATGAAAGTTTACGGATTATGAGGTAAACTGTAAAGGTTAAAAAGTTCCTGTAAACACTGAGGAGCACATAAATGCACACAATAAAAGAATAAGTAATATGCTTCCAAACTGTAAATGACACAGAAGAAAAACACAGCTCAGGGCGCTGTAACTGTTGAAAAATATTCAGTGTCATTGTCATACGCTGTGCAGATGTCAGGCTAAATGTATTGTGAAATTGTGACAGAGATATAATTGTGTAATTGGGGCTCTCCAAAGTGTTTTACCCTTGGAGCTTAACAAAAGACTTACTGACTAATCCCCAAATTCAGTGCTGATTTTGTGTCAGTTTACTTTGTGACTGGTGAATAATAAATAAATAAGTACATTTGCTTGCTGGGGAATTACTTTTTTAAATGAATAAATGTCAAGTTATTGTTTATCCTATCAGATGAGATTGATTTTCTTTCAGGGAAAAGCAATTACTAGAATAATTTTTCAACAACAACAAAAAAATGGTGTCACAAGAAAGGGAAAATTATTTTAAAACTTATTTGTTTTTAAAGAAGGTAAAGATGAAGCCTTGGAAATTGTGTGCAAACATTTAACTTGGAAAGGACAGTGCATGTATACAGTGTGTGTGTAGAATTAACGAGCTACAGGGAAACTGGTGTTCATATTTTATAGCATCAAACCATACTCTTGTTACTCATCTCCAAATGATTACATACATAATTCCTTTTTTTTACTCATTGTGTACAGTGATAGTGTAAGTCTGGTTTTAAAGTATCCATGTTCAGAAGGATAAAAGTGAAATCACCCCATTAATTTTCTGCTCTACATCCTGCTAGATTCATGTTCAGATAATCACCCTCTAGGTCCCTAAACTTCAGATAATAAAGGCAATTAGCAAACTTTTGTGCTTATCTCTACCTTCTCTAAAGATAACACAAGTGCTATTCAAATTAAGAAGCACTCAGCTATAGAATATGCCTTCCAACCGAAGCAAATTTAGCCATATCAGTCTTTTGCCACTGCAGTTCCTCCCAGTTTGTACATTTTCTCTCTCTATTCCCCACAGGAAGGCTGTGTGTGATCCTGGGGGCATGGGAACACATTATCCAGGTGTGTGTCTCAGGTAAAGCTGCTCTCTGCAGAGGGTTTTAATACCTGCACATTCCACTCCACCTGCCACCTCATTTAGGTCCAGTCAGTTTAGAAAAGAACATCACACCTATGCTACAACACCTGCGAAACATCTCAACATGCTGAGGAGATTTGAGGCTAGTGATGTACGTAGATGAAAATGATGAAGATGACTGATAAATGAAGAGGACTGATAAAAATGCTGATGATCGTTATGATGACAAAGATGAGGATGATGAAGATGTAGTGATGATGATGATGATGATGATGACGGTGATCATGAAGATGGTGATAAAGACGGAGACAATAAGGTACTTTAAATACAGGTAGCAGCCCAACAATGGGCTACCCACAGCTAACAGACCTGTGTCATGTATCTATCCTCTACCATTAGAAAAGGTAGAAGACAAATACACAAATCCATCTTAAACTTCAGATATTTCATCACTTTATACCAACACCATACAAACACATCTCTGGAGGTCAATTTGACTTGCAGTGTTTGAGTGTGCTTGATCGAGTGTTCATAGACTGCCATCAGCTCCTACTACAGGGCGAGAGAGACTCTGCAATCAATATCACTGAGGAGGAGCACATTAGGCCCTGCTGATGGCCCGACGTGACTGGAAAAGAGATTCATTTTCATCATAATCTCAATGTCAAGGAGGAGTCTGATTGTAGGTAATCGGAACCTGCTAAAGCTCTGCGATCAGGATGTGATGACGATGAGGAGGAAGCAGGGACAGGAAATGGCATCTGATGCAGGAAGGAAGTGCTCTGCCCTCAAAAGAAGCACAGACACGCTGAGGGCACACAACCCCGGGGGAAGATAACAGTTATTAGGTGCTCTTGGTGCAATTAATGAGAAAAACCCCCAGAAGATATTTACTGAGGGGTAAAATTGCTATCACACCTTTTAATGGATCAATAGCAGAACTTTATTTTATTCCAGATTGCACCTCAAAGCCAATTTATTCTCCATCAGATATACACAATCGTAGGTTTACCAGCAGGGCCTCAAATTAAATACAGAGAGGGCCATGTGTTAAGCCATCTAAACTTAAACTAGAAGTCTCTTTATAATTTTTGAATCTATAGAAACTGCTTCCTTAGTTATTGTGTACATAACAATGAATCTACCATTATGATACAAGTATTATTCCATGAGCTTATATTTTATTGGCTTCATAGATCATGATACTACGATGACTACTACTACTGCTACTACAGCTACAGCTACTGCTGCTGCTACTACAAATACAGCTACTGCTACTGCTACTACAGCTACAGCTACTGCTGCTACTACTACTGCTGCTACAGCTACAGCTACTGCTACTGCTACTACTACTGCTACACTACAGCTACAGCTACTGCTACTACTACTACTGCTACTACAGTTACAGCTACAGCTACTGCTACTGTTACAGCTACAGCTACTGCTACTACAGTTACAGCTACAGCTACTGCTACTGCTACTACTACTACTGCTACTGCTACTACAAATACAGCTACTGCTGCTACTGCTACTGCTGGTACGACAGCTACAGTTACTGCTACAGCTACTTCTACTGCCACTACCGCTACAGCTACAGCTACTGCTACTACAGTTACAGCTACAGTTACTGCTACAGCTACTGCTACGCTACTACAGCTACAGCTACTACTGCTGCTACAGCTACTGCTACTGCTACAACAAATACAGCTACTGCTACTGCTACCGCTACTACAGCTACAGCTACTACTGCTGCTACAGCTACTGCTACTGCTACAACAAATACAGCTACTGCTACTGCTACTACAGCTACAGCTACTGCTACTACAAATACAGCTACTGCTGCTACTGCTACTACTGCTACTACAGCTACAGCTACTGCTGCTACTGCTACTGCTGCTACAGCTACAGCTACTGCTGCTACTGCTACTACAGCTACAGCTGCTGCTACTACAAATACAGCTACTGCTAGTGCTACTACAGCTACTGCTACTGCTACTACTACTACTGCTACGACAGCTACAGCTACTGCTGCTACTACTACTGCTACTACAAATACAGCTACTGCTACTGCTACTACAGGTACAGCTACTGCTACTACTACTACTGCTACTGCTACAGCTACAGCTACTTCTACTGCTACTGCCACTACAGCTACAGCTACTGCTACCGCTACTACAGATACTGCTGCTACTACTACTACATCTACTGCTACTGCTGGTACAGCTACAGCTGCTGCTGCTGCTGCTGGTGTTGCTATGGCATCTTCTGCACAGGGACACTTTGACTGCGATCTCACTCCAACATGGCTGACAGAGTTCATCGCTCACAATGTGGTAAGCAGCCACTGGACCATTTTGCCAAATTTCTTCAAAAATTCTACTTTCATGGAACATTAATATTCTAATGCATGCACAGTTAAATGTACGCAGTCCCCATACAATTAAGATCTTATGCAAAATTACAAAAGGCTTTTTTTCCATCTCCATTTCAGGACAACTGAGCAATTTTATGAGCAAAACATACATCCAAGTTATAATTATGATAATGTACAGTATATGTGGTACTACATTAGCAGGACATACAATTATAATAATTGAAAATGCTCAGGTAATAATGTAAGATTGCACTTCATATTCGGAAACTCCTCTCCTCCTTGACTTCAGATTGAGAAACAGAAGCGCACACACTGGTTTAAAAGGTTTAAACCATACCAGCTTCTGTGAAAGGTTTCTGGAGGGAAGGCATGGGCAGGGCATGTGACGCAGAGCGAAATGGGCGAGGGCCAATGAGCTGGACCTCGGTTTGATTTATAAAAGTTGTGCAGGGAGTTGAGCGCTCTCGGTGTTCACGCAGAGCATATTAACGCTGAGGCCCTCGCTGTGACAAAACAGTTTTGGCGTTATAATTCACGTGGGAGAGGCGCGCTTTGCCATTTGGCTGCAGGGGATATTTTCCCGCGTGACAAAATCTTGCTGAACGTTGATCAAAATGGCCTGCCCCTCCAGCATCATAAATCCCAGCACCTTGGAGGATGACCTACTTTATATTTAGTAACTTTGGGAAGCTGGAGGAGAGCAGAAACAGTATATGGGGTATTCATACATGTGGGAGATTCATGATGAATTAATGGTTTGTTATGGGGTCCTCACATATGGAATTGTGCCCTATTCTTCTCAAGGAGGCAGCACCTAACAACTTCCCCCGAGTATGGATTACAGTCCTATTAATCAATCACAGAGCTCCCCTGTGCACTCTGAGGTAACGTAGCATTGAATATATCCCTGTGCCTACATTGGATAGCCCCTGTCCAACACTGAATCCATCTGCAAACAACAGAGCGCGCGTGTGAGAGAATCAACCAGATCAGACTATCGACGGGATAGATCCACCGTGACGGGAAACTGACATTTGCTTAAGGCTGCGATCGATGTGCATTATTTGGCTGTTGTCTTTAAGCTTTGACTTTCCCCGATAACGGTGACGGGGCACGCGTGTGAATGGAGCTCGTGTATGTTGACTGTTGTCGCGTGGTAAAACAGACCAACCGTTGCTGTGTCAATCACATCAGCAATTCCACAGCGTTCCAACGGCACAAATCCATCTCATGGACATGTTCCACGCACCTGTCATTCAGCCCAGTCATAAGTCTCTCTTTCAGGACTTCACCCTTAGTTTGACCCAAAGTGATTAATTTAATTTAGTGTAAGACACAATGTAATAATCAGGCTGACAGTTTCATAATTAAATTGTTTTTTCTCTCCGCTCCTGTGTGTGTGCACGCCAAGGCAATTATCCATGTGAAGCTTGTCATCTCAGATTGGGTAATCTCATTGATGAAAGAGAGAATTGTATCTTATCTGCAGTGATTTCTAATCACCAGCGTTTAAATGTATGCATTTTGATTAATGAGCTCCTGAAGAGGCTCAACCTGTAGGTCAAATGGAATATCCATCAATATTGCCATACCATTACATGGAGAGTTAGTGTATCATTCTGTATTCGTTTGTTTGCTCATTTTTGCCAGAAGCAACAGCACTGATCTTCAGCGTTTTCAATGTGTGCATCTGTATCATTTATACATGTGCCACTTCCTGTTCCGAAACGCTAAATAATGCATTAATCCACCAATAATTTATACATGTGAAAATTCTATGTAAACTTCATATTTCAAAAACATTGAACCGATTATGATTCATTTTAAAACGACACCTGGTTATGCTCAAAAATTGAACTGAAAGAGGAGGAAAATGAAGCATTTTCAGCTTTGTGGGAGGTGCTCCTCTGTGGCTAAATTCTCTTTTATAATTGTAATTGAAAACAAACAAAACCACTGGAATGTAAGTTGTGAAAATCGGTGAAGCTGTAAAATGCAACATGCATGCATAAATGTGTCTATGTATGCATTTAGTATGTAACTTTACTGTAATTAGCCTCCAATAAACGTGACATTGCATTTGATCAGTATTTTTCCATTCTGTAATTAATCTGCAATAAACATAATTGTGAATGCATTTTGTATTTACTATACCGCTATTAACCATTAATACAAGTGTCTGTGTTTAGTATTTACCATGTTGTAATTAACCTGTAATAAGCTTGTTATCCCCATCTTCCCTTCTCCAACCCTGATGGAGGAAAACTGAAGCCTGCGCGATGAATACATTTTCACATTTGAACGTTTCAGCGTTTATTTTCCCATCAGAAGAAGCGTCTCTATCACAGGGCCGCTGAGCTCCAGGCTCAGAGCGCTGCTCTGTCAGGTTCCACAGATATCTGAGTCAATCCCACACTGCACCTCCTGATTTCACTGATTAGCTCAACTCCAAGACTGAGCAGGTGAAGCAGTTACTGAAATTGAGTGGTTTATAGTTTGTGGATGGAGCAAAAACCTGCAGACACTGCGGCCCTCAGGATCTGACATTGAGCCATATGGGTAACTTGGAAATTGAATTTTGTTGTGTTGACATGAAGTTTAAAGTATCTACATGTAAAGCTTAAAAATACACTACTAATGCTGGTAGCCAGGGCTCTCACCCATTACAGCATAATGATATTTGTCTTTCAGGCCTTTCGAGTTTCTGTATCCAAACTTTAGTTGGAGTCACACAGATTTTTATGAGCATTTTTAAAAACAGCTGCTCCAGACACAGGCCCGGCCCGTCCTCTGCTCAGCAGAAAATAACTCAGTTACTCAGGTCCTATGGGTCCGTAGTTTGGGGTTGCTCAAACAGAGATGAGGTGTTTGGCTGCTTCAGCCCATATTGATTGTTTTCTGTCTGTGGGAGAGTGAGGCATCAGTCACGGCTTTGGCAGTAACACACGGGGCCCGCACAGTTACTTACCAATTATGTCAGGGCTAAAATACAAACACCTCTTCACACAATTTCATGCATTTGGTAAAAAAGTAAGAGTTTGATGTAGTATCTGGCCATTTCACCTCACCTTCATCAAGACACGTTGTTGGAGAAAAACGTAACAATGAATTCAGAGTTGTAGATACTTTTACATAAGTTTATTCCTGAAATCATCAGTTCCTTACCCACGTATTTGTATTACTGCTACAAATGCACATTTATATCAATAAATATTGATTAATTGAAATAGCAATGATAAAAAGTATTTATGGAAATGCAATAAAACAGAAGGAGAAAAAACAATCACATTTACCTTTGAGAATGACAAATGACAGTCCCTTTGAAGGTCATTGTATGATTAGAAATGAACGCATTTCTGCAATTTTAACGACCCTGTCATATGGAAACAGAAGGGCTCATGACTCGATGGAAGATGGTGTGCAGATGACTGTCAGTGCTGCACAGAAAAGATCCTGTTTATTACGACGTGTATGCAGAAAATTTGAATGGGAGACTGGCTTAGTTTAAAGAGAGGCTTAGAATAAAGAAGAGAGGTATGATATTTTCAAAACACCCATTTTAAAGCACTTGAACTTTGGCGCATTAAGTAAATGTAAAAATGTGAAACTGCAAAGTATGACCTCCAACTGTTATAATATTTCTGGGTAATATTTCATAAGCGCTCTTGAAATTAATGTTTGTGCTGACCAGCTTTGACTTGAAATGCTAGGAAAAGAGAAGGGCTAATCTGATCTGAACCATGAGCTTTCATTCGATGAGCTTTCATTATTCATTAGTTATTGAGATGCATCAAAGCGGACTCTAAAGCCAAAGCCAGCCGTCCAACCCCAAAACGCGCCGTCTGTTATTTCATCTGCAGCAGTTTCCTCAGTAGCGGTGTTTCTGCGGTGCGTGCGTTGGGACGCGGGGCTGATGCTCTGAGGGCAGCTGTAACCTTGACCGTTTTGTGCGCATCTCTGAGAGGAACGGCCAGCAGCAGGCATTACCACTGATGGCTGAAGACCCACAGAGATAAGACCATACTGATTTATACAATAATGATTTATATACTGTAAGCTTTAAGAACGGCCCCCAGCGGAATGACCCCAAGTCATTTATGGATCGAATGAGTTTCCCCCCTGTGCGACCTTTGCCCTACAATATTTTAAAGAACGTTTGGAACAGTCATAGCAGTATATTCAGTGTGTGTTTTTTTTCGTTTCAGACACAAATCATTGTAGTAAAGTGTGAAGCGCAAGCGCTTACAATATTATTTTATTCTTTTATACCTTCTGGATTATCACAGAAAGGTCCCTGGATTCAATAAAAAAAGGATATTGAGTTTATTGTTTTTTGAGCGTTAATCTTGTGTCATATTACAGGGAAGCCATTTTGTTTCTGAGTGGGAAATACAGCACAAATAGGTTTACCTTGTAGCCAATGGCAATGTTTTTTACTGAGTGATTTAACCAATCGGGTGTATGTGCAATGTAGTGTAATGTGTTACCTTTGTACCTGTATGCCCAGCTGATGAAGGCTTTATGGAGGAAAATCTATCTGTGCCACACTTACCATCCTCTTTGTGCCAATTTGAGGCAAATGAGTTATTGTTTTAAAATTATCACTCGACCAATCCCTCAACAGGTAATTTTATTATAATGAAGCCAGTCTCTATCAGAGATGTGCTCAGCTAATGTCAAATAGGCTTTTAACCTACAAGAATTCAGTGAAATCAGTCAGTTCTCCAATGTTAACTAAAGCTGGCTGGAATATTTTGCAATCGAAATTGCGTTCACGTTTGTGTTTGTGCGCCATACACTTGGAAAGTGCTGTATTTCCCCTTGTAAGCCAAATTGAAGATCATCTAAAGAAGTCTTATCTTCCGCTGTGCAGTGCTGGAGATTTCACAAAAGGCAAAGCAGAGCCACCTGAATTTAGCCACAGAGCCCCAGGTGTGTGCGTCTCAGACAACAGAGCCGAACAATGGGATCGTGAGCGGAAAGCCTTTGCGTGCTAAAAGTGAGAAAGAGAAACACAAGCCCTTATTTGTATGCTGTGTCCCTGCTGGCGCAATCTTTATTTCCAGCACAGCTCTTATGTTGAAGACCCACCTGTCTACCAGAATCTGCCATCTTCCTAAGGCAATATGGAGGGCCATGTATTTAAAAAAATGTATTTAGATAGAGGAAAACCAGAGGAGGTTACTGATGAAGAGGGATCACAGTCTATACAGAGCCATATTAGCTGTGAACATCTCTCTGGTCAAATGGATGGATAACCACATAGGTCTCAGAATATCCATGGAGCCCTTAGTGACTATGATAATGAGGTGTGTGTTATCCCTGGGGCCCTTAGTGACCATGATAATGAGATGTGTGTTATCCATGGGGCCCTTAGTGACCATGATAATGAGGTGTGTGTTATCCCTGGGGCCCTTAGTGACCATGATAATGAGGTGTGTGTTATCCCTGGGGCCCTTAGTGACCATGATAATGAGGTGTGTGTATCCCTGGGGCCCTTAGTGACCATGATAATGAGGTGTGTGTTATCCCTGGGGCCCTTAGTGACCATGATAATGAGGTGTGTGTTATCCCTGGGGCCCTTAGTGACCATGATAATGAGGTGTGTGTTATCCATGGGGGCCTTAGTGACCATGATAATGAGGTGTGTGTTATCCATGGGGCCCTTAGTGACCATGATAATGAGGTGTGTGTTATCCCTGGGGCCCTTAGTGACCATGATAATGAGGTGTGTGTTATCCATGGGGCCCTTAGTGACCATGATAATGAGGTGTGTGTTATCCATGGGGCCCTTAGTGACCATGATAATGAGGTGTGTGTTATCCCTGGGGCCCTTAGTGACCATGATAATGAGGTGTGTGTTATCCATGGGGCCCTTAGTGACCATGATAATGAGGTGTGTGTTATCCCTGGGGCCCTTAGTGACCATGATAATGAGGTGTGTGTTATCCCTGGGGCCCTTAGTGACCATGATAATGAGGTGTGTGTTATCCCTGGGGCCCTTAGTGACCATGATAATGAGGTGTGTGTTATCCATGGGGCCCTTAGTGACCATGATAATGAGGTGTGTGTTATCCATGGGGCCCTTAGTGACCATGATAATGAGGTGTGTGTTATCCATGGGGCCCTTAGTGACCATGATAATGAGGTGTGTGTTATCCATGGGGCCCCTTAGTGACCATGATAATGAGGTGTGTGTTATCCATGGGGCCCTTAGTGACCATGATAATGAGGTGTGTGTTATCCATGGGGCCCTTAGTGACCATGATAATGAGGTGTGTGTTATCCCTGGGGCCCTTAGTGACCATGATAATGAGGTGTGTGTTATCCATGGGGGCCTTAGTGACCATGATAATGAGGTGTGTGTTATCCATGGGGCCCTTAGTGACCATGATAATGAGGTGTGTGTTATCCATGGGGCCCTTAGTGACCATGATAATGAGGTGTGTGTTATCCATGGGGCCTTAGTGACCATGATAATGAGGTGTGTGTTATCCATGGGGCCCTAATAGTGACCATGATAATGAGGTGTGTGTTATCCATGGGGCCCTTAGTGACCATGATAATGAGTGACCATGGGGCCCTTAGTGACCATGATAATGAGGTGTGTTATCCATGGGGCCTGGGTGACCATGATAATGAGGTGTGTGTTATCCATGGGCCCCTTAGTGACCATGATAATGAGGTGTGTGTTATCCATGGGGCCCTTAGTGACCATGATAATGAGGTGTGTGTTATCCCTGGGGCCCTTAGTGACCATGATAATGAGGTGTGTGTTATCCTTAGTGACCATGATAATGAGGTGTGTGTTATCCCTGGGCTGGAGGCTAAATTAGTGACCATGATAATGAGGTGTGTGTTATCCCTGGGGCCCTTAGTGACCATGATAATGAGGTGTGTGTTATCCCTGGGGCCCTTAGTGACCATGATAATGAGGTGTGTGTTATCCATGGGGCCCTTAGTGACCATGATAATGAGGTGTGTGTTATCCATGGGGCCCTTAGTGACCATGATAATGAGGTGTGTGTTATCCCTGGGGCCCTTAGTGACCATGATAATGAGGTGTGTGTTATCCATGGGGCCCTTAGTGACCATGATAATGAGGTGTGTGTTATCCATGGGGCCCTTAGTGACCATGATAATGAGGTGTGTGTTATCCTGGGGCCCTTAGTGACCATGATAATGAGGTGTGTGTTATCCATGGGGCCCTTAGTGACCATGATAATGAGGTGTGTGTTATCCATGGGGGCCTTAGTGACTTAGTGACCATGATAATGAGGTGTGTGTTATCCCTGGGGCCTTAGTGACCATGATAATGAGGTGTGTGTTATCCATGGGGCCCTTAGTGACCATGATAATGAGGTGTGTGTTATCCCTGGGGCCCTTAGTGACCATGATAATGAGGTGTGTGTTATCCATGGGGCCCTTAGTGACCATGATAATGAGGTGTGTGTTATCCATGGGGGCCTTAGTGACCATGATAATGAGGTGTGTGTTATCCATGGGGCCCTTAGTGACCATGATAATGAGGTGTGTGTTATCCATGGGGCCTTAGTGACCATGATAATGAGGTGTGTGTTATCCATGGGGCCTTAGTGACCATGATAATGAGGTGTGTGTTATCCATGGGGCCTTAGTGACCATGATAATGAGGTGTGTGTTATCCATGGGGCCTTAGTGACCATGATAATGAGGTGTGTCCCTGGGGCCCTTATCCATGATAATGGGTGTGTTATCCCTGCCCTTAGTGACCATGATAATGAGGTGTGTGTTATCCATGGGGCCATTAGTGACCATGATAATGAGGTGTGTGTTATCTTAGTGACCATGATAATGAGTTGTGTGTTATCCATGGGGCCTTAGTGACCATGATAATGAGGTGTGTGTTATCCATGGGCCCTTAGTGACCATGATAATGAGGTGTGTGTTATCCCTGGGGCCCCTTAGTGACCATGATAATGAGGTGTGTGTTATCCATGGGGCCCTTAGTGACCATGATAATGAGGTGTGTGTTATCCATGGGGCCCTTAGTGACCATGATAATGAGGTGTGTGTTATCCATGGGGCCCTTAGTGACCATGATAATGAGGTGTGTGTTATCCATGGGGCCCTTAGTGACCATGATAATGAGGTGTGTGTTATCCATGGGGCCCTTAGTGACCATGATAATGAGGTGTGTGTTATCCATGGGGGCCTTAGTGACCATGATAATGAGGTGTGTGTTATCCATGGGGGCCTTGTTCAGGAAGTGTGTGTTATCCCTGGGGCCCTTAGTGACCATGATAATGAGGTGTGTGTTATCCATGGGGCCCCTTAGTGACCATGATAATGAGGTGTGTGTTATCCCTGGGGCCCTTAGTGACCATGATAATGAGGTGTGTGTTATCCATGGGGCCCTTAGTGACCATGATAATGAGGTGTGTGTTATCCATGGGGCCTTAGTGACCATGATAATGAGGTGTGTGTTATCCATGGGGCCCTTAGTGACCATGATAATGAGGTGTGTGTTATCCATGGGGCCCTTAGTGACCATGATAATGAGGTGTGTGTTATCCATGGGGCCCTTAGTGACCATGATAATGAGGTGTGTGTTATCCATGGGGCCCTTAGTGACCATGATAATGAGGTGTGTGTTATCCATGGGGCCCTTAGTGACCATGATAATGAGGTGTGTGTTATCCATGGGGCCCTTAGTGACCATGATAATGAGGTGTGTGTTATCCATGGGGCCTTAGATAATGAGGTGTGACCATGATAATAATGAGGTGTGTGTTATCCATGGGGCCCTTAGTGACCATGATAATGAGGTGTGTGTTATCCATGGGGCCCTTAGTGACCATGATAATGAGGTGTGTGTTATCCATGGGGCCCTTAGTGACCATGATAATGAGGTGTGTGTTATCCATGGGCCCTTAGTGACCATGATAATGAGGTGTGTGTTATCCCCCTTAGTGACCATGATAATGAGGTGTGTGTTATCCCTGGGGCCCTTAGTGACCATGATAATGAGGTGTGTGTTATCCATGGGGCCCTTAGTGACCATGATAATGAGGTGTGTGTTATCCCTGGGGCCCTTAGTGACCATGATAATGAGGTGTGTGTTATCCATGGGGCCCTTAGTGACCATGATAATGAGGTGTGTTTATCCCTTAGTGACCATGGCCCTGGGGCCCTTAGTGACCATGATAATGAGGTGTGTGTTATCCCTGGGGCCCTTAGTGACCATGATAATGAGGTGTGTGTTATCCCTGGGGCCCTTAGTGACCATGATAATGAGGTGTGTGTTATCCCTGGGGCCCTTAGTGACCATGATAATGAGGTGTGTGTTATCCATGGGGCCTTAGTGACCATGATAATGAGGTGTGTGTTATCCCTGGGGCCCTTAGTGACCATGATAATGAGGTGTGTGTTATCCCTGGGGCCCTTAGTGACCATGATAATGAGGTGTGTGTTATCCCTGGGGCCCCTTAGTGACCATGATAATGAGGTGTGTGTTATCCCTGGGGCCCTTAGTGACCATGATAATGAGGTGTGTGTTATCCCTGGGGCCCTTAGTGACCATGATAATGAGGTGTGTGTTATCCCTGGGGCCCTTAGTGACCATGATAATGAGGTGTGTGTTATCCATGGGGGCCTTAGTGACCATGATAATGAGGTGTGTGTTATCCATGGGGGCCTTAGTGACCATGATAATGAGGTGTGTGTTATCCATGGGGGCCTTAGTGACCATGATAATGAGGTGTGTGTTATCCATGGGCCCCCCTGGGGCCCTGATCAGGAGGTGCTTGGTGGGCACAGCTTGCCGCTGCTTTTCACTTCCGCTCTGATTACGTGACCAGAGCCTGTGATTAAGAATCAAGCAAAGCTGCCATTAGCACCATAATCACTATTATTACCATCATCCTCCAAACGAGCTCTCTCTTAACTTCTTTCCCTTTTTTTCTGGGATGTTGTGAGTGCTGGCAGCCCCAGTCATGTTAATTAGACCGTCGCGGGGTGAACTGATGGCTGAAGTTGCTTTGCAATCACGCACATCCTGCCTCGTCAATTTCAGCTAATTGTAATATAAGCATTTGGATAAACCATAACAGGGGTTATAATATCGCTGGATTGCGCTTCCTCGTTCAACACCGTGGGAATCGTCAGTTGAGATGTCCCGTGTTCCTTGCGGGGGTTTCTTGGCTTGATCGCCCCTGACACAAAATTAATTTTCCAAAATGCAAAACCAGCTAATTATTTTGGCATGTGCCCACAACTGTTGATTTTTCGTGTTTTTTTGCAGCTGACGAGCGTGCCCGTCTCTGTGGGTCCAGGTCCTGCTTCTCTCCTGACTGAATCAGGGCTCGTTCTGTGCTTCTTCTCTCTCCAGATACATCAGAACATCCTCTGCCCTCCCCCTCCTCTGCACCACCTCTCACAACTCACATAGTTTGAAAGAGTCTTAAACCAACGGCGCACAAACTCTGTCCGGCTCTGGTTCCAGCCATAATTCCAGGCTCTTAATTACTCTAAATGAGACACTTTTACTGTCTAACTCAGCCGTGATTTAGCCTCTCAGGGCCACATTGTGTCAAAACTTGTAATGCATGCCATGAAGAGATAAATAAGCCACTTTCCAATACAGGGCCTTTTATTCAGTCAGCACAGCTAATGCACTCATTTCCTGTGCTCTGCTATATAACACATGAGTCAGTTAGAATTATGTTAGATTTTAATTGATTCAATTATAAATTGTGGGTTTATCCTGTTGTAAAATGCCATTAAGAAAGACCACTATATTCTAATTGTTGCAAAGAGCACATGTTATGTGTTTGAAAATGGCCCATTTGAAAATAAAATAAGTAAAATATATCAGTTTATGGCAGATTTCTAGCAGACTACCTCAAATATATTTTTTGCACCAACATGAAACAGATTGTACAATGTCTACAACTTGCTAGAGCAAGCCATAATATCATCAGTTCATATTTTATCATATCTTTAATTTTTTATTATTTTTTGAATTCTCTCATTTTTCAAATATAAAAAAATGTAAAGTCATTACAGATACTTTATAATAGTTTAATTGTAATTACTTGCACATTTGTTCTGTAACTTTGCTGGCTTTACAAAAATTGGGGGTTTTGAAAACAAAGGATCATAGCATAACAGCACATGCAATTTCCCAGAATACCATCTGGGATGTGTGCTTGGTTACATCATTGTGATGTCATAGGACAGCTGGGGGAGAGCGGCATGAATAAGTCCTGAAGCCTTCATTTCCAAGTGCTGAGGTCACACAAGGTTTCAGGGCCTGTCAGAATCACTCCCCTCTGAGCCTTCAAAAGAAATTACATGCAGTGAATGCTGCAAAAAAAGAACAAAAACAACACAGGACACAAAAACAATACAGAATATGCTGGAATTTCCCATCTGACACTTGTAGTATCAATACGTACCGAGCAATAATAATAATAATAATAATAATAATAATAATAATAGCATTGTACCAGAGCAATCACCACACATGCTGATGTGGAGAGGAAGTAAAAATAAAATCCTCTCACTAAAATAACAAAATCATTTTAGAAAGTTAACAATTTAACAAAAACATTTGTGAGAAAATAATAATTTTCATGACAGCCGACCTCTTTAATATCTGTTTATTGTCTAGTTTAATATCTGCACATTAGAGAGGGACATTTCTGTTGTGCTCTTTCCTCTGAGTCAGGCCATTTTGTTTCCCCGAAAACTCGCAAGGCTGAGAGAATGAGTGCCGAGGTCTCTGGACTCTCATTCTCTCCCTTCCCCTCACAACGGCGGAAGATCGCGCCTCCAACTGATGACCTCCCCTCAGGCTCAAAACATGGTGGAAAAACAAACGGATTGTGCTGGAATGAGAGCTCATTGCATCCTCGCCCAATTAGGCTAAAATCCATGTCTTTGTGTGTTCGTACTGCCTCAGTCTCAGCCCTGTTCATATCCATTCCCTCCTAATGAGAACTCCGTACTGCAATTTCAGTAATTCTGTGCAATAGAGTAAAATCAGCGTCAGCTCTGAGTGCAAGCGCCGTTATTAGAAATCTATAATAACCTCCTCTATTGAGGAGGCACTTCACGGACAGCCTCAGTGTTTATGATGATATAATGTCTCAGCTCTGGGGATGTGCGTATTTAATAAAAAAAAAAACAGGAAAAAAACACAACCTGGGTATTCCGGGTTACTTCAGATACGTGATCTTATTACATCAAATAGGCACAACAACCCAACTTGGATCCCAAAGCATCGTTTACAATGATTGAAGTCAAATCAAGAAAAGAATTGATAATGGCAGTTCTTGAGCTGAAGCCATGAACAACAATACAGAGCATTAAACCCATCGTTATTTTTTAACCCAGAAATCAACTTAAAGGAAGGTGAACGTCGGAGCTTCCACACTCAGAACACACGTTGGTGGAAATTGCAGGTAGCCCGGTGAGCAGGAGGCTCTGCTGTACTCTAATGCCTTTAGTTTCTCTCCAGCACCTGAGTGGAATTTGAAGGTGTTTGAGCATTAAGTTGCAGGGGGTCTCTCCGGGGTGTTTCTACAAGGTGATATATCACACCCTAAAGACCCAGAAGTGGATTTGCAATACAGCGCATGGCTTACCCATATCTGTTGTGTTAATTGTACATCAAAACCCACTAACTTAACTGAAGCATTTAAAAATGTCTTTTTGAAACTTTTGTTTTCACATCTTTTGGTATGCACTAGTGTGCACCATGCCTGCCTGTGCCCTGGCAGAGGGACATTCAGGTAGGTCCATATCACCTCACTGTAAAAGGCTTCCTGCCAGCAGGGCGGCGCTGACCTCACTGTGCTGGGGTCTGTCATGCCATAGAATAGACAATTTAATTCTATTTCTGTTCTCGTAAAAGAGATGAGCATAATGCATTACTGAATGATTTTAATGATTCAGCGCTGAAGGGGGAATAAAACTGAACTGTCATCCGAGGATGTGAATCTGTAAGCGTGCGTTTACGCAGCGCAGAGAACAGGTCCCCGCGCTGCCCTTCACACTTTGTGCTGCTCTGTGGAGAAGGGGGAGGGACGAGCTGTCATTCAAATATTTGGACCAATGACCACATTGGCTGTGGAGAAGAAATGTTTTTTTTCCATTGGTTCAAACAAGTCAGCCAATGATTGACAGGTGTGTGTAGCTCCGCCCTAACAGGACTCATGAAGCCTCATCTCTAGTGTTCTCCAGAGGAGGAGCACTCTCTGGGGGTCAGGGGAGTCCAGGGCCTAAAGAGGCATGATCCTGCACTAACAGCGGTCCTACACAGACTGAAGCCGGTGATGCAGTTTTCAGCGGTGAACACAGAAAGGAGTTCTCCCTGTTTTTGACTCTGGGAGTGATGGATGGATTTATACACTGTCTACGTTCAGATCCGAGTGTTTCTCTTCCCTCTCGCGCTGAGGGATCTCAGGCCTGTTCTTGTTCATTTGTGTGGCACCGCAGACCCCCCCAGGGGCCAGAGGACACTCTGCCGGAGAGACCAAACGGGGGGCAGAAACTTCGGCTGTCTCATCAGTCCTGAGACATTACGCTCTGCAACCTGCTGCTGCCGTCTCTCTCTCTTCCTCTCTCTGTGTCCTCTCTCTGTCTATCCCTCTCTCTCTCTTCCTCTCTCTCTTCCTCTCTCTGTCTATCCCTCTCTCTCTCTCTCTCTCTGTGCCTCACACAGCTGCTCTGCTCAAGCCCACAGCCGCTACGGGGGTGGCACAAACTCCTCTGGGACTCTGTGGCTGAGGGACAGGGAGAATAAACCTCCAGACAGAGTGGGCTCTGGCTCTCAGGCTCCTGCCCTGTGTTTCTCTGTGTTTCTCGGTATTTCTCTGTTTTTGGTTAAATTTGTGAAGCTTATTGTAATAAGTTGTGGATTTCTTTTCTCACTTTTTTTTGGCAAGTAGACATGTATAGCAACACTGTTTGCCTTGCTGTTAAGTATTTGCTGTGTTTACGTGCTGGCTAATAAGAAGTGAATGTTTATCAGGAAGAGGACTATTCTTGACGAATAGGAATGCAGGACACTGGCATGTCATGTTATGTGCTCCCTGATTGGCTGGCTGGTGGAAGAGGTGGATCCTTCTGGAAGAGGGCAGACCAACGTGGGTAACTGTACATGTTGTAAACTCTGCACTGCAGTGTTTTAGAATGGGGAGTATCCTACACTGCAGAGTAGGCAAAAGAGACCTGCCACAGGAGCTGAACTGGGTCACAGCACAACACAAGAGCCGGCCCTGGATTAGCCAGAGGGGTGGCTGTAAATGCAGGGAAGGGGCAATCCAGTTGACTAATAGTTTTCCTCTGTAGGCAACACAATCGGCAATGACCACTCCGACGCCGGCCGGGTTCTGCACCAGGTCCCGGGGTGAGACGCACACTGAAATCCATTGTTTTAATCCATTGTTTAAACCACCAGGCTGCACCATGGGTGTTGAAAAGTTGGACAGCTTTCACCCCCATTAAAATCCATCAAGACTTGACGGCAAGGTTGTTCCACATTTCTCCTTTACTCGAAGCAGTTGATGTAGTGTTGGTGGTGACAGATCATCAAACACATTTGCCACAGAAAAAGCCTACGTCTTCCACTTTTCCTCATGTATGTCTGTGGCTTGCTGACTGATCAGTGTGTGGGGTTTCCCATGGTGCACCAGTCTGTCTCTTGCCATAGAGAATTTCCCAGGGAACCATGGGAAGCGCGGTCTTTCTCAGTCGGGAAAACAAGTCTATCACATAGCAGACAGATATGAAAACAAACAGTAAATTAGAATCTGCTCACTGCTTCAACACACAGACTCACATTGCATGCTCGCAGTTCAAATGATGCAGCTGTGAAGTATAGATTGTGCACTGCATAATTTCATTTCATTTCTTCAGGACTGCATTGAAATTGGCTGTGAAATTCCTAATGGTGCGTTTGTGTGTAGCATTGTGGAATCATGTGGTGGGCTGGTTTAGCTGCTGGAAGCGTATTGAGTCCACAGCTTTACATCTTTTGGCTTGCATGAGTGATTACCAGGCTAAACAATTCCCAAAATGGAGATGTTCTCCACAGGAGCATCGGAAAGGCCGAACATGCTAGCACGAGCCAGGACCTTCATTTACACCAAAACACCTGACAGGAAGTGGACAGAAGAGGTGATGTTGTGATGTTTTTTCTCAGTAATTATCTGGTAGATCTGCAATCTTATGAGTGAATAAGTGAGGGACGCCATAGAGGCCAATTCCTCTCGGCCGATGCCAGAAATATCCTGCACTTTTAAAGGTGTGCAGCTCAGCGCACTCAGCCCTGGGTCTGGCGGAACCGGTAAGCCGGGCCTTGCATTTGTCTTGATAAAGCGCAAAGTGGCAGTTGACAAAACAAGTACTGGCACCTCAAATAACACTCCCTCGTGTCGACCCTGTGACATGACGCGCTCCTAAGCACCAATGGCAGCTCTGGAGGAGAACGTCACCACTCACATTTCGCACTCTGCCACAGGAAGATCAGCAGCTGCTGTCATAAATCTGCAATGTCTCTAATCATTATTAATTAGGGAGAGGGAAGGCGAGAGGGAGAAACCCTGACTCTGCAGTGAGGCTCGGCTCGGCTCGTCCTCTCCTCACTGCGCTCTCTCTGTTTTAAGAGTTCACAAGGAATAATTACTGCAGCGCTGGCTTGATTAGGATCTTTTATTCTCCAGCTGGGTAGCTTTCCCCGTGGTGATATGTGACTGTCTCTCTTGTTTAAAATGAAAATATAAAACTGACGATGAGGCCCTTAAGCAGCTTATCTTCCATTTTCCTGCTGAAAAATATGCGTTCTCTTACTCACTGTTTTTTCATTTCATTTGTGAAAGCCACATATTTTTTTTTCCTGTGCCCCAAAACTTCCACAACTAAATAAATTCTATTTCATTTTTTTTTTTGTCCGTGTCTCTTTTTTTTTTGTGTGTGGGTATGGACTAAATCTATGTGGAATGTATATGTATGTCATGAAGGTGACTTTGGACTGATTATGAATGATTCACGTTGCTAGGAGACAGTTTATGAATGTCACGTCCTGTTTCCTGGGGCCTGACTGGCCCTCAGCGTTGGAGGTCAGTCTCTCCACCAACGTGCTCTGCTTCCACTGAGGTGACATCACAACTCCCAGGAAGCACCCTGTCAGATTACACATTTTATCTCACAAAGAGGAACACACAGCACAAGCTGCAGGTCATGGGTTTAGAGAGGGACCAATTAAGACTTAAGTATTGTGGGAAAAACACACACTATCATTTCTCACACCTTTGATCTGCAGAGGGAGGGTTAGGTTTGACTGACGGATGCTGCAAGATAATGCATGGAAAACACCCTGTGTTTCCACCCATTCGCAACACTCTGATCATAGGAAATGACACAAACATATATATTTCTGTACATTACATGTTCTGTAGTTGCTGAATACAGGTGAACTGCAGTCGTTTGTTATGAAACGGGAAACTAGAGAACAGTTTTTTCTGAACTATACACTACGACACAATACATTTAGATTTTTATTTGAAACAAGGTGCTAAAGCGGGTCTTTATTAAGACATATGGAGAGATGGGAACCCAAACAGAGGAAGATTCATCCAGGCAAAGAGGAAGGGTATTCTCTGAAGACTCAGAGTGGTGATTTAAACACAGACAGTGCAGCATAAAGGTGTTAAAGGCCGTTACGGACCACGTAACATAAGCGGTTACGGGCAGTGTCATGCTGTGTGTACACTGGAAAACTGTGCTCAGTACTTCCTCTTTCAGTACAGCATACAGGTACAGTTATGACAAGAATTGGTGAAAGCAAAAAGCATAACGAATAATGGACCTATTCAACATGTACACATTTTTAAGGTTACATTGCGTCTGAACCTGTACACAAAAGGGATTCTTGTTTGTAAACGCTCTCTGCTGTGGATAAAGTACCTGTTGATAGGTTTGCATCTTGTAAACCATGGCTTTGGTTGAGCAGATCAGCAGTAGAAACAGACTGTGGCGTCTTGCCAAATAGAATTCATTGTGTCTAGCCCTGTTTGGGGTGATATTTTTTCAGGGACTAACGCAGTAATGTTTGAGAATGCTGATTACTCATTTTCTACTGCCTGCCAAAATATAACACTGGCACTGAAAAAAAGACATGAGAGATCGAAGAGTAAGAAAAAATATAATCTACAAATGCTTTACACCCCTTTTATACTGAGGTTTATGGTCTGCAGTAGACAGTAATATATCTGTGAAGAGCAGCTTTTAATGCACTGGAAAGCCTTACTGCAAACACACATGGACACACACTGACACACACACTCTTTCGCTGACAGTAAATACTAAATGTAGAAAACATATCCCATAATACAAAAATATAATCCATCTCCTGGTAAAGTTTGGAAAAAGACACACCAACAAGATGGACAGACTTTTGTTTTCATTTTGAAGTCACTGCTGTTAAAAGTATTTTTGAAAATAATATCAGCTGTTATACCTGATTATGTTTTACTGTAAATACGTCATTCTGTAATTGCCTGTAATGGTCAAATCAGCAAATTTTAAGCATCTCCGCACCTGTGCTGTGATATTTTTAATTAGACAGCTTTCAGTGCTATTTCCAGGGCTATTTCAGGAGAGGCATCAAGGCATTGCCTTAAAGCGAAGATACCGAGAGAACCGCTCAATTTATCATTAGTGATACCGCGCGCGGCAACCATCTGGCAGCGTACGCCTGCTGCTTTAACAAAGATCGTTCATTCTGCTCACGGTGCCATCTTTTAATGTCAGCTCAGAGCGGGAGCTCTGACTGAAACCGGGACCTGAGGATACAGCCGCAGAGCCGCGCGGAGAGCGGCGCAGAGAGAGCCGCGCGGAGAGAGCGCGGCGTGTTTTACATTAGAACGAGCCCTTCCTGCACAAATGAAGTTCTGTGGGTCTGAAGCAGAGGCTCTCCTCCCCCTGTAAAGCCTGTGATAAAAGGCTACAGGCTCCCTGCAGCCTGCCCCGGGCCCACTGATCATTTAAATGATGGAGCAGGCAATCCATCACTGTCACCCCACTGCCACCACGCTCCTCCTGCTTTATCTGCTCTGCGTTCTGCCGTCTTCCGCCTCATCTCTCCCTCATGTCCCCCTCTCTGTCTCCTCCCTCCCAACATTGGTACCTCTGTTCTCTTTGTGATGGGGGTGGTGGTGGGGCGGGGGTCTCCGGTGGGACCAGCCTACGTCAACAAAACCAGTTTATAATCCATTCAGTGCTGCGTTGCTTTAATTCATCTGATGTGGGAATCGTGTGTGTGCGTGTGTGAATGTGTGTGTATGGGTTTATGTGTGTGTGTGCGCGTGTGTGTGCATGTGTGAATGTGTGTGTATGGATTTATGTGTGTGTGCGTGGGGGGGGAATATCAATAATATTTATTTCTGTATTGTCTGTGCTTATTTTGTTGAAATTATTCACTATATTGATTTGTTAGGGTCAAGTTATTGGCTCAGAAATACTCTGAGAGAGAGTGTATGTATGTTTGTATTTTATACAAGTGAGAGCCTTTGTGTTTTTGAGTAAGCAACACATCCAGGCTGAAAAATACAGACAACCGACTTTAAAATCTAAAATACTTTCGCTTTTCCAGCTTTGATCTTTGTGCTGCACTATTTCAGGCTACTGGTTGTGAAACATAATTGTGAAACATCAGGATTAGAGCAGTGAGCTAAATCAGAGAGCTTCTCATTTAGAGGATGAGTGAAGTGAGCCAATCAGAGAGCTTCTCATTTACAGGGTGAGTGAAGTGAGCCAATCAGAGAGCTTCTCATTTACAGGCTGAGTGGAGTGGGCCAATCAGAGAGCTTCTCATTTACAGGCTGAGTGGAGTGAGCCAATCAGAGATATAGAATCAGAGATTCATATAAAAATATTCATGACACCTGATAAAAACTCCAGACGGGTACAAGAAAAATATATGATGGACACCTGACAGTAAAATAAGGTGAAAGTGCTCAGGTGGCCCAAAGCAGAACCCATAACTTACATCTGCATAATGCACAACCTCACCTTACGGTTCTCTCACCACAGCAGTGTCCCTACAGTTACAGTGACACTGCTTCTGTTTAATGCGTTACACACACACTGAGGGGAGTGCTGGAAATTGATATCGTCCCTCCTATTGGCTGTATAATTAGAAGGTGAAACATGATTGGTTGTTTTAAACAACTCAAACATTCTCCATTTTCATTCTCCATTCTGCATCACTGTTTGGTATTTCACTAAAACAGACATCACAATGACCACCCTCATGATGGGATGACTTGACAAAATGTGTGCCTTAAATTTGAGCCATTTCAGAATGGCTTTGATTCCCTCTACAGAGTCATAACAGACATAGCGAGACTGATTTAAAATATGGATGCTGGCATTCAGTCAAAATTTGTCCTTAAATTTTATGTGCACCTTAATGTGTTCCCAACCAGAAGAGTTTAGCAAATTAATTTACATTATTGCTGACCTCACCAAACTGTGTCCGTGAAGATAAACATGAACACTTGCATTTAAATTATGAGCTGAAGATAAGAAAACATGCAGACTGAATCCCAGCCAATGTAATTTTATATATATATATATATATATATATATATATATATATATATATGGAGGAGGGCCATAATGATCTGTAAATAAAAAAAAATAAAAAAGCATTTTGACCTAAATGTCAAGTTCAGATTGTGTTTGTGTGATCCCAGCAAACAAGCGTTGGTGTGATTTCAGTAAATGTGCTTCTGTGCGATTCCGGTAAATTCCTGGGGAAGCGTGCGGCGTGGCGCGGCTGGGCTCAGAGATGGGATCTGCGCGGCGCTGACAGAAATAGGTAATTTAATGAGATTTACTGTAGCGCCGCTACAGCTCCTCGTGGTATTTTTATGTTCTTTGAAGTGATGTCGGCGCATTAGTCACATCCTTGCAGGGTATGGAATACTCATAACCCCCCCACCCCCCCTTCCCCCAACACCCCCTAACATGTACTGCCAGAGCTCCGTTAGCACACAGCGTTCTGTGGCAGGTCAAGTAATGCATCATTTTTAAGGTCAAAATAACCTGGGCTGCTGCAAGTGTCCCGTACGCGAGGCACGTTAACGTAACGATTAATGGGGTGAGCCTTTTACTCCTCCAGCTCTTTGGGTCAAGTGAGATTCTTTCAGCAGGTGCAATCATCATAGAGCAGCACCCTGCTCTGAGTACCTTTCATGTGTCACCGTCCAGAGAAAACATCTCTGAGTGACTTTATAAGGGAATGGCCTGAAGAAAATAAAAGCATTATGATATACAAACATGTTTTTAATTAAACATATAAAATAAAAATATTTATATTTCAAGAAAAGGAACCTCTTCAGCAGGAACCATTTGCTGAGAGGTTGATTCCTTCCTGACTACTCTGCCATGTGACAGGACTCAGGTGGGACTCAGACTCATGGTCATGTGACAGGACTCAGGTGGGACTCAGACTCATGGTCATGTGACAGGACTCAGGTGGGACTCAGACTCATGGTCATGTGACAGGACTCTCAGGTGGGACTCCAGACTCATGGTCATGTGACAGGATTCAGGTGGGACTCAGACTCATGGTCATGTGACAGGACTCAGGTGGGACTCAGACTCATGGTCATGTGACAGGACTCAGGTGGGACTCAGACTCATGGTCATGTGACAGGACTCAGGTGGGACTCAGACTCATGGTCATGTGACAGGACTCAGGTGGGACTCAGACTCATGGTCATGTGACAGGACTCAGGTGGGACTCAGACTCATGGTCATGTGACACGACTCAGGTGGGACTCAGACTCATGGTCATGTGACACGACTCAGGTGGGACTCAGACTCATGGTCATGTGACAGGACTCAGATGGGACTCAGACTCATGGTCATGTGACAGGACTCAGGTGGGACTCAGACTCATGGTCATGTGACACGACTCAGGTGGGACTCAGACTCATGGTCATGTGACAGGACTCAGAACCAGGAGGGCTCAGCAAAAGCACAAAATCACAGTCCAGCATCAAAGTCAAAAGCCAAGCAAACAAGGGTCGATAACAGGCAGACTCGGCGAAGGTACAAAATCAGACAGCGAGAATCAAAAACCAGGAAACAGTTACAGGTAACAACGGGCAGGCGTACGGGCAGGCAGGCAGGGAGGGAGGCAGGGAACAGAAAGGCTCATAGCGTACACAAGAGAAATCACTGAGACGAATTCGCACTGAAACAAAGAACAAGAAGGGTATAAGTACACAGAGCTGAACAGGCAGACGAGCTACAGGTGAACAGATGGGCAGGTGAAACAAATCGGCGATCAGGTAATAAGGCAGAAGGTGGGGCAGACACCAGAGGGGCATGGAAACAAAAGCGCATGATGGGGAAAAATGAAAACCAAAACAAACAAAAACAGTCGAATAAAACCATAACGAAATACAAACACGTAATCAGACCACATTACTGACACCATGTGTTTCCCAGACTTCGCTTGCGTTAGAAGAGCCATCTGACCAATGAGTGAAGGCAGGTCTAAATCAACGCACATCCAGACAAATACAGAAGGTTCTTCACAGAGGAGATGAGGGAATCACCCTGTGGCTCAACACAGGCCCAAATTTCTATTATAGAACAAAACAGCACATAGAACTATTCACTACATAAAGGGCAACAACTAAAGTGGTGCTGGTAGCAACTATAGAACCATCTAAAGATTCTACATTGAACCTTGTTCAGAGTGTAGCCAAAGGCCGCTTCTCCAAATGTATACACAGTGTTTTATTTTTGCAACTTTAGTCTTTGGTGTGTACTGTTTGTATTTTTGAGACTGTGAGGCAGAAAATGTTTTTGGCTTAAGATAGCAATGCAGTCATTTACTGGAGACCCTTATCTAAAGTGTGTGAGAACATAAGGGCATCCGCAAGGGTTAAAATCAACAGTGGCACAGAGCTGGCAAACAGGAGTCCAGGACCAGAGAATACCACTGCAGGGTAGTGCAATTAGAGGAGGGTGAGAGGAGCACAAATGAACCCCATAGGATAAAAAACAATCTGTCTGAGGCCCAATAAAATCTGCTTAGTTTATTTGAGGGGAACTGCAATTCAATAAAAAACACAGATGAATAACATACATTCCAATATATGGTTTTATATTATTATTATTTTGTACAATTTTAGATGTCATTAGAGACAAGAAAAGTGATGCTGTTTATGCAGCGTTTTTAATTTTAATTCTGAGAGAACAATAATCCTTCACAGGACTTAAGTCCATTCTGATTGAATTGCACACGTCCTTAAAGTGGCTGAGTGTGTTTGATTGGGTCCCGGCCGGCCTGTGTATTTGCATGCAGGCGGGAGTCAGCTGATGCGCTGTTTGCGGGGGAGGAGCGCTGCTTTAGCCGCTGTGCATGCTCACCATAACAACTGCTTACATAACGGCCTGCCATTCTCCCCAGAGAGCCGTGCTTAATGAATTATTAAAACATTAATTCCTGCAGGTGCTGAGGTTCATGTCAAACAAATGACTAATGGACTACTGCCCTGAAACACTTTGTACTTGTCCATTACTGCAATCTGCGCATAATGTAGCCTTGGAGACACAAGCTCCCATCCTTTGCCAATTAATGGGGGTGCAGATAGGGAGAAGGTGCAGAGCGATTGGGGTTCTTTCCCTGGAACATGTATATGTGCCCATATCACATTAATGGAACCTTAATTAGGCTGCAGATTTGTTGCTCAGGCAGGCTTCTCCTCAGCTGCACACGCTGAGGGACTCTGGAGTCATGGAGCTTCTAGTCTGCTCTAAAGCATACACACACACTCATGCATGCACACAAAGGCATGTGCCGTCACATGAGTGCATGCATGCGCGCGCACACACACACACACACACTGGGTTTTTGCATATGTCTGGGAGTGTGCTCTGCATTTTAAACCATGACTTTGACAGGACAGTAAATCAGATAACTATAACATAATAGCTTTCTTATGTTTTGAACAGTTTATCGTCATTCTATGAGGATATGTGTTTTATATGGGCACATCGTCATGTCTTTTATTTTTTACTGGCTGGTATCAATTCAGATCACTGACTCAGTGCTTCCTGTTTGCTAAATTAGATTTCCACTGTCATGCCACTGTTTCTACCATGCTTCGTCTAGACAGATCTGTGGCGAGCAGGTTGAGCTGTTCTGGAATAAACTGAAATCATGAATATGTATATACTGTAATATCCATCTCCTTTCTTTGCAGGAAGGCGGACATAATTCAGTTTTTCCTCGGTGTAAATGCATTGTGTGTATTTACTTAACCAAAGCAAAATGCATAGTGTGAGAGCTTTTAAAAGCACCCAGTGTGCAGGCTAATTATTGACTAACACAAGCTTAAAGATGATTGAAGGTGCGTTTGTAGAGGACTAAAGGGAAACGAGGGGGCATGTGAGTAGTCGTGCGGTATGTGGGTGACTGCACCACGTTCATGAACCAAAGCCCAGATCAAAAACAGACACCCTGGCAGCTGCTGGAAACTGCACACATTAAGGAGGCCGTCTGGGTCCTCCCTTTGAAGGGCATCTATACTCTCAAAAATTCAATGTTGTCTATGTAATGCTATGAATACGTTCGAAACATAGTATTTTTTCTTAAATTGAGAGTTAAGAGCTGTTGAAAGCCTCTCGAATTGAACCGTGCCCCGACAAGGTCTTCTGCGTGGAGTCGCTCTGGAATCTGTTCAGTGAAACAAACTTGAACCAGTGTCGGGGAAAAAGAACAAAACACTGGACAAACTGAATCTTTTTAAATTAAAAATATTGAACTGCTGAACAGCTTTCCATGAAACTTGGAAGATACACTGTCTCTCATGTTCTGATTTGTTATGTAAGTTTGGATCTGAAACATGACTCTTCAAGAAATTAAATTTTCAGTGCAAATATGGTTCCAAGGTCTAGTACATTTTGTTTCTCATTCTCAGTTTTTAAAAGTTACTGCAAAACTGGCATGCTGAGTCGCTACTCTTGCTACACTCAGCACAGGAGACTGATGATTGCTCCTTTTTTTGGTGTTTGGAAATCTCATCCCTAATAATCAGAGGTGGTGGATTCAGACAGAAGAGAAGACAAGGACCAGTGTCAACAACACGGCCTTCTGCACAATCTTTTATACACAGCTTCAGATGTTCAGCTGAACCAATCAGCACAGCGCATGGTCCAGGATGTTCAGCTGAACCAATCAGCACAGTGCAGGTCCAGGAAGTTCAGCTGAACCAATCAGCACAGTGCAGTGCCAGGATGTTCAGCTGAACCAATCAGCACAGCGTGGGTCCAGGAAGTTCAGGAGCACACGGATAAGAGCCAGAGATGCAGGATGATGAAGAACGCTGATGGATTAACAGACCGTTCCTCTTTATCACGGACATCCTGATCCCAGGTCAGCGGTGACAGGCCCTTGATTTTGTGCGTGTGTTTTATACCTGTGCTGGGTTCTGCCAGAGTGTAAGGGGCAGTGCACACGGGGATTTCAGGTGCATAAAAAATGTAACTGGGCTTGTGTTTTTCAGCGAGAGCAACGTGTCATACAGGAGAGAACAACACTGTAGATCCAGGAAAAATGTGCTCTGCTGTCCATCAGAAAAAGTTCTTAAACTTTTTACCGAATAAGTGGCGTGCCATACTGGTATGTCAACCAATATGATACACTCCCATTGGAGGTGGTATCCGATCCCTACCTGAATTCTTTTGGGGGGGGGGGGTAAGGGGGTGCAGATGACCTTATTACTACCTCATTACTGTTAGAAATGGGTTTTTTGTCAGTTTTAATGAAGTGGTCCTCATGCTTATTTTACTGCGTTTTCCCATCTCACAGAGAGGCACTGACAGCCGGTGCTAATTGCCTGTTTATTTGTGACTTGTGTCAGGCGTGGCGTTTGATGAAGACAGAGACATTGTGCTGTAAGTCACAGCAGCAGAATCAATGTGACCTTCACACATTTGTATGGGTATCTATGAGAGCAGAGGCAGTTCCAACTAAACAGCTATGCTTTCATAAAGCCTTTTATTAACATGAAATTATGATATGAAGAGTCTCTTATTATGGTGCCTGACCTCCCTTTACCTTTAACAAACTTTTCCCTTAGATTTGAAAAGAAGACATGGATGACTTTTAAAAAAAAAAAAAAATAAACAAAAAACAGTAGTTATTTATTTTCTTGCTCAAATATTGTCACTATACCTTCCTGGCAGACCCCAAGATGGCCATTGCTAAATTCATTTTTGTTTTCTCCTTTGAAATAGAATATAATACCAAACTCAAAGTTGATATTTTAACTTTACACACTGTGTATGAAAATGACTGTGTTTTTGTTCTGCAGTACGTATTGTAAAAATATATACTTGTCAAGTATATCTGTCTGTGTATTTCACAGAAATGTATATTCATCATATTTCAGCGTATGCTCTTGCATAAGGTTCGATTCGGGTTTGTTCCTCAAAAGGTAAAGATAAAATAAAAGCCTTGTTCTCACACTGGATCTCGACACGCATGTCGGTTAGGAGTCCCAAGTGTCCCTGTGAACCTGCACTGTCATGTTTCTGTCTCCAGGGGGCGCTGTGACAGATGTATCCCCCTGAGTCCCAGGTGCTAGTTAATGTGACACCGGAGTCTGCGCCTGCAGACATGGGGAACAGCGCTAGATGTGTTAAACATTGAAGAACGAGAAAGGGGGATGAGAGAGAGGGGTGACGAGAAAGGAAAAAAAAGGGAGGGAAGACGGGGTTGGGGGGATGAGAGAGAGGAGGGGTGAGGGATCACACAGGCTCGGGTTTAGGAGGAAGAACAGCGAGCTGTCAAAGCTGTACAGGGGCGGAGTTGCGCGCGTCAGGGTCGCCCTGGGCCAGAACGTGGGCCAGAGATGAGCTCCACGCGGAGGCACCGCGCCCCCGCCGGCGAACCCCAGCCCTGCTCTGATCTTCAGAGACGGGAAGCTTCTCATTCCCCTCTCAGTGAGAGAGACGGTCGCTGACTGCAGGGTTGCTCTGACCCCCTCCCTGCTGCTTATCAGAGGATAACGATTCTCTTTCCTGAGCTTGAAGCGGGAAAAGCCCTGCAGAACTTTCAAATATATAAAGTACGAGAGGTTCTTTTGAAAATTTTAGTGGAATGATTTCGTGGGAGTGAACGTTCTGTTGTGCATTTTGAGGAGGCTGGATCATCATCACTGAGGGGGTAGCAGGCCCAGCCCCGGCTGCCAGGATGAACTCTCATCCGCCTGGGCGTCCGGCCGTGCTGGAGCACCAGGGGTGACGAGGGGAACCTCTCAGAGCTCAGACAGGGCTGCAGCACCAGGGCGCTTTAACACGCTGCTTATTCAGAGGGGAGTCCACTCCAACTGGCTTTAAATACCCCCAAATTACCATGCTTCTTCTGGAGAATCCTGTCCAGTCTTCTTCTCAGGTTATGGGGGGGGTATGCTAAAATAAATTATGCAAATGAGGACATCTGCAAATTAGCACTTTAACTCAAGGATGAGCAGCTCCAGCAGTGTGTAAGGTGATTTTTGTTTTCACCAATTAACCAATTACTTTCATAGATATAAAGCCAGTGCAGGATCATTCTTGGATCAGACCAGTGGAAATCTTTATGAACAGGAGCAAAATTCACCTTTCATTAATCACCTACATTTTTAAAAATACATGACTAAACTAATTATTGATTGAGAAAATTAAATGAACAGAGGAAGAGACAATGGAGGCCAATCTACACCCTATCGAAGTTTCCTCGTTGTAATTCTGAGGAACACAAACAGTCAAGATCTTCAAAGCCCACCTAAACAATCATACTTCCCAACGCATTTGAAATCTGTAATAAGACTGAGCTCTAACTTCAGCAAGCGGCAAGCTATGGCAGCTATTAGCTATCTGACAGCTGATGAAACCACCAGCAAAGCTGATGTAACTGTTATTTTGCAGAGTAATTCTATTATCCCATGACTTAAAAGGCTGTGTGTTAATTTAATTAATTCTCTGCTTATTTCAAACATGGATATTTGGGTGTGAAATCCTTTGGGTGCAAAACTGTTGGAGCTATTTGAGTGGAACGGCTCTCTTTCATCTGATTTTAAAACTATGCCAAGCGGCTGCAAGTTTACATTAAAATCATTAGTCCGCTGTTGCACTTTATCACTATCATTTTAATTCATTAAAGTGCGTAAAACAGCTCAATGATATAAAAAAACAATTAAAAAAAAAAACACACATACTGTAGCATTGTGTGGATGGGCCCCGCGGTCCCCCGTCCCCCCACAGTCCCCTGTCCCCCCACAGTCCCCCGTCCCCCCACGGTCCCCTGTCCCCTGTCCCCCACGGTGACACAGAATCCTGACTGTAAATGTAATTCTGTCATTTAGCATTTAGATACACTAAGAATAATGTGCATCCCAGGTGGACTGACAGTGTTTGCCTGCTTCGTGACTAAAGCATTGGTAAATAACACCATATGAATGAAACTTGTCTTATGTAATATAGTTTAGAAATACTATGTATGTGTTTTTTAATTCTCATTAAAGAGATTAATGATTTATTTTTTTGTGATGTTGTTGATATACATCAGCGAAGTAGCGTGCTGTTTTCCTGTTTCTCAGTCTCCTCTTTCCAGAAGTTTCTGCTTGCCTGCAGGCAAGGACAGGGGCCAGAGTAGCCTGAGGCTTCCTATTGGCCGTTTCTCTCCCTGGGCCAGCCAGTGACCACACGACTTGCAGGGCGGCCTGATGGACCGCTGCTAGCCCGGCAACACAAATAGAGCAAAGCCTTCACCTGAGAGAGCTTTGTGCTCCGCTGACTCCACAGCACGCTGAGGCACTGGAGGCTCCGCTTTCGGTTACACGGCCCACAGCACACTGAGGCGCTGGAGGCTCCACTTTCGGTTACACAGCCCACAGCACGCTGAGGCGCTGGAGGCTCTGCTTTCGGTTACACGGCCCACAGCACGCTGAGGCGCTGGAGGCTCCACTTTGAGGCGCTGGAGGCTCCGCTTTCGGTTACAGCCCACAGCACGCTGAGGCGCTGGAGCCCACAGCACGCTGAGGCGCTGGGCTCCGCTTTCGGTTACACAGCGCCCGCTGGACAGCACGCTGAGGCTCTGCTTTCGGTTACACGGCCCACAGCACGCTGAGGCGCTGGAGGCTCCGCTTTCGGTTACACGGCCCACAGCACGCTGAGGCGCTGGAGGCTCCGCTTTCGGTTACACGGCCCACAGCGCGCTGAGGCGCTGGAGGCTCTGCTTTCGGTTACACGACCCACAGTGCGCTGAGGCGCTGGAGGCTCTGCTTTCAGTAACACGGCCCACAGCACGCTGAGGCGCTGGAGGCTCCGCTTTCAGTTACACGGCCTCTCCGGGAATGCAGCTTCACCTGTTTCACTGGGTTGATCCCGGCCTTTTCTCTTATCAACGGAGTTGGCATCTTTTGTCCTTGAGTCTTTTCAGTGCTGCTTTAACGGTGACTGAAAGGGAAGGTTATCTGAGGTTTCTGCATTCAGCCTCTCATTGTTAGAGAGGCACATTAGAGCACATTCATCCTCACTGCCAGTCTTTGTCTTAGCTGATAAAACTCTGGCAAAGCTATTCCTCAGCCTGTAAGCTTAGAAAGCCTGTGGTTGGCATTTATGGATGACTGTCTTTAATATGCACATGTGATCCCTTACTCAGGCACCAAAGCAGCCTGATGGAGCTGCAGACTCAGAGACAGGGTTGCAGGTTCAAGTCTTAGTGAGACATTCCTGTGCTCATCTTTTACAAGGTATTAACCTGATTTTCTTCTGCACATATCCCGATATATACATTAATACTGCATATAAAAGCCAACGACAGTCTATTTTGTCTATTAAGGTGTTATCTACAAAAATATAATGTAACACAACCATTATTTGTATGCAATATTTTTTTTCTGACCATTCAGAAAAATATAATTGGTATATGATCTATGTATCAAAAATAGTTATTTTACAGTTTCACAGTGCTTGGAAATGTCAGCCATGTCTCTTGGTTGAAGGGTACCATGATGATTAGAGAGCAGAGATTCTAATTTAGAGTTGCAGGTTTGATTCCCAGGTGTGGTATTGCACTTGTGCTCTTGAGCAAGGCACTACACTAGATTGGTTCAGTAAAACATCCAGCTGCATTAGATTGGATTTATGTCAGAAGGTAAGCTATGTACGTTTCTCTGAACACTTTGATAAACTCATGAATGCAAATGAATAATGTGTGCATCAGTCTGCCAGCATTCTTAAGGGAAGCCTATTACCCACCAAAACCTAAATGTAATCGGGAAATAGGACATAGAACCTTCATGTAACAACATGCCAGGTGCATGATGGGTACCAGTCAACATTCCTCTCCTATAAACCAGCTATCGCAACTTCATCGCCCAACGACGCTGTTCTTCATTTGCTCTAATGCATTCGCTCAAGCAGATGCTACTGCACTGGGGTCAGCTGTGACTGACATATGGAATCGTCTGATTGGTCCCCTGCCAGCTACCAGCTTTGGATGGAATCGTCTGATTGGTCCCCTGCCAGCTACTAGCTTTGGATGGAATCGTCTGATTGGTGATGCCTTGGCCCTGACACTGGTCTGTTCCCCATATGTACTTATAATATGTAATAAGTGAGAATAATGTCGTATGACCCTGAGTGAACTGAATGCTGGGCTCTGAGGTGGTGTCGCTGGTCAGCCAGCCGTGTCCTCAGATAGCACAGCTGTCCTTTCCACTGTCTTCAATCTGATTCTGATGACCCTGTTGGTTATATGGTGAATTTTCTCATCTTTAGCCAGCATGGTCCAACAGTGATGTCATACTCTCCCAAACCAGGGCATTCTATTCTTAGACTGAAAGTACACTGACATTTTGCAATGACAAAAGGAACAAAACTGTTCTTCTATTTCTGCAGAGGTAATATAAAAAATGTACTGAACATCTCTGTATTTGATATTCTGTCTTTTCTGTATTCTACCTTAGAGCTGAAACAGATTGTATCATTATTTTGTGGATGTAAATTTTGATGGGAAGAAAATATTTCCCAAAAGTTTTACTTAGCCAGTGCAACCAAAGTAAACATGCTTGCTATATGCAAAAAAATACATTTCACATGTTTTTTTTCAGGATACTCATTTTAAGGGCAAAAAGAGAAGTTTGGTAAATATGTTGAGGTAACAGGGGAATTAAATATTTCATAAAATGAATATTTGACGATATCCTGGCACTAACGCTGACTGTTGCTGGGTTGCGGTACAGAGCTGTTTGGAGCGTGTTCGGAGTGCAGAGGGTCAAAAGGAGCAAAGGTCCTGTTGGATTTTCATGTGCTCGGAAGCGACCGCATGTGCTCATCCTCATGGCTGCTGCCTGGCTGAATCAGAGCGAGGCCCCCCCAGGACACGGGTGCAGACCCCCCCATGAATCCTGCCCTGCACAGGGCTTACTGGGACATGCATACACTCTGTGTGTGTGTCTGTGTGTGTGTGGGCATGTGTGTGTGTGTGTGAGTGGTGTGTGTGTGTGTGTGTGTGGGTGTGTGGGTGCGTGTGTGAGTGTGTGTGTGTGTGTGTGTATGTGTGTGTGAGTGTGTGTGAGTGGGTGTGTATGAGTGTGTATGAGTGTGTGGGCATGTGTGTGTGAGTGTGTGTGAGTGTGAGTGTGTATGAGTGTGTGGGTGTTTGTGGGTGTGTGAGTGTGTGTGAGTGTGTAGGTGTGTGGGTGTGTGAGTATGTATGAGTGTGTGGGTGTTTGTGTGAGTGTGTGTGTGTGAGTGTGTGAGTGGGTGTGTATGAGTGCGTAGGTGTGTGGGTGTGTGAGTATGTGCTAATCTGTGTCTCAGGTTCAGGGTTCTCGTTTAAACAGAAGGATTTGTCTTTAATTAAAGGCTTTACTGCCAGGTGTAACACACTGCAAAATGTTCATGATAAGACACCTCTCATGCTGTTTATTTATTTATTATTTTCTGTCCAAAATATTATTCAATTTATGTTTTATTAATCATGTTTAACCTTCTTTTTCATTTTCTTCCAGAAGAGAGGCAGCCAAATTGAGGGATTTAATTTGCGAAAGTCTGTGTGATAAGATGTTCTGTTGTTAGTCATTAAGAGGAACATTTCGAAGACACTGCACAGCTTTCCGTTACGAGATCATTAGCCAGCCGGGGCTTTCAGCATCACCCTTAGCAACAGGCTGCGGAGGAGCTCGTCCTTCACTGTCTCATGTTCTCATAATCTCTCCTCCACATCTTTAGACTTTTGTTTGTACTTTTTTTTCCCTGATATTCTGCTGCAGATCTATAGCAGGCAGCTGAAGAGCCATTCTCAGATCCAAACAACTTGTCTCATTAACATTTACCAGAGCACCAAAAAACAAAACACAAAAACAAATCTGCATTCCGCGTCTCTACAGGCTACGCCGCTGAGAAACAGCCTTATATCAACATCTGTACGCAGGCAGATGAGGCTCGGGTATTGTTTCGAACTTTTATTCTTACAGAATTAATTTTATTTGCATTTTTACTGATAACATTTGAGATGATAAATCATTAAACAGCATAAGTTAGATATTGAATCTTTTGTCTGATGCATCCTTTTAAAGATCATATACATCTGATGTTTGATAAAATTATTCTCTGTGAGTACACAACTTGTCTGGAGAAATAACAAAGCCCAAGGTAGGCGCTGGTCTCCTGTCTCCAGACATGAAGGCTGTTTGAGTGTTCTGTGGCTCCTTAAAAACATTATGTAAAAAATAATGTCTGTATTGCAAAGGAATACCTTGGTCATGATGATGAAGCTTTTTGAGAAAGAAATCAAAAGGGATTAATAAGAAAAGCCAAAGCATGCACAGACAAAGCTAAAACACAAAGACTATCTGCAGGCCGCGGAGAAGTGAGAGAGAAAAGGGAGACAGCTTCAGGTGAGGAGGTAAAATATACAGAGGAGAATAGGAACTGCAGTGGCTTCAGTTAACAGACCATTAGCCAGGATGGAGCAGAGGTAAGATTTACAGAGATGCTGACACTAATTCACTTGCCAACTTAGATGGCCTGTGCTACTTCATTAGTAGAACCTCAGAGATATGAACCATGGACCTCAGAGATATGAACATATCAGTTATGCAGAACTCTAAAACATTTGCACCTTAAAGCGCTGAATTCAACTGATGGAGGTAGAGGAACCCCTTTAGTGAGACCCCTTTTACCGTCACTGGGCAAAAGAGAACTAGCCTCTGAACCTCCTCTATGCACCATGGGCTAGCACGTTCACTCACATTCATTCTCTCAGACTAGAGCTAGCACATTTACTCACATTCATTCTCTCAGACTAGAGCTAGCACATTTACTCACATTCATTCTCTCAGACTAGAGCTAGCACATTTACTCACATCCATCTTCAGGACTGGAGCTAGCACATTTACTCACATCCATTCCCTCAGGACTGGAGCTAGCACATTTACTCACATCCATTCCCTCAGCACTGGAGCTAGCACATTTACTCACATCCATTCCCTCAGGACTGGAGCTAGCACATTTACTCACATCCATTCCCTCAGGACTGGAGCTAGCACATTTACTCACATCCATTCCCTCAGGACTGGAGCTAGCACATTTACTCACATCCATTCCCTCAGGACTGGAGCTAGCACATTTCTCACATCCATTCCCTCAGGACTGGAGCTAGCACATTTACTCACATCCATTCCCTCAGCACTGGAGCTAGCACATTTACTCACATCCATTCCCTCAGGACTGGAGCTAGCACATTTCTCACATCCATTCCCTCAGCACTGGAGCTAGCACATTTACTCACATCCATTCCCTCAGGACTGGAGCTAGCACATTTCTCACATCCATTCCCTCAGGACTGGAGCTAGCACATTTCTCACATCCATTCCCTCAGGACTGGCAGCTTTAGCATCCATTTCAGGACTCACATCCATTCCCTCAGCACTGGAGCTAGCACATTTACTCACATCCATTCCCTCAGGACTGGAGCTAGCACATTTACTCACATCCATTCCCTCAGGACTGGAGCTAGCACATTTCTCAGGACTGGAGCATCCATTCCTCAGCACTGGAGGACTGGAGCTAGCACATTTCTCACATCCATTCCCTCAGCACTGGAGCTAGCACATTTACTCACATCCATTCCCTCAGGACTGGAGCTAGCACATTTACTCACATCCATTCCCTCAGCACTGGAGCTAGCACATTTCTCACATCCATTCCCTCAGGACTGGAGCTAGCACATTTACTCACATCCATTCCCTCAGGACTGGAGCTAGCACATTTACTCACATCCATTCCCTCAGCACTGGAGCTAGCACATTTACTCACATCCATTCCCTCAGGACTGGAGCTAGCACATTTACTCACATCCATTCCCTCAGGACTGAAACTAGCCTGGTCGCAGTTCATCTGTCAGTTTCTCATGGACATCCCATCACTCTCATAAATGGACACTATGTTCTCCAGCAGTTTCCTAGCAACATCTGCCACTGAAAACACTGTGGGCCACTTGAGTAAAGCAGGTTGTATAAACATGCCGAGATATAATGTTTGTCTTGTTTCTACCATCAGATCTACAACTAATGTTTGCAAGAACATGCATCTCCCGGATTGGATTGTATTGTACTGTATTGGATTGGATTGGATTGCAGTGATGGATTTCCTATTTGATGCAAATGGAAGAGAGTCCCCCAGCCCTGAGATCCACTAACATACCAATTACTCTTTCAGAAACAGCATCGTTTTTCCCATCTAAGTAATGACCAAACATACACCTGCTCAGCTTAAGCAGGTACACCCATACACTGTTACTTTCTGTAACATTAAGTAGCCAGCAAACCCTACCATTGGCAGTGTGATTGTATCATTTTGTTTCAGCTTGTTGATGTTGTTCACCTCTTTCATTTCATCTCTAAGTCTGTGTTCCTGTTAAAAGCAAAATGACTTCCATCAACAGACATATAACAAAGAACAGACAATGCAAAAAAGAACTTTTAAAAATCTGCTGACCACACTAAAAGCCCTAAGGTAATATTTTACAAAGTGTGAACGAATACATTTTTGAAAATCAATTATACATAAAAAAATAAAAAAATATAAAATGGAGAAGCAAGAAATTCTGCCGCTGTCTGAAAACCTTGATTCATGAATGCATCCATTTCTGCGCTTAATGGCTTGAGTGCCTCTCGTTTCCTGCATAGAAACACAGGTGAAGCAGTGTCACATTACACACCAGCTTTACCCATACATTCACTGCAGCTTTGACTCTCTCCAGAATGAGGGGTTGAAATGCTCCTCTCATGGAACAGTATTTTTTTATCAATGAAAGCTGCAGAAATCCTCCCAAGTCATTCTGTTCGAGTGTGCATGTCCCACCCACAGGTATTGGATAGGAGTATAATTCAGTCCTTACCTTAATCCACATTGTGCGCTAGCAACACCTAATCCAGAGGGAAGCTAGCTGAAAGGAAGTCATGGAAGTGGCATAGACAAGATGTCAGGATAGAGATCTGAAATATGCAGCGTCAGAAATGAATCATGTCGTTTTGTCAATCAACAGCACAACAGCACTTACTGGTACATAAGTGTTGATCCTCAGCAGTGACCTGTGGCTTCTCAATTGATTGCCAATATATTATATTATATATATATATATAATATAATATATATTTTTTTCTTTAACTTGCCGACTTAATCTGGGGTTGTGTATAAAAGCGTGAATTTAAAATCATGTGAATTCCATGGGGACTCTGATCTGTCCCTTCCAGTTTTGAGGAAAAAATATATTGTATAAGCTTAAATGTTGAGACTTTTGCTCACAGTTTGCCCCCTTTTAAATTCTCTCCTGCACCACTGCCGGTGAGGGGGTCACACTTACATGAGTGTAAAGGGAATGGGTGTGTTATTTTGCTTAATTGAAATAACGATCTCCCCAGTCGTTAAGTTGTTCTTTCTTTTAATGGGAGTACCCATATACTTTATGGGGGTGAAGAAACACCCCCCACACACACACACAAACACACACACACATTTATTTAAGCTCTGGTACGGAGACAGGTGTATAACTGCCTGTTGTTAAAGTAGCTGAATTTCAGGACAGTAAGAGTGTACCTGAATTCCAGCTGGAGTGTACATTAATAACACTTACAGTGCAACGTTATCGCATCTGACTGTTATTTTCCAACACTGTTTTGTTACACAGGAAATTCAACTCTCATGACTTGGCCAGGCGCCGCAGGCTAACATGTGCACGTGCTCAAACTGGAGAAGCAGAACTGTTAGGCCTGAAGTGCTGATCAAACACACTTGAGGGCTGAAGCACATGATTGTTAGCTCAATGACAGAAAACAAACTCCAGGTGCTGGCAGACACGGACACAGCATCAAATGGCTTCATAATGGAAGACAGGACTGCTGAAAGAGACATCACGAGCATCAAGATGGTGAAAAAACACAAACGGTTCAAGATCAAGCCCAACACACTTGTCACAGTGAGTGGTTCACAGTAAACACACAACAATACATTGGGCAATAAATGAAAAAAAAAAAACATTTAACTACATTGTCACTCTATGATTCACCTCTGTGTTCCCTCAGTGATGAAAAATCAATATTTAATGTCTTACATTTTATTTATTTGAATAAAGGATAAAATGCTAGTCGGTTTCATAGCACAGCCTGAATAAAATACATTCACCATTTTTTTTCAATAAATGCTGTTGTGTTGGAATATTTGAACTGTCGCATCTTGGATAATTTAAGAGGATATGTGATGGGCTGTCAAGTCTACATAGATGATTTTTTTGTGCGAATGAAAAGACACAATAAGAAAAAAGAGGCTAACATATGAAGCAATGCTAGCGCACATGAGTTCAGTAAGAAAGTCCCTGAGGAATAACAGAGCGAACAGACACAGAGATCACTGCCACTGATCTAACACACGTGTCCCAAAAGCCACTGAGCACCAGCTACATAACAATCCACAGAGCATCATACAGGAGAGCCAGCTGCGATTGGTGGAGAGGCATATCTACTTCGATCTGATTGGTTGCATCATGGGTAGCATCAGTATGGGTAGTATCACCTCCAGAGGTTCAATAGCTGATGGAGTACCAGGAGAGAGTATTGATTTTTGTCACAGGCAGCCTGATTGGTCCTCAGATTTTGTTCGGCGTTGGGGGTGTCTGACTCTGAAAAGCTGCTTTTAGACTCAGGTTCCTGCCTACACAAGATTGTGGTTGGGCAGACGTAGTAACTGACTATTGATTTATTTACAAAGAACATCCCTGAAGGTGGGCTAAGTTACGCCACAACGGAGACAGCAGTTTGTCAGGCTCAACTATGAGTCTGAGAAGTGAGTCCAGCTGATGGGAAACCAATAAATTGTACTTGCCTGGTGAATAACTAGAGGGAGCTAAAGCTTCAATGATCTGAAGGAGCTTGTCCAATTAACCCTGGCACAGAGCCAGCTGAGTCCATCCCAGGGCATTTTCACACATAGCCAAACATACTCAAGTCTCTCACCATTTAGACCAGGTCTGAATGCCCCGAGTGTCTGCAGGTATTTGATCCAACCGGCCGCTACATAATCTGATGTCACTGATTGAATTACACTCCTGGACAAAGCGGGTAAATGAATTGGTGAAATCAGATGGTGTCATGGCTGGCAGACTCTGCGGCCCACAGGCTCGAGTCTGAATAGCTCTGATCCAGACCCCGGGGCCCTGAATTTGGGTCCTGGTCTGAGCTCACGGGCCTGCCGGTTCTCACCTTAAATTCCACAACTGGGTTGTACAAAAGAGGAAAGATGAGATGCGATCTTCTTGATATCAGGAACTATATTTTTGTTACACAGAGCTGTTGATCCTTAGAACAGGTTGTGCAGTACACTGAAGCCCAGTTGGACTGAACCTTCGGTTATAAATCATTTTAACTGTTTTATCAGTGAATCGTTGAGCAAAAACTCCAGCTTAAGCAGAATGGTTTGCCTTAGGACGTCTTTTTAAAAATGCAAGATTCCCACAGACCTGGCAGGCTTTTCTATAGGCTGCCACCGCAACACCCTTTGTGTCACCAAGCTTTACAAGAGCGCTGTTACACAAATAAACCAAGGCCGCTCTGTAGATCACACTGACAATTCCCAAATTGCACTGAGACTCAGAAACGTGCTCCTGTGCGTTGTGACAGTTTAACGTTCAGGTGAGTGAGCGATGAGACTGAGTCTACTTCACCCTGAGGGGAACCCTAAAGAAACAGAGCGAGTGCAACCAGAGCTAAGCACAAAGACACAGCAAGGGTACGACTGGAGTTAAGTACCGGGAACTCTCATCAGAGAGGAATGGATGGAGAGAGAGAGAGAGAGAGAGAGAGAGAGAGAGCAGCAGTCTCGATCTAAGTTGCAGGTGAGAAACATCTCTCAATTGCAATCTCCCGAAAAGAAGCACAGAAAAATAAACCAATGTGCATTCTCACATGCTATTCAGGGCACTAATTTGTTTTGTGCATGATTGGGCCTGCTTCCTGTTAGTAAAGTGTAGAAGAGCTTTGAACCCAAACCACAGAGTGAAATGCCAGTTCTTAAACAGCTCTTGGTGTGCAGCCATGGACCAAGATCAACATAAAAGATCAGAGAGTTTTGTTGTCACATGCACAACAACACAGCAGAGAGAGACACTGTAGGCAGTGAAATTCTTTGTCTTCAGTTCTCCAGTAAATAAATATGTACAAGTATACAAGAATTAAAAAGAATAAAATAGAAAAACAGAAAAACAATAGAATAAAATAAGATACAGATATGTAGTCATTGCACTGGTAATTATGCAGCCAATGTAAGGGAAATTTAGAATGAGGGAATATGCATGAAATTATGTTTAAGAGTATACTGGCATAGCTAAAAAAAAATTATATATATGCATTATTAAGTTATTGGGAATGTTATTCATGTTATACTAGCATGTCATTAAGAGGAACTGAAGACTGATGTTAAACTATTTTCTCTGAATATGACAAAGGGAGGGTTGCCACCAAACAGGACCTGTAAGTATTAAAATGTGAATATATGCAAAGAGAAATGGAGAAAAAGAGAAAAAGACGGAAATGCTGCTGTGGCTGAGAGCGGTCAGGGCGTGGCTGAGAGGGGTATCAGAGGGCCCCTCCCCAGAGGCCTGGATTTGGGGACAGTGCCATTTCGGGGGCCTTTTTTAAGGCCGAGGGATGGGGGGCATATTCGGCCACTGGATCAGGAATACAAACACTCTGGGAGCAGGGCATTATGGGAAAGATTATAGCTGATCCCGCCCCCTTTCCCCATGTCTCCCAATGGGGCTTTGATGTGCTGGGAACAGTTTTTAATGACCAATGAGAAGAATTATACGGGCTAATATATATATATAGTTATATATTTAGATATATACCCCCTAATTTCCCCTCATTAATTAAGAGGAAACGGCATTCATCAAAGAAATAGCAGGAGTCCCATCTCTGTGGGAACGTTTCTGCGGAAAAAGGAAACCGTGTTCATACCCACAGAGGCCGGGTCCCTAAGCCAGTCCCTGCAGGCTTACTACGGAAAACACTAAGGACCGCGACGCTGGGCACAGGTTTCTGACAGGAACGCACACTGGGAGCACGGCATACGGAAGAGCATGTTCTAATTTAACCTTGAGATAGGGGTAAACGTGCTCTCAGCAGCTCATTTGTGAGTTTCTCGGAAATCCTTTGTGATGCTGAAGTTCATAAGTTAAAGGGCACACATGGCTCATATAGAATTATTAATAGTATGTGTAGGACAAATCTACATTAATATTCTTACTGTACTTAAAAACAGGAGTCTATGGATTATTGTACATTGTTTGATATTATCAGTTTATGTAATTACATATATTATTACATGTCACATCACATTTTTTTTTTAATTGTAGTACTAATAAGAAACCCGATATGTATCAGTAGCTAAACCTTTCAACACAGTACTGTGAAAAACTGCAGACTGCACTCTTCTGTGTTTTTTTGCAGTTATCAGCTTCACTGGGTACACTTTTACACATTCCATCTATAATTCATTGCTTAGATGATATCTGACACCAGATTTGTAAAATGGTTGACACCACAATTCAGACACATAAATAAATAAGCGTTCTTTTTACCCATGTGGAGGGTTTGAAATAAACTTTACATCGTAAATATCTTTTTTTTTTAAAAAACTGAATACAGTAATCAGTAAGATATCTTGCTTTGCTGACAAAATGTTATTTGTGATGGGAGCCCTGTCATAACTCCATTCACAATCTGTCAACATGACAAAAAATGAAAACTGAAAAATGCAAATACAAATCTATTGTGATAGGAATATACAGACCTGAGCCTATATCCTTTAATCGTCATGTCAGAGCGCTGATCTGGGATCAGGTCCCCCCGTCCATATGCTAACCTTATCAATTATAAGCGTCAATGTGAAACTGATCCTAGATCAGGTCCTGTATTCATAAAGCAGCTGTAGTGCAGATCTGTCCATGTGCTAACCTTATCCACTATGAGCTAAAAGCAAACCTGACTCACTGCTCTGACTTTTCTACTGTAGACTTCCATGTATATATATGTAAGACTCCAGAGAGATACTGCATCTTCATATCAGCTGTTTTCTATCAATTTAGGACATCAAAAGAAGGTATGTGAACTCTTTGGCCAATCAGTGACTTGAATTAATAGCTTAAATGCTGAATTACACTGAACACCAGTATAAACCAGGGCCCAACAGGTCTGGAATCTGACTGGCCCGCCCACATTCTCAGCCAGCAACCAATGACTACACTGGCTGGGAGGGAAAAACTACTTTGATTGGTTCAAACAAGTCGATGATTGACAGCTGAGAGAAGCTCCACCATAACGGGGGGATAATGAAACTTCATTTCAGCTGTCCCCACTCTCAGTGGGGCTGACCCCCGTTAGCCAAACACCTGCAAGACTTCCTAACGCTACCTGTTTGTACATACTCCGGGGAACTTGGGGACATGTCCGAACTTCAACTTTGGAGAAAATGAGTCCCTCTCCCCTGCTGAGGTACAAAAGCAATTTCCTGTTACTTTCGTATTGATCAGAGACAATAAGAAATGTTCCTCATGAAACGCCTCTCTCCAGTGGGACCCCATAAACAAAGGGCTGCTGGCTGAAACAGATAAAAGCCAGCGTCTGCTCAAATGAATGAAAGTTGGTTTGAGCAGGCAGACTTCAGCAGGGGGGTGGACCCCCTCAAAATGAGCCAAAAACAAATGCAGACGCAAAAGGTTGGTACTCCTTTCAATGCGGGACAGAAGCAAAGCGAAGCAGCAAAGGCGCTGTCACTGGCGCTGGAGCAACACGCACCCCCTGTGAAATCTCAATTCACGGCCAAACAAGTAAGATATGCTGAAATCATATTCACACCTGATAAAGTATAAAATGTACACAGATTTACCTGGGTCCGATGTGTAAAGGAGTTTTTCGTAAAGAGAAATCAGCCCAAACCAAACGTGGTGACGTATGGTTGTGGCACAGAAAAAGCACACACAAAAAGGCTAATATAAAACTTGCGTGGTGAACCTTGGCTTTGTGATAACACCCTATACTGGCTAATGCTTCCCAATAACTCCCACTATATAAAGCATTCAATACACAGGGTTTTATTTATTTGCTTATTTTTTAAGAATTTCCTCTGGCTTCATAAAGACATTATTGTTTACATTGTGTGAATTGTAATCACACAAAAAAAAATGTTTGGATTTGAATTATTTATTGTGAAACCATTTACAAACACAAAAGATTCCTGAATAATACTGAGAGTGCCCGGTCACTGTATATCCACACTGAGTGCTTAAATCTTCTTTTTCTCTTCCTCATTTTTATAATGTTCTACACGGTTTACGTGGCATTTTAAAACCACTTTATTATCTTTATAAAATGTCACATTTTGAAGTGTGAAAAGAATACTGGAGCACAAAGAGATGCCAGAACTCCCTCAAACTCCATCAGACTGAATTTGTGATCTGCTCTTTCAGGTTGCCAGACAGGATGATCTGCCGACGGCTAGGGTTGCCAGGTTGACGAAGGGCACCTTGAATGTACTCTGACTGCAAATCAGTTCATGAGTGTGCAGGGAAAGGAAAGCAGAGGAGGGCAGTTAATGTAGTACAAACAAAAGCCAGTTCAGATCATATGAACACACATACCTGCTAGATATAGCATGAGAGGAATATCTAGTCAAGTGGATTAAATCACGAATTTCACAACAAGTAAATAATAACAACCTTCAGCCACATACATGACTAGAGGCAAAGTCTTTACTGTTTCCCTGGGAGTCCCTGTGCAGACACTCTCTGCTGGGTCAGGAGCACAGCAGGGCACCCTGGGTTTTGCTGTTAATCTGCCCTTAATGGCAAGTAGAGCAGTTTATTACACAGCAGTTCATTCGTCTCACCTGGTTAAATACATCTATCTGCACACACTTCAGCCCCTCAGGACCTGGAGTTAGGACCGTGGACGCACAGAAGGCCATTAATGAGTCCATCCCAATGCCAGCCAAACAGTCAGACGGCACAGCACCAGAGAACGGCAGCGCTACCCGGTCCACCCCAGCTCACCACACTGGGGTTTAGGTTTTACTCTATGAATAAACATGTTTCAGAATGAAAAGACATGCAGGCACAATTTTGGAGAAGGAAACTGCAGCTGGAGAGTTTGGGGTGGGATTTGAGGACCCAAAGTAATCAGCATCCCACTGGCTTCCACAGGGGTGTGCGAGAGCAATCTGTCATGATGAGAAAAAATATATTTTAGAGCAATCGGCTGGGTCTGAATTTGCTATGCGATTTACAGTGACTACAGGGCTAGCTCCTTAGACGCACTATTTAAATTCACTAATATTCCAGCATTCATTTGCTATCACAACTGCTCATGACAGATGCAATTCCTCAGGAGTCCAAACAGCCCTTTCCAATCGGAAGGGTTGGAATGAATTGCTTAATTGGTTGTTTAAAACATCATAAGTGTGAATGAAGCATTGTAAAAAATTAGTTCCCTATGTTTCTTCCCCTTCAAACTCGAGATGTGTGTACAAATAGTCCCTATACCACATAGATCAGGTGTGTTTGTATGTGTGTGTGTGTGTATATTGTCGACAAAAAAAGTCCATCCAACATTCACAATCCAAGAGGGGAGTAATGTGGACACGTCCCAGCAGTAGGTGGCTGTGCTCTGGGCCATACCAGCCCACTTTCATGGGCCTGCTGCTGTTTCTCTATCCTCCATTTAGTGCTTAGTTTATTATATTATGCAAATGAAAATGTAAAACAAAACAGTGCATTTCACTGCCTTTGAAAAAACAGCTCTGTGCCGGTCCTCATGGTGACGCACCCCACAAATGTGTGTGGGGGTGTGTATGGCTATGACCATGACAAATATAAACTGTTTTGCTATGCGTCGAGGCACTAGAAAGTGACAGCATGTCTCATAATTATGCAGACTTTTTGTCTTTTGTTTTATTTCAGACTTACGGTACATGGAAAAATAGATGTGGGTCGTCTTTGGTGGCACTCAGAGGAGGCATAGACCAAATGTCACTGAATTGAATAAAAATTTCAGCACTGGGACCGGGAGCGACAGAGAGAGACATGCTTTCTTCAACCTGAAACAGTCAAATGAGCTGGGCAGGCCCTCAGAATGCATTTGGCTTGTTCCTCAGCAAGGAGGAACCCAAAGGAACCATTAGCGAGCAGTTACACAAAGGTACAAACAAGGTCAGGATGTCCCCGTTTCCCAGCTTCGCTAATTTAGCCTTGCAAAAATGGCTTATGAGTACTAATTACCCACAAACCCGCTCTGCAGATGTGCGTACTGTTACTGAATAACTAACGTGTTAAGCTCAGGTTTTCATTATGTGCTTCCATGATCCAAGAGGCTCAAAGCAGTGACATCATCAGACCCTGTTTACTGGGGTTTGTGCCCCTTTAATATTTCAGTGTGTTCCAGTAAATGACAATCAGTTCCTTTACACTATGAGTTTTTTGAAATGATCATAAATAGGGAAGTGTGGGCCTGTTCCCCAATCGTGCTTAAAGTCTAAAAAAAACACCCAGGAGTACATAGGTATTTCTACACCTAGCAAAGAGGGGTATGTAATGTTTCTGGAGGTTATTATAATACATCTATCAAACCATTTAAAAATAGCAGTGAGTGTTATGTGACTGGTGCTGAATCTGCAGTGTGAAAAACAGTGTCAGCCCAAAGCTGTGTGAATCAGTACAGCCATGAATGTGTGGAAGAGCTTTGCATGGGAAAGTTCAGTTTTCCAGCATGGCCTTCAGCATCAAATGAAAAATTACGCATTCAGCCCATTTATGCAAACCAGAACGTTACATTTGCATCACTGTTTGCAATGGAAGAACGCCAATTGCATATATGTAGATTATTCTTTCATGTCTGATCTGTCCCACAATTATTCAAATAAACTCATGTTACAATATGCTGAAGCCCACTTTGCTGTGGCAAATCCGGGACTTTTTTTTAAAAAATGATGTATCGTGATTGCTTTGTGGAAATATTAGGAACCAAGAAAAGCATGCAGAACACAACCAAACAACGAGGGTAAAGAAACTGAAGAGGTCGAGCATGCTTGACATTAAAGTTCAAGTGAGTTTTCTTTTGAAAAGAGAGGAAGTGCGGACGTCCTTTCTTCAGCCAAAGGAACTGTGTAAGGGGGATTTACAGAATAAACAAGGATTTTCAGCGGCTCATTTAGTCCATGAAAAGATCTTTTTTCCTTATGGAGTTGACAATTTGCTCTGAGTGATTAAAATATCCAAAATCTAATGGATTTGACCATTACCTTTCTAAAATGTTGAATATTTAAAGGACCAATAAAACAAGAGGCTGGAAACACGCTTTCATACTCGGCAGTGGATATGGTAAAATGATAAACAAACACTTGAATATGTAAATCAAAGAGGAACAATTAAATTCAATGTCAGTCAATTAATGTACAGGTCAGAGGCCCTGTGGAAGTAAACACGGATGTTTAAACATGAATAACAAGTGAAGGCTTTCAGCGATTCAAAGCACAGCCCAACACAATTGAACAAAAATAGAAAACTCATTCAAACTGGATAATGTGTAACAAAAACGTACCTCTTTTCATTTGCCATTTAATTTTGTTTTCTGATTCCACTGCTGAATAAATCATAATATCCTATACTGAATATCTGAGGAATATATCAAGGAGAGTGGAGTATCTTATTAACAGACTAACAAGATCTGTTTTAAAAAAGGATTTACCATTATTTAATGTCAGTTAATTCATATAAATAAATAGTTGACAAATTACATTTTTAATTAACACCATGATCTGTAGAATTGTGTTACAGCTTTGGTATATTAAGAGGGATTCACATTATATTGTTATTCTGGATTATTTTAGGAGGTTTATCCTTTATAGCTCAGGACTAGCATACAGAATGTAAATATGTACTGCAGATTAAATCATATTTATACTCCAGCAGGGACTGCATGCATACATCACCCTAATTTTAACTCCCTTTCTCTGGTTACCATTCATAATCAGTGTTGATTATAAGCTTGTGTAATTTGCTTACAGACCTTTGCATGGTTTGGCATCTTAGCTTGTAACTGAGTTTTTGTCACCATACTGAACCAGTCGCACTCTTAGTTCATCACAACAGTTGTTGGGAGATTGTGCCTTTTCTGTTACAGCTCACAGTCTGGAACAATGTTCCTTTGGACATTAGATTCCATCCTGTATGATGAAACTCAAGACACAATTTTATAGATAAGATTTTAAAATGTATTTAAACTTAATCTGTTTCATTAACCTTAGTTCCGTTCCTAATTTCCTAAAGGGATGCGTTCCGTTCTAACTACAACAAGATAAGATGTTGCTATTTAAGGAAAGGTAAACAGAATTGTAATATATATGTTATATATATATATTCGGGGTCGGGGCTCGTAGCAGGCCATCAGGGTGAAAGCCAGTGGCTCCAGTGCTTGTGCAGCTGAAGACAAATGAAGGATCTCATTGGAGCTCCAGATTACAGCCCAGCTCAGCAGTCATAATTAGTCCCACATCGTTTGCTGCTCCGCCTTGATGCAACGCGCTGTGTACCATAACCATTTGTAACCCCGTGACACCTCTCACTGTGTGGAAATGAATTATTTACAGTATCGGATCCTGGGCCCTAACAAGATGTGACAGTTAAGTAATAAATCTCCTCCTCTCCTCAGGCATTGGTATGATGTAAACCCAAAAACAGCCCTCCACAGCGCTTTCAGATCAACACGTTATTATTTAACAGACGCCATGGCCACAGCCCGTTTGTTTAGCCTGCCGATCACTCAGAGGGGCACGATGCCTTGCGTCGCAGAGTTATGACACGGGTACAGAGCCAGAGGTGACGATGCTCAGCCGAGGTACGATGATTACCTGAGAGAGAGAAATCATAGTGGATAGGAGGGCTCCATGCGTGACTGTGTGCAGGGAATAGCATCCATTATCCTGCTATTTGTACACAGGGGAGAATGAGGGGAAAATGGCCGTGATAATGACTTGCGAAATTGTTGCCTGTTGTGTTTGATCAGATCAGGATTAAGAGGATTAACCTCTAAGGCATGGTTTGGTTTTAAATGGTTTTACATAAACAGGGATGTAGTGGCTGGGTGTCTGGCTCCTGGCACACCACCGCTTTTAATTAAAGATTTCATTCAGGATCAACCGACCAACCTAACCTAACCCAACACAACCCAAACCACCTTAACCCAACACAACCCAAACCACCCAACACAACCCACCTTAACCCAACACAACCAAAACCACCTGACGAAACCCACCCTAACCCAACACAACCCAAACCACCCAACACAACCAACACCACCCAACACAACCCAAATCACCCAGCACAACCCACCCTAACCAAACACAATTCAAACCGTCCAAGTTGCCATACAGCACTTTGTAATACACACACATTATTTGAATTTGTAAATGCATTTCATTGTTCTATAAGTGCATAACAATGACTAACAGCCTATAGTGTTTATTTTTAGTAATGTGTTTAAGCCGTAGTCAGTGCGGTGAAATGCTGTCTCTGTCACATGCAGACACAGAGGGGTTCTTGCTCTGTGATGGCCTCCTGCAGTGTGTGCACACACTGCTGTAACCTCTGAACTGTGACATGACACTTTCACTGTGTACTGAAGTATTACTGAAGTATTTACCCACACTGTGTCAGAAATATGTATTCCATAAAGAATGCATTAATGCCTGCTATTCACACCCACAAACATTTAATCAGTGCGCCACAACACCCTGAAATCCCAAAGACATTAAACGATTTGCTATGCACTTCTCGTGACAGCGTAGCCTACAGTGGCTTTCTGCCTTGTTGCAGAAATTCTCTACAGTAAATATAGCGAGAAAAAGGCCTCTCCAGGTGGCCCAGTTCACCGCAGGTCCGCTCCACTACAGCTACGTATGTAAATATCACTTACAACAGATAATATTAAAAGACAATGTAATGTTTCCTTAGCAGTCCCACAGCAAAGTCCACTGTAGCACGTGATGGCATGTTAACTTTCAGTCCTGATGGACTTGACCTCAACATTTCTTACATAGAAAAGTTCCAGTATATTGAGATATTTTATTTTTTGGATTGGGATAACAGATTTTGCAATTAAGATTTCATTTCTTAAGCCTGGAAGGGGAACATTTCTTAAAAATCTGACTTCTGAAAATGTCCATGTGTACCGTGTGTAACATAGAGACATTCTACTGTGTGTAAAACAGACGTTCTACCATGTGTAACATGGAGACATTCTACTGTGCATAACATAAAGACACTCTACTGTGTGTAACATGGAGACATTCTACTGTGTATAATATAGAGACATTCTACCGTGAGTAAAATAGAGACATTCTACTGTGTCTAACATGGAGACATTCTACCGTGAGTAAAATAGAGACATTCTACTGTGTGTAACATGGAGACATTCTACCATGAGTAAAATAGAGACATTCTACTGTGTGTAACATGGAGACATTCTACCGTGAGTAAAATAGAGACATTCTACTGTGTGTAACATGGAGACATTCTACCGTGAGTAAAATAGAGGCATCCTACTGTGTGTAACATGGAGACATTCTACCGTGAGTAAAATAGAGACATTCTACTGTGTGTAACATGGAGACATTCTACCGTGAGTAAAATAGAGACATTCTACTGTGTGTAACATGGAGACATTCTACCGTGAGTAAAATAGAGACATCCTACTGTGTCTAACATGGAGACATTCTACCGTGCGTAACATAGACATTCTACTGTGTGTAACATGGAGATGTTCTACTGAGTGTAACATGGAGACATTTAGACATAGGAAATGGGCATTTCTGACATGCTGATGAATGAAGGATTCCACATGTCTGCATGGCCTTTTTGGTGCATTACAAACCTTTCAGGCCGTAATGCTCTTGATCATTTTCACCAAGTGTTTCAGACTGCTCCTGTTGGTAAGCTTTTGGGTTTTAGTTGTTTTTCAGAACAAACTCAAACATGTTTCTCTACAGATGTAGCCGAAGTGACCCCTGTTTTGTTGCAAGCACCCACTGTTTCTAAAAATCGTTCAGCAGTGCCCCCGTACCTGGGAAGAGCGCTCGCTCAGGTGAGAAGACCTCTTAGAAAGCCTGCGCTGATGGAGAAATCTGAGATAAGAGGCCCCTCACAAGCACTGCAGAAATGACTAATTAATTACGCTCCCAGACTGGCTCATACTTAACTTTATATTCACCCCCCAGCCACCACAATTTATTCTAATCTACAATATTACAGATATAAACCACTGTCCTCACGTACAATAGGCTTTCGCAAACCTGTGGTTTTCTAACTCAGCCCAGGGTACTCATTTTGCATACTGTTTCTTTTTACGACTATTCTCTTGATCAATTAAGGTTGTAGAAAACATGTGTCTCAGCTCGGCCACACATTTGTACAACATTAGTGCTATAAACTCCCACTCATCTGCATGGGTGGCTCTCATAGAGGATGCTAGGATGCTACTGAACTGAACTCGCTGTTGTAGCTTTTTTAAAAACATTCTCTGTTGTGCGATGTGCAGGAGCAGTGGGTGGTAGAGTAATCTCACATTCTCACAGTCGGGATATTAGAGAAATGACCCAGACTCAACACGCTGACATTATGAAATTATTATTCAATAACCACAGCGCAGAGGAAGGAGGATCACAGCCGGATCTGTTTGCAGATCTATCTGTACGACGGGAAGAACCGAGAATATCAGAGAACATTCTTTACCCAAAAGTCCCAGTCTCATTCGGGGGGGTGGGAGGTGGGGGTGTCTGTGTGGAGGAGGGCAGAGAGGCTGAGACGGCCCAAACCTACCTGGAACAAAGCCCAAGGGATTCAGCCTCGCCTTTGCACTCCTTTACCTGTTGGTATCAAACGCCTTGTCCCAGTGAAGAGGGATAATAGCCCCCAACATGCTGTATATTGTGTTGAAACGGAAAAAAGAGAAACATCAGTTTTGGGTGAGGTAACTTTATGTGTCGTGTTAATTGGATTAATTATTCCAGCACAATAATGAAACAGATGACATGAGCAAAGAGAATACACATCAAAGACAAACTGGAGATGATCATACAGGTTTCTTATGCAGCTCATATTCACAGAGAGTGCCATAACTGGCCCTCTGCCCGATTTTAAAGTAAGTTCCCCAAAAACTACAATTTTAAAGAAACAACCAATGCTGAGATATTTTTTTTCTCTTGAAACAGGAATATTCTGAAAGCATCACTGTGGGATGGTTTTCACCTGAATTTAATGCATTTTACTGTCAAACCGAGCTGGCAGAGAGGGCCGTCACCATTCTGCAGAGTCACAGATAATTGCAGTGTGTGAATACAGACTTCACAGATATGAAACGGTGTGGTGCATGGACCTGCAAAGGCAGAGTGTAATTATAGAACATTGTAGCTGTTTGATCAGACACACACACACACACACACACACACACACAGACATGGCGCGAACACCCAACACCCAGTTAGCACTAGTGTTGGCTGATAATGATGAAAATGGGAAAACAGTTTGACCCTGTTCACCATCTGGATTCCTCTCGGTAACCTATGGAGGTGACCATTTAGCAATGCTTCTTGATAAGAGGACAATGAAATATTGGCATTAATAAACTGCTTATTAATAAACATTATAACACAATGAACAGATAATCCAGTAGATCTCACCAAACATTAACGCTAATATGCAGCAATCACAACACAGACAGAGGGAAGCTTTTTCAAATGGTTATTGTGAAAAATGAATAATAAATAAAGGAAGGAAGAATAAATTTGTTATACAAGACCATTAAGAACTGTTTTTTTATATTACATTTAAGTAGAGCTGAAACTGAAAAAAGGACAAACATTGAACATCAAGTACAAATTGAATATAATATAAATAAGAAAAACATATTACAGCTTTTCTTTTGTATACAAGATTCCATAATTGAAGGTTGAGAGACATTAATGAGATACCAACTCTCAAACTTTCCTTTTTTTCTGATGAAATTTATAAGCAGAACTGAAAATTATCAGCTTTTAAATTGAAATGTTTGAATCAAAAGGTAAATACCAAATCTATTTTAAACTTCAGCCATCTTATTTATCCCCCGTTATTTCTTTTTCATTATATCTAAGAATGTTTTTCTTGAGCATGCTCAGTACACATTTAAAACATTGTTTTGAAAAACATAAAATCATTTACTTATATTTCCCTCACTCTTTCTATATTTAGCCGCCTAGATATATGTAGCTGATGGTTTATCGTGTTGGCTGTGTCTCTATTGGCTTCTCTGACAGACTGTTTATTATTTTAATGTTAGGCTTTTTTCATACTGCTCCCCTTGGAGGTTGTGAGCTGTTTAAAAGGGATGATTTATTTACTTGAGGAAATTCATTTAATTATTTCTCAACAGTTTCACAATGTGTATGTGAGAGAGACACAAGTAATTTAACAGCAAGCTGGGACTGGCCTGAGTGTCTCAGTGATTGACTAAGTTGCACTGAAGAAACAGCCGGTTTGGGACAGTTTTTATTCAGTCCTCTGATAAGCCTCTCTCCCTCTCCTCTCTCTCTCTCTCTCTCTCTCTCTCTCTCTCTCTCTCCCTCTCTCTCTCTCTCTCTCTCTCTCCCTCTCCCTCTCTCTCTCTCTCTCCCTCCCCTCCCTCTCTCTCTCTCTCTCTCTCTCCCCCCTCTCTCTCTCTCTCTTTCTCTCTCTCTCCCTCTCCCTCTCTCTCCCTCTCTCTCTCTCTGTCTCTCTCCCCCTCTCTCTCTCTCTCTCCCCCAATCTCTCTCTCTCTCTCTCTCTCCCCCCTCTCTCTCTCTCTCTCTCATGCTCTGGTCAGCACTGACTGGGTCTGGTCTTACAGGGATAGGCGTAGGAATGGCCCCGTGTCCCAAAGCGAGGCACAGAGCAGAAACAGCCGGAAGCTGGGAGGGTTGAATAACCACGTTGTCCGGGTCACGTAACAGCACAGATTTCATTTAGCCCATTATTCCCTCGTTTATGACTAGCTAAATGTTAATTCAGTTTTATATCATACATAATTCTGATAACGGCTGACGGCTGATCGGCCTAAAGCTGGATGCCATCGCAGGGGAGTGACACGAATGCCGTCAAACACGTCAAACTGAGAGCTTGTGTGACAGCGTTGACAGGTTCAGAAATATCGAAACGACTTTACATGCCACGTCACTCACCAAAAGAACAAACAAAACACAGTCAGCTCGAACAGAGCCATCGTCCACAGGGTAACACATATCTGCAATGACAATACACACAGGAATGAACTCTTAGCTTGAAGTGGACTCTTGACCCTGGACTAAACACCCTTGGGAGTTGAAGCACACAGTCTGATCATCTTCTGTTGAGGTCATCTACCATGCTATAATGGAATCCCATGATGCTAATCCATCCCTGCTAGTCACACATTCTACCTGACCTCAGCATCTTGTGGTGGCAGTGTAGTGTAATGGTTAGGGACCAAGAGTCAGGACTGAGATACAGAAGGTTCATTGCCAAGGTAGGACAATGCCATTCTATACTTGAGAAGGTTATCCAGGGGAAGTTCTGAGATTTGGACATAGTCAGCTCCACAGCTGAAACATGTGTGAACATATAAGATATATAAAATTACTTGTGATAAAAGCAACTGCTAAATATAATAAATATCCACAATTAAACAGAGATCTCAGATATACTGTATACTTCACATCCAATCAATGCTAATAGCACCCCACAAACAATCCGCAAAACTGTTAGTTACATATTACACACTGTCCATTTATATGGCTAAATACTGGAGCAATTCAGGTGAAGACCCGTAAAGGTACAGTGAGTGTGTTATCTGGGAATCAACCTGGCATCTGATTCAGGTGAAGACTAGACTTTGTTATTTTCCACACTGCAGGTGGGACACCAGTCCCAAATTTTCGATGATGTTGGAGGAGCATAAATTCAGCATGTTTTCAGCTCACAAACCCACAGGTGTCCGACCAGCCAGTAGAGGCCACTAGAGAGCAAAGAGAGTGATTATTTCCAGTGACATAACTCCTTTTCTCCCTCAGTCATTGCCTTGCTGCAGTGCACTTCCAACCATCACTGGTAATGGAGCGCCAGGGACCCAAACTCCCAGTATGGTGCTTTAAATCCCTCATTCTGATGAAATCACATTGCAAAAACCGCAAAAAAAACTGTCCAACCAACACAGACACTGAAATCAGACCCGATTTCCTCCAGTCCCAAAATGTTTACACTCATTTTTATGTTGGAAAGCAGGAAAGTTCTGGCAGAGCACAGTATCGCCATGGGTCTCAAAAGCATTTTCCCATACAGTAAAATTCAATACCCTGCATGGGTAAATTGATTAAAAACAGAGAGGGAAGCCATTTTGTAGTGCCTTGAGAGTAGAGTGGAACTCCATTAGACTGAATCAAGCACAGGATCACATGCTTCATATGCAGCTATTAGCTTTCACTACCTGAGAGTCTCCAACATCCCCTTCAGGTTCCTGTGAGGAAGACATCAGGTTCACTAACACAGCGATCAGGATAATTAACCCTTTGACACCCACCACCCAGTAATGCGCTGCTAAGTGTCAACCAACAACAAACAGGCAGACATGACTGACAGTTGGATTATATTGTGGAAGACAGGCGTTTGTACTTTACCGAGCTGATTTACCCTCCACCCTGCAGGTGGTCTGTATGTCATGTTTTCCTGGCAGCCAACAGACTGTCTGTGTGTGCTTTTCTGACAGTCTGTGCTATGTTTTATGACAGACATGGCACGTGAGACTAGCCTAGCTTAAACCTCCAGCATGACCCACCTTCAACCTCATTGGTCAGGTATGTCACTTCCTGTTTCCTGCACAGAGTGAATGCCTAAACTGATCAGGCCTTCCAGCTTACATCATTTTTAATTAAACAAATGAAGACAGCTGTGAAAATATTTATAAAGTAACAATGTATCATCAAATCAGAGAGGCATTCTGACTGTACATTATGACAAAATCTGCATATTCTAATGAGGAAGATATTACATTACATCAGACAGATAATAAAACATTGACACTATACACTCTGAGGATGCAATCTTTCTATTCATGCATTTGACTCAAAACCCAAACATACAGTGATTGATGAAAAAACGTGGAAAATCATGTGGAAAGTCATGTGATGTAATTTACACATGTACGTCCACTGAAATAAATAATAATGTGAACAATATGAGCGACCTGCTCCGTTACAATCAGTTACATTAACTCAGAGTCACATGTAGAGTTTTAAACTTTAATAAGAGAGTCTGATTTCTAACAACACCACCTTAATTTTTCAGCTAACCCACATCTCTGCCGACGATCTGCAACGCGCCCTGGAGGATTCCCGCGAGGTGGTGCTGAGGAAAAGGCTCTTAACCGTGGCAGGCTGTTCCAGCGCTCAGGCTGTTCCAGCGCTCTCCCTGACGCTCAGCGCCCCACCCATCCTCTGCTCATACCTGCGTTTACAGCCGCAGAGCCTGCCAGCACGGAGACCTGTCTGATAGAAACAGGCCATTCCAACAAAACAGAAACCAAAAATCATATCTCTAACACGTTATTTTACTCTTTTAAAATTCATTTCTTTATGAACTTATTTTTTTAAACTTTGGTATATTCTATAAAAATATGTGTTTTTATAGCATTATAGCATATGTTGGAATTAGTTTAAATATCTGACACCCAAAATAATTCTATTACAAGTGTTTTGTGTGTGAAAATGTCCATATTTTCGTTTCAGCAGTTGAAACCTAACAAAAGAGGATAATGAAACGCATGACATATGTTGTTTTATAACAGGTCTAGTATCTTGTAGGCTCGGATATAATTATTTTTTCAACCCTTTTCCGATACACTACAGTGCCAATTTAGCATGGCTTCTTCCTGTTGCTGACTGAAGACAAATTTAGATTTGTGTGGTTTTTTCATCTAACTCCAGGGTAAGTGGAAAATGCACGCACTTTGATTTATTGAACAGAAACAAGGCTGATTTCAAGATTTATGCAATTGTCTGTCTCGCTGTCCTGTGTCTGTTTAAATGAATGATATCAGCCTGAAGGCAGTTCAATAACTAATTTAACCTGGAGCCTAATGTCTGAGATGATATATCAATCAAAGCTTCTGCATGTCTGCCGCTCCATATGTTCACTCGGGTGCCAGGCATCTCATGCAGCATTGTCAGGTTTATTTTTTTTTCTGCTGTGCGGAAGAGGCAGCGCAGATAACAGGGTGGCATGAACACAAGCACCTAATATTCACTGCACCACCTCCTTTACTGCACCTCCCAGACCTATGGCACACACACAGACACACACATATGAAGGAGCATAGGTCTTAGGGTACACCACTCTTAGGGCACATAAGGCTAAGGGAACATAGGGCTAAAGGAGCATAGGTCTTAGGGTACATCACTCTTAGGGCACATAAGGCTAAGGGAACATAGGGATAAAGGAGCATAGGTCTTAGGGTACATCACTCTTAGGGCACATAAGGCTAAGGGAACATAGGGCTAAAGGAGCATAGGTCTTAGGGTACATCACTCTTAGGGCACATAAGGCTAAGGGAACATAGGGCTAAAGGAGCATAAAGCTAAGGGAACATAGGGCTAAAGGAGCATAGGTCTTAGGGTACATCACTCTTAGGGCACATAAGGCTAAGGGAACATAGGGCTAAAGGAGCATAGAGCTAAGGGAACATAAGGCTCAGAGAATATAAGGGTAAAGGTACATATGGCTTAGGCTACATAGGACTGCGGTTAGATAGGAAACATGGCAGTGTGGGAACATGGGGCTGAGGAAACATAGGTCTGACCTCATGGTTATGAACCTAAAAAGTGAGGGTTTGTGCATTCCTGCATCTTTATAACTCTCTTGGTGGGTGAGGTACATTCCCCTTGTGACCTGGTGGGAATGATTGATTTGTTTTTCTGTTGACATTTTTTAAATATACCTACCAAAGTCCCAGATACCAAATGAACAGACTGGAGATTCTTGCCCTTAGAGAGAGTCATGTTTCTTTTTGAAATAGAGCCAGAGTAAAACATAACTGGGTTTCACATGTAACTGCTGGAGAATAAAGGTTCTGTGCTCTTCTGGATTTCCCGGCTGTAATTGCTCACAGCATGCATACTTGCTAACCTTGAGGCTTCAAAATAATGGCGGTTTTCTCTTTAAAGTGGAAAGTAGATTCACTTCACTTTCCCTCCGCAGCTTCTCTACTCTCCTCAGACAAACTGTGTCTGAATGTGGCATAAAAGTAGAGGCACACAGTCGTACTTGCTGTCTGGTCTCGGCCCTGTCCTCCCTGCTCAAACCGTCGCATTAGCTGGTAGAAAGTAAACATTAAAAGCCATCACTGAAACGGCTCTCACGGACGGCACCCGCCATCACCGAGATGAGATTCACTGTGCGTGCCTGCCTTCAGTCTCTAGACTGACTTACCATGGGATTTGCACATACGTGCACACCCATCGAATGTAAAGATTTCTTTCATGCACTTTAACCATTGCTGCAAGAGAAAAATACAGGAGAAATGAGATCCCTGGAGATGTCCAGGAGATGGACATGAAAAATGGGATTTTCCTGGATAAATGGCGGAGTCTGCAGCATGTGCTTCTGTGATTGATCTGGTTCATTGTCAATAAACTGTATTGGAGAACACAGTCACAAATCCATGGGCTTGCTTTCTTCATCACTTCCCTTATAAAAAGATTAGCTAACTTATTTTCGAGTAAAATGATGTATTAATATTTTTTTCACATTGCTTTTGCAATGAGAGCATACGTTTTAAGAGTTTGACCAGATACCATTCTGTGCTTCAAATTTCTCTCTCCATATAAGTCAGAAACAGACATTTTTCCATCCTGTTTTCTCCAAAAACCTGATGTATACTACCTATGCAGTGCTGCAGAAGAGATCATGGTGCGCTTGATTTCTTGATTAAGAAAATATAAATGAAGTGAATGAATGCATGGTAATATTTCAGTTCTGACAGCAGTTTGTCGGCTGCATCTTCATTTTATGGAAGAAGCTTTTTTTTCCGTCCCAGAGAAATTATCCTCTTCCTTGAAAACGTGGTATTCCCCCAGAAATACTGTGGAGTGCAGACCTACATCACCATGAGAGATGGAGTTAACCAGAGCCGGCCATGTTACTACCGTTACAAACGGGCTGGCTGTAGCTTATTGATCCAAAAAAATCCCATTAAGTCATCCCTAGAAATATCTGGTGGATCCAACATTGTGAATGTTGCGCTGTAATTTGTGCCTCACCCAGTTTGCGCTCCCTGCAACATCAGATGAACCCAGGCCCATTTTCCACTGCTGATTAAAAGAGCTTTTTTTTCCATGTGGTTCAAACTTCATGGAATCGTAAAATCCCCCCGTTTCACTCTCTTCCATCGCACGAGCCTGTTCGGACATCGCCGTTGCTGAGTGCTCGTTCGGTGGAGACCAGGTGAGGCAGAACATGCCATTTACTCGATGTCCCATTAGTGAATCAGTTAGCACGACCTCCTGTTCCAATTCTGTCTGAATATGGCTGGGTCAGGGGAATTAACCTTACGACCCGGTGGGGTCCAATCTGAATCAGAAACATAATGGCTCAGACTATGGCGGCAGCTCCAGAACTAATCTCAACACAAAAACTGAATTTAACAGTCTGGGAACAATAACCTGGATACAAGGCAGTTTCAAGTTTCAAGGCAAAGGAGGGCATAGGATTCCTACTGTCTACAGTCACACCTACACAAGGATATATATATATACCTTTGTGTAAACACCTACAAAAATATAATTTCTAAATATGAAAAATTAATGGAAGGCTGAATCCTCATGAGGCAAAAGGTATATTTTCAAAGATATTCATATTCATATATATATATATATATATATATACATATATTCAGAGATTTGTGGATCTTTGGTTTTGGAACACTTTGCTTTCCCTCATCTTGCATTAATTTTATATATAGAAGTGTCTAATGTCCATGGTGGGAGCGTTTGTCCCTGCATGAAATCCAGACCCCTGAAAATGGCTGTGCTACTTTATGAGTCACAGGGACTCATGGGTACAGGAAACTACCATGTTTGGTGTGCAGAGGAATCCAGGACAAATACATGTCTGAAAGTTATATCCGGACCGCATGTTTGTCAGATTTCGATGACGCATTTACTCCAGATTTAGTGCCTGTGATGGAAATGACAGTAAATGTTGACACTGGGGCGTCTCTCTTAATGAGCGTAATTATGATAAGATCGTGCCATGTAGGAACGCGCAGCATGTCTGTAGCTGTATAGTAAGTCTTAATGCTAAAAGCAGTAGTTCCATTTATTTTTTTCCTCTTAGTTAAGATCAAACTGCTAAGTGGGAGGACTTAATTGGGCTCTTAAATTGAGCTGAATGCCCTTGAGGACGGTATGTGCTTACGGAGCGTGTGGGTCTGATGTGTGGTGTTAGCTGCTGTGAATTCACCCACCTACATGTGTGCTCTCTGACGCAGCCATGATTCAGGGTCCCCACTGCCTGTGGCGGACAGAGACAGCTCAGCCTGGCAACCGACACCACCGCTAGAGTACGGCCACCGTGGTAACCTGGCAACTTCACACAGTGTCACCGACACGACTGCTAGAGTACAGCCACCATGGTAACCTGGCAACTTCACACAGTGTCACCGACACCACTGCTAGAGTATGGCCACCGTGGTAACCTGGCAACTTCACACAGTGTCACCGACACCACTGCTAGAGTACAGCCACCATGGTAACCTGGCAACTTCACACAGTGTCACCGACACCACTGCTAGAGTACGGCCACCATGGTAACCTGGCAACACACAGTGTCACTGTATAGCCACCGCGGTAACCCAGCAGTGTCACCGACACCACTGCCACTGGTAACCTGGCAACTTCACACAGTGTCACCGACACCACTGCTAGAGTACGGCCACCATGGTAACCTGGCAACTTCACACAGCTTCACCGACACCGCCACTAAAGTATAGCCACCGCGGTAACCCAGCAACTTCACACAGCTTCACAGACACCGCCTCTAAGGTACAGCCACTGTGGTAGTCAAGTGCCTCTTATTTCTGCCCAAAATACTGTTTCCATTGCTTCCCCCTCACATTCAAGCATTTAGCGGACTCTTTCATCACAGAAACTCACACAGCTTACATGTCTACATGCTTCTACTCTCCACAATCCAGTCCCATAGATTTAGGTTCTACTTATGTGAACATAAGAGTAAAAAGCAGCACAGCAGTTAAACAAGGTAAGCAAAGGATTTTGGGTGAAGTGAGAACCCCAGGTGGGCTTATAGTCAGGAATTCACTTTAAATTGGAAAATAAAACTTTTAGTTATAACTTATAACATATAAACATAAAGACATAAAACGCACGGAGACCGAGCTGCGTTAGAAAAAAGGGCCTAAATTCACTCAGGTGACGGTGCATTGCTTTATCGTTAAGGCACCTTTTCTATTTATACAACAGTTTGCAACCTTTCTCTCATCTCCCCTGCTCCCCGGGGGGGAGGCCAGACCGGATGACAGAGCTTCGGAGGACGGGTGTCTGGCTGGGGATACAGGACCGCATCACTTCCTCTGGAGGATGCAACAAAATGGACACCATGCCGGCGAAACGAAACCAGACAGTTTTATCAACATAAAAGGGCTTAGACGGCCTACGCATTACTATTGCTTTCCAGTAATATAGGACAGTATGTGCACTGCTTTGAGTGGAATATATCGTTTTATATATTTACATTGTCCTACTTCTATTATTTGAAATATTTTTGAATAAGTTTAATGCAGAGCATTCTGTACTTGATTTTTATTGTGCTTGACAGAGTCCCTTTATTATTTTATTTCTCACTGCTATTGTCTCACTGTTTTGAATATTTTTACTTTAGAATTATTCCATTGCAGTACTGACCTGCCTCTGTTTCCCTTTCGCTTCTGGCACTTAGGGGAAAAAGGGCCATAAACTCTTTGAAAGTTCCTTGGCCAACTGTTATCACTGCCTACAGGTTTATTTATTACTTTAATTTGTTATTGTTTGTATGAAGAATTAACCAAATAATATTGATAGATACTCCCAGGGTGACTTACATGGCCTAGTTGTTTAATACTATCTATTTATAAAGCTGGGTATTTACTGAAGCAATTCAGGCAAACGACCTTGCTCAAGGACACAATGGCTGTGCCCCAACTGAGAAACGATGCTGCAACCGACCTGGAAGTCGGCCCTGGTCCCTCCGCCTCCTTATTTTATATCTCAGCGCTCACCCCAGACTTCTGTGGGCCTTTCCTCCCTTCCCTCAGTGTGAATGAGCCGGAAACGGAGGCCAGTAAAAAGTGTGATTTGTACAAAGCCATAAGACGGGCTCGCTCAGTAAAACCCACAGGGGGTAAAGTGGTTTGTTCAGTGCAATTAAAAGTTAAATTGTCTATCTCGTCCTCATCAGACTTCCACCCAGTGACAAAACGACAACAAGTGGCGGTCTGCTCACGTCACCGGTCACATTTGCAATCATTTGCAATTCCACTGAGACTCCACAAATAGAACGTTGCAGAACGACACTCAGGATACTAAAAAGAAAACAAACATATGTGCATTATTTATTTATTTATTTGTTTTTGACATACCTTTTGACAGCTGCAATGAGAAGGTCACATAAACAAAATGTATACTGAAAAATCATTTGCATAATTTCTAGGTTTTGGTAAGAATTAGGAATCTCTTATTTTTATACAGCATGTGAAATGTGAGCAGAGTCTTGTTCTCAGGATGGCGGGGTTTGTACTGAAAGTAATTGCGTAAATGAAAACAGTCTGTTCTGATGGTCTACGTGTGCTGAAATATAAATGTGATGGCCTGATTTTCTCATTATTAAAATAAATATCTGAATGTAGCTCAGTCTGCTGCAGCCTGGTTCTTACGCAGCTCCGTTTTCCCTTCCACTGGAAGCTTGTATTGTCTTTGATAAAAATGCCGCATATATACATGTAAATTAATTTGGGTGTTTTCCATAACATGCACCTGGCCCAGTCCTAGTCCTGAGGGTAAAACCAGAGGCAGTAACTGCGATTAATCTAAAGTACATTTCCTAAAACACACAGCAGGTCTGCACCACAAGATGCTCAACTCATAATTAGAGCATCTATGATGTTTTATTAGCCATGTTTAAACTGAATTTGAAGAAAGTAAACACAGTCATATATAATGATGTTGTCAGCTCTTTCTTATCCTCTAGGCTTATGGAGAATTCCTTCCTTTGTGAATCTGCAGCAGATCGATGTGGATTTGAATGCCCTTGAGTTACCCCTGATGTTTGTCATGTTTGCAGCCAGCCTGAGATAAGGTTGGGTGTGCCTTTAGGTTGGGAAAAATCCTGCCTAATTAACCAGGTTCTGAGGGGAAATACACTCAGGTGCAGCACAAAATCCCTCTGAATGCCTACGCACAGCTACCTCAGAGAACCAGACACTGGGCTACCTCAGAGAACCAGACACAGAGCTACCTCAGAGAACCAGACACAGGGCTACCTCAGAGAACCAGACACAGAGCTACCTCAGAGAGCCAGACACAGAGCTACCTCAGTGAACCAGACACAGAGCTACCTCAGAGAACCAGACACAGAGCTACCTCAGAGAGCCAGACACAGAGCTACCTCAGAGAACCAGACACAGAGCTACCTCAGAGAACCAGACACAGAGCTACCTCAGAGAGCCAGACACAGAGCTACCTCAGAGAACCAGACACAGAGCTACCTCAGAGAACCAGACACAGAGCTACCTCAGAGAACCAGACACAGAGCTACCTCAGTGAACCAGACACAGAGCTACCTCAGTGAACCAGACACAGAGCTACCCCAGAGAACCAGACACAGAGCTACCTCAGAGAACCAGACACAGATCTACCTCAGAAAGCCAGACACAGAGCTACCTCAGAGAGCCAGACACAGAGCTACCTCAGTGAACCAGACACAGAGCTACCTCAGAGAACCAGACACAGAGCTACCTCAGAGAGCCAGACACAGAGCTACCTCAGAGAACCAGACACAGAGCTACCTCAGAGAGCCAGACACAGAGCTACCTCAGTGAACCAGACACAGAGCTACCTCAGTGAACCAGACACAGAGCTACCTCAGAGAACCAGACACAGATCTACCTCAGAAAGCCAGACACAGAGCTACCTCAGAGAACCAGACACAGAGCTATCTCAGTGAACCAGACACAGAGCTACCTCAGAGAACCAGACACAGGGCTACCTCAGAGAACCAGACACAGAGCTACCTCAGAGAGCCAGACACAGAGCTACCTCAGTGAACCAGACACAGAGCTACCTCAGTGAACCAGACACAGAGCTACCTCAGAGAACCAGACACAGAGCTACCTCAGAGAGCCAGACACAGAGCTACCTCAGAGAACCAGACACAGAGCTACCTCAGAGAACCAGACATAGAGCTATCTCAGTTAACGTCATTAAATGCTACTTTTTGAAAATATTTCGCTGGGTGTGTTTCATGCGTTTTTGTTGTATTTCCAAATAGGTGACTTGCTGGGGATCGAGAATCCAATTTTATTATTAAACTGACACTGTCACATTTTAGTGTTCTGAATCCACATTATTATTCAGACTGCTGTAAAACATTAACAGTGAACAGCTTATGATGCAAGATTTGTAAACATATATCATCTACATTTACATTTAGGATTTTTGTATCAAACTGAGAAAATGGCAAAAGCAGAGAAACAAGAAGTTTTTATGATGCTGAAAATATGTAACTTTTTTCCTGGTTTTATTTGTGTTAAAGAATAGAGTTTCCTGCTTTATATTTGGGTACACACTGATATGAAACACAGAGCTTGGACCCCGGCTTCATTCCCCTACAGAGTGCGACATTGTTTTGGCAAACCTGCGCAGAGTCTATCTTTAACTACATCAAGGCATATTACTTTGGCTCACAGTCTGCTCAGGGATGAGCACAATAGACTCCGTGTTTATGGTGAAGAAGTAGCGAGCTGTTTCAAAAATAAAACCATGTTAAAGGCCCACACCAGCATTTCTCTTTTTAGCTGATATATGATATCCTTGAGGTAGAGATATTGTTGCACAGTGATTT